>OU611751.1:11725002-11822502 GCA_914767535.2 Dunaliella primolecta
ATTGTTGCTGTGATTTCTTGTGGGCTAACAGAATGGGCATGAAGTTTATGAGCAAGTTTAATGGGCCATTAATAATGGCACGGTGGGGGTTTTAGTAACTGGTTGAGGCTATGCTCAGTATAACACGCTCCACCAATGCCCAGGAGAATGGCCATGGTATGTAGAGTCACTTTCACTCTTTAAAAAGTCTTTTGCACTTATCAAATAATTTTTCTACCCAAATAGGCTTATCGGTCGTAATTTTTCAGTCCCAATCATTAAAAAAAGTTACAGCATATTGCATATATACATACGCAGAAGTGCATGTTTGTTGCAATGTAGTGGTTGATTGCCGGCAGAGGACAGGAAAATCTGGTAACATGCTCAAGGTGGTTCCCCTATCGCCTCGGTAAAACCTTCGATTTTATTGAAGAACTATGAAAGCCCTCGATTTACCAATTATGTGCTCAGAGCGAACACATGGCTTCGAGTTCACTGAGTCCAACTGACAGCAATCGACTTTCAAAAGTGTTTTCTCAAAATTTCTCTTGAGCTGACAGACATTGGTTTTGGCAACTGATGGACAGGTTGTGACAGCTGGGCAAAGGTAGGCGTACACACACACACACACACACACACACACACACACACACACACACACACACACACACACACACACACACACACACACACACACACACACACACACACACACACACACACACACACACACACACACACACACACACACACACACACACACACACACACACACACACACACACACACACACACACACACACACACACACACACACACACACACACACACACACACACACACACACACACACACACACACACACACACACACACACACACACACACACACACACACACACACACACACACACACACACACACACACACACACACACACACACACACACACACACACACACACACACACACACACACACACACACACACACACACACACACACACACACACACACACACACACACACACACACACACACACACACACACACACACACACACACACACACACACACATGCACACACACACACACACACACGCACACATACACACACAACACACACAAACACACACAAACACACACAAACACACACAAACACACACAAACACACACAAACACACACAAACACACACAAACACACACAAACACACACTCACTCACACACACGTTTGCGCACTTGCTCATCACAAAAGCAGTTTCTGTTGAGAAATTCAATCCGAAGTGAAAAATGTGTTGCAAGTGCACATCGGTTTGTGAAAAGTATGCACTTTTCGTCTCTGTCTTCAAACAAACCACTCGTGAACTGGCCAATCTCAAAAAGACGTTACCAGCTGAATGACTCCCTGACAGATACACTTGGGTTTACCAGGCTCAACCTATCACATGATGTCTGCGTACCTCATAAGCTCTGCACAACGCTTTGCATCATGTTTTTGCAGTGCCACCCAGAACAAGCTATATATGAAAGCCATATCCATCCATGGGCCATGGGCCTACTATGAAAGAGCCATGGCCGATTCTGAAGCCCAAATCAAGCAGGTGCGGCATCTGAACAGCTGAACTTCAGGCTGAAGTAATAGACTAATAGGCAAGAACCACTGCTACACACAATGAAGGATTCAAAAATAGGGTGGTTCCTTTGTCACCAGCAGGGATATTTCTTTAAGGACCCTGAGGATCTGGATGAGCATCTCTGCATGCTGCTCTTGCAATTAACCTGACAATGCCAATGCCAATGCCGCAACACCTTTTGGAGTCATCAGGCTAGCAGCCTGCAAGTCATATATGCTCCTGCACACGCTCTGTCCACAGTTGAAAGAGGAATTGGCGTACTTTAAGAGTGAGGCTGCGGAGGCTCGCCAGGCGCTCAGCGATGAACAGGTGCGTGGGTGTGCCATGGTCTGTAGACCATGCCAGCAGACCATGCCAGCTGGCAGTTGCTGCGCTTTTGGCAGGCAAAGAGGAGAGGCAAGCCCAGCCTGAGTTTGGCATGGGCACAGAAGGGGGTAAGGGGCCAGGCTCCTTGTCCTGTAGCTCTTTTTCCCTCCTGAATTTGCGATCCAGGAGACGAGCGAGGTTAAAGCTAGCAGCAATGGCTGCGTCCAAATGAAAATTTGGTGGTGCCCCTAAGGACTTACACACACACACACACACACACACACACACACACACACACACACACACACACACACACACACACACACACACGTGTTCAAACTCCACCTGTGCAGGCACGCAACCAGGAGCACATGGAGTGCACTGTGCCCTCCCTCCACAACGCCATCGACGAGGCCTCCAACCGGGCCCTTCACTTTGAGGAGCAGCTGCAGCAGACCAAAGAGCAGGCCCAGCGGAGCCAGCTGGAAGCTGCAGCTGCCCATGAGGCAGCCATGGCGCGCATGCAGCAGGTATGGCTAATGGTCAAATGGGATGTGGTTTGTGAGTGAAGTGGTGCTTTACTTTGTGGTGCACCTGCTGCATGCGGGCTGTGGGTTGTGTGCTTGCTTAATTGAAAGGCTTGATCAGATCGAGCGGCTTGCAAGTTGGGATCAGAGATGGGTTAAATAATTGGACGGGCTCTCTTCCTTGACAAACCTATCAGTTGATTGGAGAACAATTCCGTCTTTGGTTTGCAAGGACAGGTGCCTCTCTGTCCCTGCTCCTTCCCTTTGGTGGGGCTCCCTGTTTGGGTCAGTGCTGGCTGTTGTGTCTTCCCTTCATGCACGCTGGCTACTGCTCAGCGTAGGCTTTGTTTTTTCCTCCTTGACCTTCACTAGAATCAAAGTGCAGCCAGAGACACTATGTGAAATTTCCTTGTAAGCTGTGCACGCGCAGCTGTGGCCTTACCATACTCTCTTCTGCCTATGCGTTTTCTCTGCTGCCTCTGCAGCTTTTAGCAGACAACATGGTCCTCAAAGCCGAGCTTGCTAAAACCGTGCACATCAACCACGCTGCAAGTGAGTGTGCTTAAAATCTCAGATGTTCAGGGATAGTCAGGGCATCCATGCTTGGTTCAGAGAAACAAAGAAACGAAAGCAAATTCTGCCTTAGAAGAGGATGCTGCTGAGTTTTTTTAGCCACCCTATCTACTTGGTTGTCCTTTGGAAAAAAACGGCAAGGGTTGGAATATGGTGATGCAGCAAACTATCAAACCATTGTTGCAGCCCTTGAGATGATGCCTGCAAGCTTCGCACTTCTGGCAGTGCATCCCTGTGAGGGCATTGCCCACGCAAGCAAGCTGGTGCTATGCAACAAGTGCTGTGTAGCAACACTTGGTGAAAGGCAAGGTTGCAGTTTTAGGAGCTCATCAGCTGCAGTCTGCTTGTAACTTTGTAACTCTGCACCCACCACTTTGGACCAGCTTTGGACCCACTTTGGACCAACTTTGGAAAGACCAGTGCATTTTTACTCGCAGCTGCCATTCCAAAAATGCTGCACAGGCGTTAAGGTTGAAGAGGTGCGCAAGCACCTTGGGCTGGGGAAGGAAGAGGCAGAAGCATTTGTGAAGGTGGGTAGCTGCACAAAAGTGATGCATGAGACAAGGCAGGGCCTTGTGCACTGGAGGGGATGGTGCTAGCGCACAGATTGGAAAAAGTCTGCCCTCCCAGCCTGGATGCGACCTGCCAGACCCTCACTAGTCGTTTCCTGTCGGCTCCTTGCTTAGTTTAGGCTCGGTCTGTGAGCCTCTTTGGTGAGGCCCTAGCTAGCTTGCTAGTTAGGGCACCTTTCCTCAATGCATACAGCTGGACCCGTTTGCATAGTTTTTCCTTTTACCTGCCAGCTGGAAAAGGGTGCTCTACCTAGGAAGTGACCTGTCAGTGGGGTTGTTTCACGCAAGAGGCTTAACTGTCAAGCATATAACAAACAGCGTCCCCACCCATTAGATTGCACTCCCAACTTACCAACTATCAATGTGTGTTCTGTGTTTTCATGGAGGACCTCGATAGCACCAAGGCCCCCAACAAGGCCCTGCAAGCAGAGGTGGCCTTGCTGTCTGCAGACAAGGCGCACCTGCAGCACAAATAGATGTTCAATGTGTGTTCTGTGTATTCACGCGGTCCTGCGTGCAGGACCTAGATAGCACCAAGGCCGCCAATAAGGCCCTGCAAGCAGAGGTGGCATCGCTGTCTGCAGACAAGGCACACCTGCAGCAACAGTGTGACAACAGGTCCTCACATGCCATGACGCTCATCGCGGAGAACAAACGCCTGTTAGAGCAAGTAAGATCGGCTCCGCTGTCCTGGCCCTCGGTGCCGACGAAGAGAAAGAATAAGCTTGTTCACCATGGCTGGCCGTGTGCATTGGAAATGCAGGGATGCTTTGAAAGAGAAAGCCGCATTGAGATGAAGGGATACATTGGAAGGCAAGGACGCTAGGGATAGTGCCTCAGATAGTGTTCCCAGGATGCCCAAGGTCCAATTTGAACCCAGAGCCTTGTGTGCGGTTTCAGGGCAGCATCCACTGCAACGTGCATTTTTTTGATATGCCCTGGATTCCCGACAGGGTTACTGACACTGCTCAATGGCAAACAAGGTAGCACACTGTCAATGGCCCTTGATGCAACCAACCTCATACAGTCACATGCTATGTAGATGCAACCAGCCCCATACAGTCACATGCTATGTAGTGAAGGCCGTCAGGTCGTGCATTCACGGTGTCAGACAATGCACTCATGCATGTGGGGTTGCCACCCAATCCTGCACAACCTCGATGTTAGAGCTGGAAGCTGGTGGGCTGGAGGCATAGGCACCTGTCGATTTCAGCATATCTGCCAATGTACAACCAGCAAAAGGTATGCTGAGGTAACATGGCGCTTGTCGCTTTCTCCGGCGTGATGAGATCCATGGGCGCCTGCTTCCCATCTCCATTGTGCACATATTTGCCCTAGTACTCACCTCTAAGCTGAGTAATAGTCTTTTGAGCTCTTCTGTGCTGATTTCAGGTGACTGAGCTTAGGAAGCAAGTCGTGGGCATGGACCAAGATCTATGGCGAACCAAACAGGTTCGTATTTGGAATAGTGTTGGAAGAGCCCAGGTTCAGCCCAGGGTCGTGAAGCGAGCTGCATGAGGATGTGCCATGGATGCTTCATTCCAGGCAAGCCCTGCTGTCTGTCGGTCCCTTATGTGGATGCTGATCGTGGATGGGTAAAACCATGGGGAAATGCTCATTGACACACATACACACACACGCACACACACATAGCTTCTCCCCTACATACACGCACACAACCTTGAAGGCATATCCTCATAAGGAGCTGTGGAGGCCCATTTTTTAGCAGAAAGATTGTCAGTGCAATGCATGACCCTAAGTGTGAACATGTTATTTTTGGAGCCTTTCTCACAGGATCTGGCTGCAGCCCAGAGGGTGGGGGCCAAAGTTATACAGAGGCGCGAGGCTGCGGCCACCAGAGATCAGGTAAGTCGACACATTTGCTAGTGGGAGAAGCATGAAAGGCTTGAGTGTACTCCTTTTGAATGATCCAAAAATGGGCAAGATCTTAGGCTCTGCAGTGACTGCGCTATGGCGCTGCTCAACTTAAATGCCAAGGTAAGGGGCCCACGCAAAGTGCTTTCAACGGGGTTTTGAAAAAGCAACAGGGCTAAGGCTGTCAGCCATACCCAGGGATGTCTCCTTGCATGAGCATCGAACCTGGAACTGTTATGCCAGGAATGCCAGGAATGCCAGGAACTGTTATGCAAGGTTGTGGACACTGGTCAGGTATGATTGCATGTGCACTTGTGATTTGGTGCATATCCAATTGGCACATGCATGCAGGCGCGACCCCAGTGGCAAGGCTTGCGGGAAGCTCCACTGAAGACCAGAAGCAAAACTGACACCACATCAAACCGACAAGCAGAGAGCCATGCCATTAACGCAGCCGCCCTGCAGCAGCAGTACACTCATATAGGTGGCCCAGCAAGCAAGGGCGCCAGGCCTTCTCCCTCTTCATGCACCTCCTCCAAGACAACTGCACATGGCAAAGCTGGGCGGCAAGGCTCAGAGAATTCACCGCCACCTTACTCCCCAGAGGCCACGGCAGCAGCAGTGAAAGCAGCAGAGGAGCAGCTGCGCAAGTTTGCTCTGCAGGAGGCTCTGAGCGCGAGGCAAAGCAGGCTGACTCAGGACTCACCAGGCATGCACAGATGACGAGCTGGGCCCACTGTTACCCTGTGGCAAAGGCTAAAGCATCATCATCATCATCATCATCATCATCATTTTGCTGAACTAATGTGAAGAAGAGAAGGAAAAAAAGCCTGCGCCAGCCTAAAGGCCACGTGCCTCAAGGAAGGTTCCCTTACTTGCAGGCTAGCAAGGGCCTCACCAAAGGGCCCTCAAACCTGAACCAGACAGCCAGCCTAGTAGAAAGCCAGAAACAGAGCTAATGGGGATCTGGAGAGTACTATTGTCGAAAAGAAAAGAAGGAAATAAAGATTCACGTAGGCAGTGGAGCACACCCTACATCAAGTAAGGAAAAGGAGACACTTTGACTCAAAGAGCAGTGACTCTCCCTCACTATATGGTAAGAGCAAAGCTAGTGTGGGTCCGGTCGGTTTCAGGCAGCATTGTGACGCGACTCCAGGACACCAGACTTACAATGGCCAGACTTGGCAAGCGTAGTCTTTTTCTTTTATAATGGCCGCCAGTGAGTGCTTTTCATTTCCAATGGGCACATCTTGTTGGTTCAAGTTTGTGCACATATCTCACAAAAAGGGCATGGAGCTTTTGCGCAAGTTTGGTAGACATTTGCGGGTCAGTCCCTAGTTTTCTAAACACATCCAGGGTATGGGCATCCTAGGTAACGGTTACAATGGTTACAATGGGGTTTGACCTTCAGCCAGGTCATCACCTACGGTAGTTTGGCTGCTCGGCCTGCTCAACTGTTCCAACTGCACAAAAGATATCAATGAGTTTGGAAATAAAACAATAAGTGTCATTAGTTTGTTTCTGCAAGAAATGAAAAAAAATCCTCAGAGCTAGCTTGAGAATAGAAGAAAGCGCCTGATTCGTCCAGGAAAATTCTGTGAGAGGGGAAGTCAGAAAATAACTGTGCATAAGTTCTTCGAGGAGAACACACAGAAGCGCAAGAACAAAGGAACACGGCATGCTTTTTATCATGGAGTCCTTCTTGGTCACACCTATCACAAGCAGATGTGTGCTCCTGCCAAAGTGATGTCTCAACTCTTAAAGTGTGAGCATGTAAGCGAAAACGCGCTATATTTCTCAGCATGCGCTTGCCTAAATCAAGATGCAGATACCTGGGGACAGAAAAGGGCGTGCCATGAACAGACAAGGGTCTCAAAGGAAGTGCCATCCAGTGATGATACTTGGCTAATTTGTTCGTGTGTTCACCATGTCCTGCCAAGGCATCAGCATTCCACACACCTCGCAGCCTTTTTCTCAGATCAACAACAAACTCCCTCAGGACTATAGGCTGCCCTGACCGAACACGATGAGTAAACACGTTGCACCTGTCCAAGCCTGTGCAGGCAGCCAAAAATTCTGAAGTCCAGCATTTATGGGAAAGACTGCTCATTTCAACATCTGCTTGCAGTACCTTACTGAGTGTAGTGCTGTTGCTGCGCAATAAAGCATTGTAAAACCTAACTGCTGCACAAAACCAATAGAACTGTAAAGGTTCATGTCCACATTCACGCAGTACAGACCAATAAGGAGTGGTGCGCTTTACCCCAAGGATACGCTTCAGTAAGCACAGGTGCGCAGTTTGCCAAGGACAGTCCATTTCAGCTCCTTCTTTCATAAATCTAGTGCCCCAAATCTAGCATGCATACATGCTAGCAGGGAGAGCATATGCTTTACTCAGCCAGATCATGGTATGCGGCCTATCTGTCAGGCGGTGCTCAGATGCGAACTGCCTAATCCGTCTACAACCAGCTAGGAAAGGGGCACACATATACTCAGCAGTGGCTTGCGGGTTGCGTTGTTTTGTGAACAGCATGCCTAAATACCTAAAAGAAACTGCTCACGCCAAACGAGCTCCACCTAACGTGAACACTGGCACATTATCACCCCTTGAATGAAAGTGCACAATCTCAGACTTGGCAGTATTTATCACCAACCCTTTTCGCTGAGCATACGTACGTAGCCTATCTAACATCAGTTTGAGCTAGTTAAGGGACCTTTCCTTAATGCACACGGCCTTCAACCAAACCAAAGTTTGGTTACCAAAGAAACATGGCCAACTTTCCCCCAGCGCACTCTTGAACTTGAGACCCACAAGGATGAGCCAAACCTTTATATTCATGCTGCTGACCTTGAATTAAATATCATAGATAGGCAAGCATTTGACAAAGCAGACAGGAACAATTTACGGAAACAGAAAAGAGACGCAGAACTTCGTAACAAGGTCACCTTTGATGTCAACCCCACAAACCCACAAGCTGCCGTTACAGGGATCGGAAGCTGTAGATTATGGATCTCAGAAGTTGACCTCGTTAAACCAAAGCTCAACCATGCAGACTCCCTTCTGGTGAGGCCTCTGGCTTTCCAGTTTGGGGACCTTCCCTTAATGCACGTGGCCTTTGGCCTGCGTAGGCTTATCTTTTTCTTTTCTTTTCTTTTGCAGACTCCCAGCCCAAATTTGATGCCATCCACTCCCCCTCCACACCTTTGATACCACCCCTGGTGCTACCAAAATATTACTCCTAAAACGTGGCTTGCATCTATGGCACAGGTGGCAAATGTAATGGGATGCTCAACCCAGAGCGCGTTAGTATCATCCAAAACGCATTTGACAGAGCAAAGCGCACTGGAATGTGATACATCCTCCTCCTAAAATGTCGGCCTCCGAGCTTACTAAGGCCACTCCGAGCTTACTAAAGCCATAGTATGGGCCTCTTCTTGCGCTCTTCCTTGAACAGCAGAAAGAAAGAAAGAAAGAAAGAAAGAAAGAAAGAAAGAAAGAAAGAAAGAAAGAAAGAAAGAAAGAAAGAAAGAAAGAAAGAAAGAAAGAAAGAAAGAAAGAGAGAAAAAACAAAAGTCTACGCCAGCCAAGAGGCCGCGTGCATTAAGAAAGAGAGAAAGAAAAGTCTAGGCAAGCCAGGTTCAGCTGCGTGCCTTTAGGAAAGGTTCCCTAACTAGCAAGCTAGCTAGGGCCCCACAACCGGTGGGGAGGCTCACAGGCCCAGCCTAAACTAAGCTACGAGCTGATGGGAAACAATTAATATGGGTCTGGCGGGTTGTCAGCCATGCGCCTGCAAGCGTGGACTCTCCTCCTCATGCTATGCAGTACCTTGCCCCCAGTAACGCCCCTACTCTAAGAACCCTGCAAGTGTAATGTGTGCCTGATGTTTATGGTTTCTGTCAAGGATTTTTGGCAAGGATTGGAGTGCATAGCAGAAAATGAGGAACGGAAAAGGAAAGAAAAAGAAAAGAAAAACTAAGCAGGCAGTAGAAGCACTCCCCACATTAATTAAGGAAAAAAGGATACCTAGGGCCGAGTAACCGTGTATCTCCTTCACCAAGAGAAGCAAAAGAAAGAAGCCAGTGGGGATCAGGAGGGATACTAGCAGTAGCTCGTGCCTGAGACTTGAAAGAAGTCTTCTCAAGAGTGCGTATGCCATTTGTGGTGCTAACAAGTTTGTAAGCGTACTGGACGCAATGAGCATGAAGCTTCAGAGCAAGCCTGGTGGCTGTATGAGTGTCAAGACCAAGCTCTTTAAGAGGCTCCAGAGTGTGGGGGGTATAGATGACCCCGCCCACACCTAAGAGAATGGTATGGAGAGTGACTTGAGCTGAGGCCCTTGAAAGATGGTGACAGAGGTCGCGGTGCTGCTGCTTGGAGGCTTCCAGCTGATCCTTGGGCCTGGTGACTTCACAGTATTTGGCCTACACAAGATGGATGTGTCTCTGTTCTAAAGGAGCTGGCTAGGGTGATGGACCTTGTAAGCAGGCAGAGTGGCTGTGGCTGGTGCTCGAAGAGCAACAAACACCAAAGTAGAAAATAAAAGACTCCTTCGTGCGCATCGTACCTAATCACATCGACTTAGCCATCCAGAAGTGGACACGAGTGAACCAGAAAAAAATGGCCTCAACCCCAGAACATAACCCCAACTATATCCACAACTGGAGCAGACACCTTTGAGACAGGATCTCCAAAGCTATCCACAACACCCTATCATCCCAATTCTCAGGTTTCTCGTCATGCCATCCTATCTATGACGACCATGTGATGCACCTCACCCTAGAACATTCCATTTACTGCAATGTTTCAGACTGACACAACAGCAAATTCCATGTTCCTACCAAGCTGGAGAGGTCCAATAAGCATCAATCCGTACTCTAGACTCCTTAATGCTTACCCTCACCTCTGCTGCACATTGAGAACCATACCATCAGCAGCTCTCAACTATGCTACTCCTCTACTTCTAGGCAAGTGTTCACGTCTACTAGGCTACTTCTGGTTCAGCAAGGAATTCATGCTTCCCCGCCACTCCTGGAGCCTACAAATTTTCGCTGTCTGGAATACTGCAGCAAGAATCCGCCTTAATGAGAACAACCCAACTTGGCTCACTGATTTAGCACGACATATCCCTGAAGCACGCTGGTGGAAAACAATCATCAGCAATGACCCAGTTCTCAACCCCAGACACCCAGGCATTGAGACTGGTATCCAAAAGTTTGAAAAACTACCCTCCGACCAACAGCACACCCCTATGAACAATGTCCAAAGCCAACAACCCCTTTCGCCACTATCAGCTCCTGACCCAAACCTGGTCCCAAAAGTCCAGAACTGGAAAGTGCAGGCATACACAGACGGCAGCTGCCATAAACACATGTAAAACAAGTAAAAGAAGGTGAGTGTCTACCACCCTGCATAGTTTCGTTTTTTTTACCACCCTGAAAGTGATAGCCCCAATTGTGTCCGACCAAACGGATCAGGAATAGAAAAAAGCTACACAGGCAACAGGTCGCATGCATTAAGGAAAGGTCCCTTAACTAGCAAGCTAGCAAGGGCCTCACCAGAGGTCCCTCAAAACTACACTAGCTACACTGCTACAGCTAGCCTAGGAGAGGGACAGAGACTGAACTAATGAGGATTGGGTGGCTTGTCGGCCATGCCCCGAGACGCTCAGACTCTCCTTTTCCTTGTATACACCTCCACGTGCCTAGTGACCCCCCCCCCCTCCCCCGAAGCCCCCTATAAGCAAAGAGCATGTCTGGTGTTAATGAAAGTGTGTAGTCTCTGCATGGCATGACAGCTCAGCTTGAAAGCCAGAGATTTTGCTTTTTGTTTGGATAGGCCCAAATTGACAAGAGACTTGATTGTGTACTCATTGTAAATAGTGCCAGCCACACCAATCAGGATGATGTGTAGAGCCACTTTGTTGTTCCTGCTTGAATTTCTTGAGCTGCGGGTTTTAAGTCTGGTTATAGTGTGAGCATGTTGAGTTGCTGCAGTTTCGAAAGTACTGTAAGGGTTGGTGTCTGGGCAGAATTTTAGTTCAACAAGGTGAATGCCTCCGTCTTGAGGATGAACCTTCAAGTTAAGTTAAAAGGATTAAGGTGAGCTTGTCTGGGTCGGATAGATCTCACAAAGATAATATCAGGGCGGCAATGGTGCTGAGCAGAGGAGCCAGTACCATTAGGAAAAAACTAGTCTGGAATGGCTCGTGAGATGTTTTCTGGGACTTGTATCCCCTGATCCAAGAGTCTCTCATTAGGGCAGGCATCCATACCAATAAGGGATGAGCCAAAGTTACATTTGCTAAGGGCTTTAACACAGAAGCTAAGGCCAACATGGTGTCTGTTGGTGTACATACCACTCATGTTTGGATTTGGATGTCTGAGGACAGCATGATCAATGCTGTACATATCATCACACAGCGGGCATCTTCCATCGGTGGAAGACTTCATGAATCTAATAGCATGCTTACGTGTGTAGACTGTCCCTGTGCGGTATTTGATTACAGTTATCTGTTGTCTAAGAGTAATCTTAGGAGTAGACCAGAAGGAGTTGCTGATTTCCTTGTTAGCAAGTTGACAGGTTGGGTTGTGAGATTCTATATTGGCAGTGTTGGGGTGTCTGGAATTGGATGTTTCCAGCAGGGAATTTGGCAAGCACTTTTGCTAGATCTGGGTAGTAGTTAATCAGTAATTAGCAGGAATCACCCAGTGATTGGGCCAATATCATTGCAAGAGCTGAATTGGCTGCAATAGCAGCTGCCATTCTCCAGGGCCATATCCTTAGATTCATCATACACCTTGTGCGCAATACGCCTACCCCTATTTATCTCTACAAGATTAAACCTCATGCTGGAGTTGTGGGTGACAAATGCGCAGATGCCATTGCCAAGCCCAGGGCATCCAGAGTGATGACACCCCTGCAGACACAACCTTCCCCTGTGTAAACCTTGAAGGCAATCCTTTCCATGCCACCACCTGGCTTGCCTTTGGAAAGCTGCCCGCACCCACGCAAATACATCAGAGCGCCCCAACTCACCTGCCCCAAAATTCAAACATTTCCCAACCTCTATGATGCTCTGAGGATACACATGCATTTAAAACACAGACTTGGAAATGCTAACACAGAGACAGGATACTATTCTCATTACCAAAAGAAAAAGAAAAACTACGTAGGCAGAGGAAACTCTCCCTACATCAATTAAGGAAAAGGAGACACATTGGCTAAGAAGAACCAAAGCCTACTTCCTATAGTCCATAAAAAGGTTAGCAAAGAAAAGAAAAGAAAAAGAAAAGAAAAGACTACGCAGGCCAGGTCTGGCTGCGTGCATTAAGGAAAGGTCCCCTAACTAGCAAGCTAGCTAGGGCCTCACCGAGGAGGTTCACAGGCCCAGCCTAAACCAAGCTATGAACCAAAGGAGAGCAACTAATGCGGGTCTGGTGGGTTGCTGTCAGCCATGCGCCTGCGGGCGTGGACTCTCCTCCTCCTGCTCTGACCTGTCTCACTCCCAGTGCCGCCCCTGCCCAAAGAACCCTGCAAGTATAAAGAGTGCCTGGTGTTTATTATTTTTGTTAGTGATTGGAGTGCATGGCAACTTAATTGAGAGGCTAATTTTTCTGCGTTATGTCTGGTAAGACCCGGCTCAACCAGAGGAGTGATGGTGTAGTCATTATAGATAGTACCTGCTACACCAAGTAAAATGGTGTGCAATGTCACCTTATTATTTCTGTTTGGGTTTCTGAGACTACGGGTGCGAAGTCTGGATATGGTACCAGCATGCTGGTCAGCAGCTGTGCGTAGGCTGGGTAAGGGGTTAATATCAGGGCAAAATTTAAGTTCCACAAGGTGGATATCCCTATCTTGAGCAGGTATCCTTTTAGGGTCGAGATGGGTTGCTCTCCCTGGGATAGAGCGCACAAAGACAGCATCAGGTCGGCTTTGGTGTCGGGCAGAGGGGCCAGCACCATTGGGAAAAGCCCAGTCAGGAATTTCTCTGGAGATGTTTTCAGGGACTTCAATGCCTTGTTCTTGGAGCTTTTCCCTACAGCAAGCATCCATTGCAACAAGGAATGAGCCATGTGCACCTTTGCTGAGGGCTTCGCAACAGAGACTGAGGGCAGTGTTGTGTCTGTTTATGAACATCCCTTGGCATGTTGGGTGTGAGCATCCGAGGACAATGTGATTGATGCTGTCCAACTTGCCGCATAGTCGGCAGTTGGCGGGCCCAGATGTGTGATTGAACCTGACAGCGTGTTTTTGGGTGTAGATTGTGCCAGTGCGGTACTTGAGGAGGTTTATTTGTTGTTTAAGGGTAACCTTGGGGTTGCTCCAAAAGGAATTGCTAATTTTTTGGTTAGCAAGTTTAGGGGATGGCTTAAGTAAGCCTGTGCTGGTATTGCTATTATGAGGTGGGGGTTGTGTGAGTTGCTGCCAGCTTGTGTAATAGCAACTGTACGTATCAGCAGAGCCAAGTTTGTGTTTGTTATGCATGTGTGTTTTGAGCTTATCTTTCAAGTTGGTGAGGTAAAGGGGTGTGGCAGTATGGGAGTGCCCTCGGGGAGGTTTGATGGATAACCAAAAGGAGTTGTGGAAGGGGTCCTTGGCTTCAGGCAATGAGATATCTGTGTTATCCATAAGAGCCGCAGTTTGTGCGCAAGCATCAGCTCCCTCATTGCCAATCACGCCAGAGTGGGCTTTAACTTTATAGAAGTTGAGCTGGTGTGGTGAGTGCTCTATGATGGTTGAAATAGCTTGAATGAGCTCTGCATGCAGGTGGGTCCGCATGCGCATTGGATTGAGAACCTGCCTGTAGATTTGGGACAGACAGGATGCACTGTCAGTGGCTATGTTTGTGTGGCCCTGTTGGAGTGCAACAAGGATGCCAGCCAGTTCTGCTCTGTTGATTGTGTTAGTTGGGCCACGGCCATTGGGTTTGATGTACAGTTGTATTTGTGGTGAGGGGTGGTCGCCCTCTTTGTTAGGTTTGTAGACGCCTGAGCCAACCAGAGGGGGGGAATCATTCTTGGTTTTCATGACGCTACCATCAGTGTAAGTGATGTCTTCCCAACACTGAATTTTGGGTGTGAATGTGGTCTTTTGTGTGTGGTGGTGATCTACTACTGCTTGTGTGTGCTTGTGTGAGCATTCCAGGGACACCTCGAGGGGAAGGGATAGAAACTTTTTTCTCCATTTGTTTGATATGAGTCGTTGGTTGGAGCTCAGGTTCCTAGGGGGGGCAGGACGAGCAAGAGGTAACCATAGGGCTGGGACGTTGTGCTGAAGCTCTTCAAACCAGCGCTCATTGGCACTTTGTAGGGTCTCCCTTGCTTGTGTGTTCCAGACAACAATGAGTTGTGTGGGGTATGTAGGATGAGTGGGGTTGGGTATGGTGTTGAACCAGTACTGGGGGGGTTCAAAATTGATGTGTCTTGCAGGGAATTTGGCAAGCACTTTGATGTATCCTGGGTGGTTGTTTAGCCAATTCATGTAGGCATTGCCGCTGGAGCCTCTCCAGTGGGGTAGGAGTATGAAGGTGGCAACCGGCAAATCGGTTTGAATGGAGGAGTGGAGCGCGTGGCAGGTTAGCAATGCCTTCTGGACCACGCCAAAACGTCCTTTTAAGATGAAACGAAATGCTTTCAACTACCGCACAGGTACCCTCTTCAACCAAAAGCATGCAGTGCGCTTAAAATTGTCCACCAGCCTACAATGTCCCCTCTGTGGGGAGCCAGACAGTGCCCTACACATTCTTTCAGGATGTAAACATTCCACCATATCAAACATGGTAACCGAGCGCCACAATATTGCCAGCATAATCCTCCTTAAAGGTGTCGGCAAAGGCCCTCTTGGGGCAGGCCTTGCCTCCATGGACATTGGCAGCGCAGATCGTCTTGCTTTACAGAACCTGCAGATCCCTGAACACTCAGCAAATAGAACACTTCCAAATACATTTTCCCTCGTTTCCCTGACAAACATGTTACGGAGCCCTGGTCAAGCGCGAGGAGGGCGACAGCAAGGAGGAGGTCCCCGGATCGAATCCTTGTGGCCGGGGTGGAGATAGAGATGCCCTCTATCGGTGGGAGTCTATGGGAGACTCTTTCCTTATTGCACGTGGCCGAACGGCACGCGTAGATCTTTCTTTCTTTGGGGGACTTGTGAGGCGCCTCCACGCGGTGTCCCCTGGTAACGCCCTCGTGTGCTGTGCAAGCACACGCCCGGACATACTCGGGAGCGGCAAAGACCTCACACATTGGCAGCGGAGTAACAGCAGTTCCATGTTGCGGCCTCTGGAGCTGGCTCGCGGCGCAGGCAGGGCGCGTGCGCGAGTGCCAGGTGGAGGACATTGGCGCAGGAGTGGTCCAGAGGTCGGCGCAGTGGAGAAGGTCTCAAGAGGTGGAGTGTCTCAGCTTGGGTCTGCGTGCTCACCTCCCACCGCCCTGGTTGGCCCCTGTGCAAGAGGGGGGCCCATGCTGAGATGTTGGAAAGCTTGTTCTATGGCTTAGGGGTGGGTCTTGAGCTTGCTGGACAGGGCCTGCTTGACAGTCGTGTCGTAGGTCCCATGGTGGAGGCCAACTTGCTGGTGTAGACTTCTGTGCCACCTCTTCCTCTTGGTCTGTGTGGTGGGGCCCTGCCTTTCAGGACAGGTGAACTTTCCTTAATGCACGAGGCCAGACTTGGCAAGCGTAGTCTTTCTTTCTTTCTTTCTTTCTTTCTTTCTGACAAACAAACTTGAAGGCTCACTCCTAGTTCCCCTGATGCAATTTTAGTTGTTCCAATGAAAAGAGTGCCAAGGACCAATTCCTGGTACCCATTGAGAAGTAGAGGGGGGCGCGGGGGGAACGGGGAGCACTCAGTGCCAGCCACAGCAACTCCTTCCAGAACAGAGGCACGTCCATCTCGTGGAGGTCAAATACTGTGGAGACACCTGGCCCAAGAATCAGCTGGAGGCCCCCCCAAGCAACAGCACCGCAACCTTTGTAGCCATCTTTCAAGGGCCTCAGCTCAAGTCACTCTCCATACCATTCTCTTAGGTTTGGGCGGGGTCATCTATACCCCCCACACTCTGGAGCCTCTTAAAGAGCTTGGTCTTGACACTCATACAGCCACCAGGCTTGCTCTGAAGCTTCATAATCATTGCGTCCAGTACGCTTACAAACTTGTTAGCACCAGACACGCTCTTGAGAAGACTTCTCTCAACTCTCGTCACCAAGATCAGGCATGGGCTACTGCTAGTAACCCTCCTGATCCCCATTGACTTCATTCTTTTGTTTCTCTTGGCGAAGGAAAAGAAAGAAGTTTACGCCAGGCAAAAGGACGCGTGCATCAAGGAAAGGTTTGCTAACAAAGGAAAAGTTACACAAGTGATAAACACCTCATGTGTTGTCTTAAGGAAAGGTAGGACCCTCATTGCCACAAGGGCTGGCGGACTTGGCCCCCGCCGCCTGGAGGAGGCCGATTATTTGACTCAGCTTCACATTTTAGCCACTGAGTCGCCTATGTACCCATGCATGAGGATGGTAAAGGGAATACATGGTGCCTGGACCCTAGGCATTCTTTCTTCCTTAATGGGTGTGCGGAGCGTTTTTACCGCCTGCGTAGTTTTCCTATCCTTCTTGAGAACACTCTCCACGTCAATGAAAAAAGAGGGAAAAAGGTTACCTTGCCGTACCTGCCTATGGAGGCAGCTTAGCTGAAGCAAAAAGTCTTAAGGAGATTATGAAGGTTTCAATTTAAGCAAGATAGCAGTGAAGCTCAGTATACCAGATGATGCACGGGGCTTCTTAACGGATCCTGCACAATGTTCAGGGAAGGTCGACATCAATGAAGGACGTTGACCCAAAAAGCCATGAATAAGAAAAAAAGAAAGCCTTTCAAAAGTTTGCACAACAGGCCCGGCTGCATGTAAAAGAAAAGGTAAGAAACAGAAAGGAAAAACTGAGAAGGCAGCAAAAAATCCCCACATAAATTACTAATTTATTCCTTAGTAAGGAAAAGAGACTACATTGGTTCAGACCGAAAGGAGCACGGCAGGCAAAGAAAGAAGACAGGTCCAGCGACGAGAAAGAGAGCAAGATGAAAGCTGAATGACTGGGGTTCCAGGCTTTCAACAGCAAGCAGAGTCAAGCACAGTCAGCTGCTAACTAAGGAAGCCATGCCCAGCAGATTCCTGCAAGCATAACCTAAGTCCAAGCTAAGGCAAAACCATAGATGAAATGCATATATTTAAGAATTGTTCAACTAGCAAGCTGGCTGGGTTTCTTGTACCAAAAGGCTGACAAAAAGGAAATTAGTGGGAATACAGAGGTTGCTCTTTCAATGGCTCATTCAGTGGTGATAAATTGTGCGTGCACTGTATAGGATGGGCATGGAGCTATCATGCAAATCTGGTGAACTTCTGCGGATAAAACCATAGCTCACGTTGTTCTCGTTGTTGTTGTTGTTGTTCTCGTTGTTCTCGTTGTTGTTGTTGTTGTTGTTGTTGTTGTTGTTGTTGTTGTTGTTGTTGTTGTTGTTGTTGTTGTTGTTGTCGTTGTCATTGTTGTTGTTGTCGTTGTTGTTGTTGTTGTTGTTGTTGCTGTTGTTGCTGTTGTTGCTGTTGCTGCTGTTGCTATTGTTGTTGTTGTTGTTGTTGTTGTTGTTGTTGTTGTTGTTGTTGTTGTTGTCAGTTGTTGATTCAAGTGAGCAGGCCTAGCATTTCTCCATGAGTCTTTACAGCATGCCATGAGGGCAGGAGAGAAAAAGAAGTCAGGCCAGGGGACAAGCTTCAAAACCACTCATGAAGGTGAAATGCCCTGTGGGCATTGTCCTGACAAGATTTCCCCTGGCAGGGATTGCATGACCGTGATTAAAAGAAGCAAGGGAATAGGACAAGCAGGAGACAGGAGTACAGGGTGAATTTTGATGTATTGCTTCACTGCAGCAAACAGTATTGATAACTACGTTTTAGACAAGCAGGCAAAGAGTGAAATCAGAAGCAGGAGAGACACCAAGCCAGAAGTAGGTACAAAACAAAGGAAAGGGTCCTTACAAAGCCTCTGATCAGAGCAAGAGCGGAAGTACTGTTACAGCCTGAAATATTGTTGCAGCTTGTAAGGACAAAAGGGATGACTGGGAAGGCCAAGTCTTCGCACACATATTGCGTCACAAGCAAATTAAATTTAAAGAAAGAGCAGGCTCAGGATGCTGCCCCCCTTGGACATGGGTTTTTAACTACAATAAAACTAGCCTGCGTGAGCGCACAAGCTGCTTGCTACTAGCAGTCAGGGGTTCAGATCCTTTAGCACAAGGGCACATGATATTAATGCATTGCAAAGTTATCAAATCGCAAGGCTATTGCATCACGTCACTCTACAGGCCATTTAGCAGCTCAACCATCCATTTGCTTGCGTGCCTGTGGTCGCAGCCAGATTTTGCGCCCTTCTTGTGAGCCTTTGAGTTAGCTTCCTAGATTTTAAGACGGATGCTTTTGGCAGCTGCCTCCAGCTCTGCTGAGGAAGGCTGCTTCGGGCGCTCTTTGTAGTGCATGTCAGCCTGTTGCAGCCATGTACAAAGTGAGAATCTTGTATACACCCAAAATGTTCAATTTGATGTGGTACCTTTATCACCCTATATGTTGCAGCTGACAGGCATATGATTTTCTACAAAACCCCCTGCAAATAGGTGGAAGAGGCTGAGAGCAAAAAGGCAACTGCAGATTAAACAGCAGGCTCAAATGAGTATGACATTTGTCAACTCTAGAAATCATATTGTATCCAATTATTGCAAAAACCATGCAACTCACCCGAGCTTGGCTGAGCGCTTGGCACAGCGGGGAATCCAGGCACCCCATGCGCTCAGTTATGGTAATGAGGTACAATACATCTGTTGCTGCATATTCTTGCAGAGCAACACTGAGTGGCCGCTCAAGAAAGAGAGATGTTTGTATCCTGCATTTAAAATGTGACAGTTGATGAAGACAACTTTACTTTGCGTTAATAACAAGCTTTGAGGTCATTCTTCTCAGTCTTACTAATTAACTCTCTGAATTTTGGGAAGGATATTTGGCAATTCTCAAGCATTCCCAGCTTCTCTTACCCTTGAGCACGCCTGCTGTTCATCAGGTTGTGCACCTCAGATTTGTGCTTGTGTTGAAGTCCAAATGCCTGAGGTTCACGCAGGAAGTAGTTGCTACGCTGTTGCATAAGTCCTCGTAGCATCTTTTCAGCAGTGAAGCTAACAAAGGCCTCAAGGGAAATGTGAGATCTGCGGCCAAGGAATGCCCTCAAGACAATAATACGTCGTTACTACTGACAGGTAAACAAGTGGTAAACATGATGTTTAAGCACATCACATCTGTCGACAAGGCATGTGGATAAATCTGTAACAAATATCTCACCAGATGAGCTGGTCCCAGCTGGCCACTGGCACAAGTGCATGATCCAGCACCTCGTAGTACCCACCTCCATCATCTTGCCCAGCCCAAGCTTATTGGGCCAACCACCACCGGCTGTCATCAGCGCGGCTAAACCTTTGTTCACCTTCAAGCCATCAAGCTGTAAAACAGCCACAGCAACCTGGGTGTCCAGAACAGGGTGAAGGCGCGCTCCTGTCAAGTCAAGCAGCATGGGGCTATCCTGCATGAGGCGGAAGCACACACAGATCGGTTGTGGCAAAACAATTAATGCTGAGTCCTAGCAGGTGAGAACGATTCATAAACGGGAGGTCTGGGTCCTTTTAATTGTATTGATTGTTTTAAGCTGTGCTTTCAAAGCTCAGGAATGCATACAAAATCAAAATCAAACATTGCACGATTTGTATGTCTTCCAATTGGCCAGCAAAGGGAGCAGCAGACTAGCATTGCCTCTCCGCACCCTTGAGCAATCATGGAGTATCTTCAGCGGAGATCCCTCGAGGATTGGCTTCAGTCCAGGAAGCAGTCTCTCATCAGCAAGTGGGTCGACGAGGTAGACGGCAGGGTGGTAGCAATCTGGCAAAGCCAATCATGATCAAGATGATGATCAGCCACATTTGAAAGCTAACACGAGAGCTCTTTTTTGGCTAGCGTTCTCCCTACACGCATCTCACGCATTCCTCATCTTGCAGACCACTTGCCTGTTGCCGGGGCATACAACTGGAGCAAGCACAAGGTCGGGCGCCCCTCACAGTCAATGGCGATTGCTTCTGCTTTAACAATCACGGAGGTTTGTTGTGAATGCATGTGTGATAGAGCCATCAATGGTAGTTCTTGGATACTGCAGCTTGCTGGTCCTTTCCCGCAAACGCACTTGATTTGGACAGATGAGTGAGCATGGACGTGTACACCTCGGAGCTGCGGTCCACTACGTGGACGATGTGGGGCTCCGTTCCTTGTGCAGAAGAGCATGTAGTGCTTCTCCGGAGATTAAAAGGCATGGAGGGTACCCGGCCTCCGTGATCGCGAGTGGAGACGAACCCTGAATCCGGATCCTGGGCTTGAAATTGCACAGCTTTTTCTCGTGAAGTCTGTGATCATGCCTGCAAAAGCCAAACTAAATTGGGAAAGTATAAATTCAAATAGGATTATGGTGACTTGCAGTTGCCAGTCACCAAGTCCGGTTGGGGGTCGAAAAAGTCGAAAAACGAAAAACTTAACGTGTGTAAACAATTAAAATTACGAGTTTTCTCGAGGGGGAAGGAGATGGCCAGAATTCGAGTTGCCAGGCTGAACGAAGCTGTCATGGCTCCTATAAAGGGTGAGAAGGCATGCTACAGAGTCAAGGAGTCAAAGGAAGAGGGATTAGGACTCAAGACCACAAGAACCAGGAGGTTATTGGCTTGGTTTGCTTGATGTTTTGCAAAAGCATCTGCACATTCATTTCCAGCAATGCCAGCATAAGATTTTACTTTATAGACACAAGTGTTTGTGAGTTGCGAATGAGAGTATTTATGATTTCAAGGGCATCCCCTTGAATGTGTTGTTTTGCTCGTAGGAGCAGGTGTTTTGGCTTCATGCAATCCAGCAAGCTTGGCTTTATAGAATACCTTGTAAAGGATTTGAAATCGGCTGGGGGTAATCATCCAAATACTTGTGTGTTGTAAATGCAGGCCATACGTGATTTGTAAATTCCTGGGAGGATGAGGGGGGTGGAGCACCAGGGTGGGGGCTGCATGATTCATTGTCAAGAGGTGTTGGATTAGGATCCTGTTTGACTTTGTACTTGACGAGGTCGAAGTCACGCAGCCAAAGTACACATCAACCAGTGGGATTAATGTCTACTTGTGGGTTAGTGGAGTGCATATTTAAGTGTTTCTGTTGCATTATTCTGTGTTAAGTTTCTGCTTCCAAATTTCAATAGCATCAGGATTTTTAAAGCCTCGTCTCTCTCAGGTTAGAAAGGGCAGAGTCTGCTGTGGGTTGGGAAAGATCAGGTTTGCTCTGATTGGCTTCAAATTCAAGTCGACACTGTTGGAATTCAGGTCAGATCTCTTTAGATTCCTCCGGCTCCCAGGAGGGCACCCAGGCGACCCTAATGAGTTCTTTTCTTGACTGACATTCTCTGAAAATTTCCTGTGCATTGTTTAGGCTGCACAGGCAGGACAAGCCCGTGTGTCAGCTGCACCAATATCCTTTCTTTGCCCATCAGTGTAGCAACCAAGTTCGTTCATGCATTTTCAGTGGTACATTCATCGGCAGACATCGCAAATATTCATATCAAGATACGGAGGTTCAGAGTTAATAATCATTCATGTCATTAGGATGGTATACACCTGCCCCTATCAGTGTCTGACCGCTCCGAACCTTGCAGCTGCCGTTGTGTGTTTTACAGGGCTTCCAATCTACAATTTCAAGCTGGATGTTTGGATTGGACCGACAGGTCACACACAATTACAATGGTCTTTCATGCTGGACTCTCGGTATGGACCAAGTCAGTTTTGACCATTTGGCACATGCGGACTAATAATTTTGAAGAAGCTTCCATTGAATGGCACTCCTCATCAACCATTGAGTTTTGATTTTGCAATGACATTCTTTTGGCACAACGCCTTGAAATCACCAAAATTCACCCAATTTGGCGCAGTAGTTAAAGGGACTATCTTTTGGAGATTGATGTTGGATTCAGGGCATTAGACGGAGTGCCTCCTGACTGGGAGTTCTCATGTTTGGGTTTTGTGGAAACTGGGGGCATAAACTTTTGGATGTGGGAACATTGATAGATACATACCTAGGCATTAGATAGTTCCCCCCAGAGGAAAAACTGATGCCACAAAGACGGTAAAAAAACTGTAAATAAATATGGCATCTTAAAGCAAGCAGGTGCAGATTGTGCTCATCACTTGAAATCATGTCCGAAGCTTGACGCCAGTTACTTCTTGCAAATGGCCTCATGCACAGCAGCAAAATCAGAATCTCCATGTCCCATGTCAATGGCTGCTCTGTAGGCCGCATTGGCTGTGGCTGCCTGAGGAAGGGGCTGCCCCAGCTTCTCCCTGCGTAAAAAAGGAAAGAAGTTCTATTCTGGCTTGTGAGGGGCAAGAACCTTACATAAGGGCAGACCAAAAACCACAGACAGCAAAAAGTGGCCTGCGTGGCCCCCAAACAAAAGAGCAGCAGGAGGAAGGAAAGTTCGCTGAAAACACAGCCAAGGCAAAAGGCAGGCAGGCAAAAGGCAGGCAGGCAAGCAGGCAGAGCACACAAGGAAAAACCAGAGCAGGTATGCTGAAAGAGAGGACTGGGAACAACACAAGGGAGAGAGCAAAAACTAAACCAAAAGGTCTGCGAGAAGCCCCAAGAAAGAAAAAGTTGGTGACCTTATTGCAAAAGCGGCAATAAGGACAGGTCATTCTTCTCACTCGCCTACAAGAACCTCAATTCTATTGCTATGCAGAGAACAGGATGTTTACAGTGTTAAAATAGTAAAAGAACGATGAGCGGATTTGCAATGCTGCAAGCTGAAAGCTTAAACATTTTGCCAGTCCGGTTGGCAACAAAGGAAAGCTGAGCACAAGCCAGTGAACAAGTCTGACGCCCAAATTTGCAGAGAAGCCAAGTTGCCTTACATCACCAATCAGTACAAGTGCACATTAAAAAGGTTATAAATAGTGCGCCGGAAGCAAAAGAGGACCTTGTCTTACCCCAGTTCAAGTGCAAGGCGTAGATCCTTTTGCTGGTGCTTGAGAGGGAAGGCGGCTGGATAGTTGCGTGCCTGAAATCAGTGCAGCATTTTGCAGATGAGGTTTCACATTTGGAGCAGGTGCAAGCACAGGTGTACTTGTGCCCAAATTATCAAGACACATAAGTACTCAACAGCGCCACACATAGCTACTAGCTGTACCTCCTCAAGCAGAGTAGGTCGCTCACACACCTGGATAGTAGGACCCTTCTGGGCAAACATCGGGCATGCCTGCAAAATCAAAGGCAGGCAGTTGTACATTCTGTGGCGCCCATGCATCAGGAGTGCAGCTGAAGTCTAAGCGCCTGCCAGGTTAGAATGCAAGCATTTTCAAGCTCTATCCCACTCTACAGGTCGACAGAACATGTCATGCCAAGTGGAGTACAGGTTTGCAACCGCCCTCAGATGTTGAACCCAGATTTGTCATTTTGAGTACATGGGGTAGGGCATGGCGCACATGTCCATGGTCTTGATTGACAAGCTACCCTTTTTTCTGTTTGCAGCACTGCAACGACTACAAACTTTCTGAAAAGCCACAGGACGGATGCAAGAGAGGAGACTGAATAAGAGGGATCTGCGCCAATTTTGACTCACATTGTCTTTGAACTTTTTCCTAACCATGTCTTTCTGAGTACAAGCTGGTGGCATGCAAGAAATTAAACAATGTGAATTGACTTATTACTCAACTACTCAACCATCATCCATCATCACCACCACCATTGTCACCATCATCATCATCATCATCAACATCATCATCATCAATATCTATCACTCGCGGAACTTCACCAGATCTCCCCAACCCAGATCACCAACTGCCAACCAACCAAACAACCTCAGGTTTAAACTTAATCGGGATATAGGCTGCCTGAAACAGGAATTGTTCGCAAAACCTTTTTAGTGCTTTAAGGCGTTCGATTATGTTAACCATGCCCATTTGGACATGACCTGCACATGAGGCAGGCAACCTCATCAATCATCTGCAGGCAAGTTTTCCTTAAGACTGTGGCAAGACAGTTTAGCTGGACTGTCAAATTACCTATCTAACCTGCCATCTGATAGCCCAGCAATGGACGCAATAAAACACTCACTATTGCTCCTAAACTCAACACTTCAAGGAGATCGCCTTGGGCAAGGCCTGCCTTGTCTGCCAAGCTCATGCCCTCACAGAGCGTCCCCTGCGCAAATCCAAAAGACAGTAGCACAAAGCATGTGTGAAGCCCTGGCCATGTGTGCTAAGGCTACTGATGGGTATGACTGCAAGAGGCAAGGCGACCCGTGCACACAACAAATCCAACACTCTTGTAAAAAACTACTCCACTCTGCTTAGGGCTTTCGCGCCAAGGGGTCCAGGTTGCATTGCGTGAGCTTTAACCATCAAGGCTACCATCAGGCATGAGAGTGGGGAGTGCGCTCGCGCACTGCTCATTCAAAGACTGAAGTCTGGTAGTGAAAAAAAGCCTCCCAGCCTGAGGCGTGCTTGCAGGCAATCACGGTACATAGGTTGACAGGACATAATGAGGCACAAAGCGTAGCTCCCATTGATGTTGAGTCTACTGCTGCAATGCAACCAAGCATATGTAAGGTGTAAGCATACTCACCATCATGCATCCCATGACACTGTTGACAATGAGCTTCATTCGAGCACCTGCCCCGACTGCGCCTAGGAACAGACTCTTCTTGCCCATCTTGGAGAAGGCTGGCAATGCTTCCTCATATAGGCCCTTGTCCCCCGCAGAAAGAATGATGAGCTGGCCATTGATTGCAGGCTGCTTGGATCCAGACACGGGCGCCTGCGTCGTTGTTTGTGGCATCATCAGAGGAGATTGCAGGGCTGAAACAACGCATGAAACCCTATGACACGGGGGAGGAGCTTGTGTCTTTTCAGCTGCTGAGATGCAAAACAAAAAGGAATGATGCTTAGAGTCCGCCTCTTCTTTCTCATGCATTCTGATGTATGCCGCAGGATGGATTAATGCAACGCCGCACAATAGATTGATGCAACGCAGCGACAATGCATACACATTAAGGCCACACAGATTAGCAACCAGACACTGGACTCATCAGAGCGGTAAGTCTTCCTTAAAGGCAAGCAAATCAGGGAGTGGACAATCCTGCGCACTTGGAACGCATCAGACATTGATGGACAAGTCACAGGATGAGACAGTAGCACCAACTTTGAGCAAGAAAGAGGCAGGGATGCTGATGAGAATGCCAGTAACTTGCAAGTGTTCGCGCAGCACAAACCTTGGCATACAAATACTGTTAGCTTGTTTGAGACCTCTTACTGAGACCTAGTCCCTTGTTTCATGACATGGCTTCAAACAAAGATAGGGAGAAAGAGAGAGAGAGAGAGAGAGAGAGAGAGAGAGAGAGAGAGAGAAAGAGAGAGAGAGAGAGAGAGAGAGAGAGAAAGCCTGACAGGTAGCTGGATGAGGCAGCTGCAGCTCTCTTCATCTCAAGCCTCCCTGAAAGCAAGGTTCTTGCCTCAGGACAAGACTTGACAGAGTGATCAGAACCCACGGAAGGATAGCAGCTTTGGCTCTACTTACTTCCAAGAAGCGCCCGCCCTTGGCTGTGACGGCCTCTGCGATCTTCTGGCTAGTGCTTTCATCCACCGTGCTCATGTCCACATACCCTTTGGAGGCTGACAAGCCCTCAAGCACTCCTTGAGCACCAAACACCACCTGGGAAGGAAGAAGCAGGCACACGAGTATGGTGCTGCAGAAAGTGCTTTTGAGTTATGGTGTCAATGTGTATGAAACAAAATCGAAAGTGCATTGTTTACATTCATCATGGCCAAACTGTGCGTGCATTTTTTTGCGTTCATCTTTGCAAACAAGAGGCAACGTTGAAACCATGTATGTATCAGTTTCTGGGCACTAGGCATCAAGGTTCCATTCATCTTTGCATACATGCAGCAAAGATGAAACCACACATACACCGGTATCCAGGTAGCAGGTATTGAAGTCATTGTAGCCTGGGGTTGCCATTATGCAGCATCACAATTTTGCACATTGGAGAGCCCTCAGAACCAAGACTTTGTACCAGGAGCATGAGTGGAAGCAGTGCAGGAGCATGCAGGCGCTGTCCATGCACACACTCAGGCTGTGCCTGTTGCATTGTCGCAGCCCACCTCGAGGGCGGCAGACGGATCAGCCAGAACAGCGAAGGTGATGTCACACTGCTTGACGACCTCGGCCGGTGTCGCAGCTGTCTTTGCACCCTCCTTGACCAGCTCCTCGCACTGCCATGATGGATGCAAACAAGCATCCAGGCTTGAAACGCCAGCTCATGCGTGGTCTTACTAATCTAAGAAAGCCTACTGCTTGCTTGTGAAAGAAAAGGGAACAAGGAAGCTGGATCTGAGAACACGTGACATGGATGGAGAATGCACAGGGTCAAGCACATACCTTGGTACTGGACCTGTTCCAAACCACAACATCTGCAAACAGTCCACTCTTCAAGAGGTTTCGCGCCATGGCTGTGCCCTGTAAGCAGAATTAAATTAGGGTGGCTTGCAGCCTTAGCATTATCTCCTTCTCGCACTGGAACAATTTAGTGCGCTGTGGAGTCAAGGATGGAAACCGCTAAGCAGTTAGTGACTTTATTACTTGGTGACTTAATCACTCAGTGACTGTCAATAACAGTCTTTTTCCTCTACTCCTCTACCCTCACACAGCAAGCAATTGCTTTCAGAAAAGAAAAACTATGTAGGTAGAGGAAGCTCTCCCTCCATTAATCGAGGGAAAGGAGACACATTAAGTCAGAAGAACCGTGAGTCCCCTCCACCATAAAGCTGCAAAACAGAAAGTGCTAATGGGGATCTGGAGGGTTGCTAGAAAGCACCCGGCTCCAGAACCTGGCTGTGACAAGTAATATTGTTTTCAATAGCACGCCTTGCGGTAACAAGCTTGTTGGCATACATGACAGAATGGGCATGTTTATTAGCAAGTATAGATGCATGTTGGTGGTCAAGTCCCAGTTGTTTAAATCCCAGTTGTTTAAACTGGTTGAGGGTATGCTCAGTGTAACAGGTCCCACCGACACCCAGAAGGATGGTGTGCAACGTGACAGCTTTTCCACCTATAATCTTGCTTAGATTTCTGTCAATGCATGATTGTGATTGTGATTTCGAGTGCTTGTGTGTGCTTGCGTGATTGTGTATGTGATCATGTGTGCGCATGCGTGTGTGCATGTGCGTGAGTGTGTGTGTATGTGTGTGTGTGTGTGTGTGTGTGCGCGCGTGCGTGCATGCATGTGTGTACCTCGCTTGCATCTGCCAACCTCTGATCAACAACATTTGCGGCAGACCCAAGCACTTACCATAATACCCAAGCCCAAGAATCCAACTTTGAGTTGGGGTGCCATGGTTGCACGCTGCAGGAAATTGGTTGGGCATTAGTGGGCAGGTGAATGCTTGCTCACGTGCTTCAATTCAGCATATCTGGACACTCATTGTCCCTTCCGGTCTGATGCGGGTAAACACAGGCACCTCAATGCAAGGGGGATCGAGCGTGCAGGGGGATTGAGCGAGCAGGACTAACCTGTGTGTTCTTACGCAATGACGATTTCGAAACTTAGGCGCGCTAAAATGACAATATTGGTACACAAAAAATAAAACTTGCTTTATTCAAATATTACTGCTAGATCTACAACGATTAACCTGCGTTGGTTAATTGAAGCACGGCATGGCAGGAGGTTCCGGATTGTGGGCTGCACTTGCAGGTATCTGTCTGCAACGACTCATGCCCGCGCACGCGCACACACACACACACACACGCACGCACACACGCACACACACATGCACACACACGCACACACACGCACACACACACACACACACACATACACATTCATGCACGCACGCACGCATGCACACGCGGACACACACACACACATTCAAGCACGCATGCACACGTGGACACACACACATATATACACACACGCACACACACGCACACACACACACATACACATTCATGCACGCACGCACGCATGCACACGCGGACACACACACACACACATTCACGCACGCATGCACACGTGGACACACACACATATATACACACACGCACACACACGCACACACACACACATGTACACGCGCACACACACTTGCTTGTAGGTTATATTTTCACATATTACAATAGCCAGAAATCAGAACAACGCAGAGCCAGGATAGAGCGGATCAATGCACAGGTGAGGACATCCCTCTGAAGTCTGGACACCAACACAAAGACGGATGTTATATTCACCCTTCCAAATCTGTCTTACATTGAGAAGCTGCGAGATCTTCTGGGTCCTCTTCTTGCATACGTGACAGCTACAAAAAGTGCGTACGAGGCATGCTGGAGACAACACAGGTGAGCAGAGCCATCAAAAATGTCATTTCAGGGAGGCCTTTTAAATTTTCATTGTTCCAGGACTCCGATGATAGCGTCTCAAAGAGCAAAAACGGTTTCTATCAGGGCGTGGGATGGGCTTCTTCACATTGGCTACCCTTTAAACTCGCAACGCTGAGCACAGGCTCCATGGGCTGCAGTCTGATGGAAAGGGTGGCCCTGCATCTTTCTTCTCTGTCTCACCAAAGCAGCAGGGCACACAAGTTTGGTCATACTACTGTTTTTGCTAACCAGGAAGGCGGAAAAACAATGGACACCTTGCCCAATTTTGGGGTAGGAACACCCCAACCTATCTATCACCCGCCCCTACCCCCCCTTCCAATGCCCCTACCTCGTACGTAGAGAATATCAACTAGCGGTCCACAATGTCATTGGTGACACTCAGAAGGCACTACGGACTGTATGAGAAAAGCTCTCTGCACCAAAAGGATTACCGATCTGTTCCTCTTGAAATCCTCCATCCGCCTCATCACAACCTGGAAGCAAACCACAGCAGAGTTATTGGGCAAAATCTGGGTTGCAGAGGCTCATGCATGCATGTATGCCCTGCCAGGCACCCATGGCTTTCTTGCGAGTCCACAAACTGCCACCATAACTTCACCATGTAAGTGCGAATTTTACATCGTCACTGTTCTAGAAGCTTGGATTGATTTCTGCACCTTCGCCTGTACAGCCCCACAGCCCACACCCATGCGCTCATGGCCCTGACTTCTGTTCATCCACACAGCCTCCTTTCCTCCGCTCTGTACCAAAAAGGTGTCAGTCGACAGGGCTTGTGGAGAAGAATTCAATGATGTTATCAAAATTGTTTCAACTGTTTCAGAGAAGTTTGGAAAGAGGGTTCCAAAAAGGTCAGCCTCCCCCTGGCCCACCCTTTCACCCCTCACCCCTCCCGATTGAACTCATATGTACACTACCGGTAATAAATAATTCTTGAGCTCAGATTCCAAATACGCAATTTGTAATCAATAGCTCTTTTTCAGAATGACCCTGGCGCGTGAAAGGTGTACTTCCTGATGCCTCCTGTGAGTTGTTAAAGAAAAAAAAGTAATTTGACACTCGATGCAACATAAGGAAAGGAAAGGGTTACATAGCTGACAGTGTGATTAGGCACTCCGTGCGACTGGGTCAGGAAATGATGACCTGTGGAGTTGGGCTGACATGCAGCCGCTCTTTCAGGCATAGATCACTCACTTTCTGGCCCATTCTCTCCCAACCGTCTCATTTGTCTTACAGATTGTCCTAACATACAACAGGCGTCCTTCCTCTATGATGTGCACAATTGTAAATAATGCTCACTTTGTTCTTAAATTTGGTTTCTTTCAATTGATTGGCCATTTTCAGCGCACTTTGTGCTGAATTGTTTTTGGGGAAATAACTAAAATCGCACATCACTTAACCTCAATAGCCTTTCACTCCTGTTTTTTGCATTAACATTTGTTTGGTGAAGGAACCCCAGGTCATCAAAAACCGCTCAATCAGTTGCAGTAATTGACCCAGAAGGGAAGTTTGCCTTTGAACAATCGGTTTTCCGATAGGATTCATACAATTGTTGTCTGTAACAGACACCTTTCAAGCTCAGGTGCTGCAGGAGGCACGAGTCATAGCCAAGCTTGGAAAAATGCCCATTGCGGGCACCGGGCCACACTATTGTAACAAGGAGCGCGAAAAAAAAAGGATATTTTAGGCATCAGCCGCCCCCCTCATCCATCTAACTTGATGCTGTTTGCAACACGTGTGACTATTCAGTCCTGATGGGACAAGGGAGGGCTTCCAAGATGCATTGCATGCACGGCCAGATGGGCCAGAGGCATCAGCTTATCGGTGAGAAGTGTTTGTAATTACGCTGCCTTCAGGAACTTGAGGTGCTGTATGTGGCATGTTCTATTTTTCATCAGTCCATTTGGGTGTTTCTTTCCTTATACGATGCTCTCCTGCCTGTACTCCTCTTTTCAAAGCCACCTGCGTTGTAAGTGCCTTCACTGAATCTTGCAAAGAGTCACTCCCTTGCACACCCTGTTGCAGGCAATGGATGGTTCATGTGCTTCAGCCTCTGAATGAAAAAGCTTCAGGTAGGCCTGCGCAGCATGCAGGATAACATCTCGAATTTTTGAAATGTTTTAGACAGCTTCAAGTCATGTTTGATATTTTATGTATGCCGTACCTCCACGATCAATTCGAAAATTAATTAATTATGGAGCATTCGAACTCCAGAATTCGATCATTTTTATTAATTATTGCCTGAGCGTTCGAACTCGGTTCGAATTAGAAATTAATTAATTTTGGGGCTGAAAGGGCGATTGCTGAAAATGGCCTCTCAGGCTCCCAGCTCAAGCTCCAACCCCCTAGCTAAGTGGCTGAAGCCTGTATCCCCCACCCAGCAGCTCCTAGCGACCCAAAACAAGCTTGCCATGGCCCAGGCAGCCAAGAAGGGGCAGCTAGTTAAGCAGAACCTAGTAGGGCGTCCTCCAGGTGACAGCTCGGTTGATGTGCCTGCATCCTCCAGTGTATGGGCTCATTGTACGACAGTGACAGCTTGTGAATTGCTGAAGGTTGGATGCTGATGGTGAGGTGTGCTCTTTCCAGGGAGCAAAAATGAGCCCAAGCCCCTCCAGCCCCCAGCCCCTGAGCAGCAGCAGCAGCAGCAGCAGCAGCAGCAGCAGCAGCAGCAAAGCTTCCAAGTATCATCATCAGCAGCAGCAGCAGCAGCAGCCCTTACAGGAGATTCGAATTGGGTATTCGAACTGAGAAATTGATGCCAGCCATGAGCCAATCGAACCCTCTTCGAATTAAAATATTAATTCCTGGAGACCCATTCGAATTAAATTAAATAATTATTTTGGGGGGACCATTTGAATTGGTCGTGGAGGTACGGTGTATGAAGCCCTGATGGCGCCCATGTCTGTCATTTCCAACTTTGATAAAGCCCCTGGAAGTCCTTACAATCCTGGAGCCAGTTGCAACCTGACTAGCCCCTAAATCCTATCAGGCACATTGATGTTATTTTTGCCTGTCGTGTTCAATGCTGTTTCAGTGCATAAAAACTGGAGAATAATCATTGGGCGCAGACTCAAGACGTCAGCTTTTTTTGATTTCTTCCTCTGTTGTATCTCAATTCAGCCGACCTTGGAGCTCAAGGACTGTTCCAGTCATGCAATAGCAAATACCCCTCAAATGGCATTGTCTCCTTGCTTTTGTCCCGCTGAGGGAGATGCACAATCCTTTTTTCATTTGTAGCAGGTTTGAGGGAGAGCTGGGAGGTTCCTGGGATGCAGAGTGAAACCCTTTCATCAAACTTGCTAAGAACAATCGTTGCAGATCTCTTGTGCTTCACCTGTTGGCACTCTCATTGCTCTTACTGGAGCACATAGGAGCGCAAGAAACACCCTTTGGTAGAGCCCCTCTCCCGTAGTCAACCTCCAAAACTGCCACGCACAGACATCATTATCAACGGCTTCAGCCTTCTTGAGGGGAGCTCCATCGATCCGCAGCTTTTGCAGCTTGTCGCGCACACCAGCGCATACAGGTGAGATGGGATGACAGCTAGTCTGCTGCAGCATAGGACGCATAGGACGACGAGCCCATTACGGTCAGCAAGCACCTGGCAAGGTGCCAGGTAAATAGTGCTGTTTAAGCATTTTCATTTCCGTCTTTCCGTCTGCCATGCTCAGGGCTTCGCCACCCAAAAAGTTTGATTTCGCTTTTAATTGTATGCTTTATCCTTTTTTTCTCTGCCTGCCATGCTTCTCCTGTCTGACTAAGGTGGGATTCATAAAGTTCTCTGTCCAATGTGTCACCTTTCTTTAATTGATGTTCGGAATCTATTCTTTACAAACTTGTCTTATTCCTATGCCAAAACAAGGAATGGATTGTGCTTGGTGCCCACAGGGTACTCCTTGAGCGTTGGAAAACGGGTGACAATCAGCGCTTTGCTTCAGCAATCTCGTACCCTGACAGGCAAGTTGTTCACAGTGCTTAAGTGTTTGCAACACCATCTCATGCAAAATGGCAGAGGGGTCAACTGGCCTAAATTGCCAAACATGCTCCTTCTCGCGTTAGTTTCTCAGCACTAAGCATGCCAACCAATATTTCTATAGAATAGGAATTTATAGAATATAATGACCAAAAAAAGGTGGAAATCGGAGAACTCCAGATCATCCTCCCTGCTTCAAATCACCCCAAAAGGGCCCGCAGCTCCACCCTAGGACCAATTTTCAAAATGTGTTTCTGTAACCTACGTGTACTATGCTAACATCCTTCATTTTCAAAAGGTGGAATGAAGGAATTCAAAAATTGACATTTTTGGCATCTCTCGTGCTGATTTTTTCTGAAGGAAATGGCTGAAGTTCTGAGTCTCATCAACCATTGGGTCTTTTCATTCCGTTATTTGATTTAATGATATTCATTCGATACAAAAACTCCAATTTGGAGTCCATACCGTAGCAGCACTGGGGGTTTTGGGATTGCCGTACTACCAGGTGATCATCCCGCACCCCCAAAACAAATAATTATTTTCACAATCCCGCACCAATCCCGCAACCCCCTTATTATTTTTTTTTTTACAATCCCGCACTATCCCGCAGGGCCAGTAGCCCGCTTGTTTATTCTTAAAATATTCTTATATATTTATTTTTACTTTCCTGCACTTTTCCACAGCCCCTAAAAAAATTATTTTCAGGTCGTCCCGCACTCATCCCGCACCCCTCAAAAACATTATTTTTGCGGGATGATCTAAAAGTAGTACGGTGGTTAAATAATTACTGGGCTTTCTCGCAATTAAATTACATTTTTCAAGGCCCCGCAAAGGGTGTTGGCTTTGTATTTGACAATCAACCGGGCACCAGAATGCAGCTACATGCTGCTCATGGGTAGGGAACTCTTTTCGACACATGGGGCCCACTAAGCGGAAGCACGAGGTGGTCAATGGTCCACCTAGGAAGCTCTGCTGCTGCCACCTCCTCCCCCACCCCGCCAGAGGGCCCAGAACCCTGCCCTTGGTCCAGGCACCAGCTGCCCCCAAGGTGTCAGCAGGGTGTCAGCACACGCTTGCATTACACACATCAAAAAGCAGCAATTGTAGCTCGGCGAGGGAAGAAGGGGCAGGGAGAGGGACAGTAGTGAGGCAGGTGGGACAGGGACAGGAGGGCTCTTTGGAATCCTCAGATGAAGAGATGGAGGAAGGGGATGAGTGGAGACCAAAAGCCAGTGTGTATGAAACGCAAAAACGCAGAAGTTCGCAAGTTATGAGTTTTTTGGCAGGCCTTGCAAACCCTTAATGTCCTCAAGTAAATTAATGAAATTATTTTGGGACCTCGCAATAAATCAGTCTCGCAATACATTGGTGCTGCTAAAGTATCACTAAAAATCACCTAATCTGGTGCAATCAGTGGATCGGAATGGAGTTTGGTGGTCAAAAAGTAGGGTTCACGCCGAGGCTAATTAGGCATGTTTCCCCCAACTTATTGTTTTAAAAGCTTTGGTGCTGCAGAAGGACTACTAAAAGAACCCAGCAAATTGGGGGACACCTATGCGGGGAGAATGCAAAAACAGGGAATTTCAGCTCAGATACTCCCCCTGGCAAAATGGTTGCTCTATAATTGTTCCAAGTACGCTTCTTCATTCTCAGATCCTTACCAATATCCAGCTGTTGTTAAAAACAAACTCCTTGCATTTTGTCTATGCTAGACACTTTTTCGTTATTAAGCATAAAACAGCCAAACTTCTAAGCAACATCATGTCAACTCTGCAGTAGCTTAGACTTTCCTTGACGGCCTTGAGCAAACAAGGCTTTGGCTTTTATCTATGAAGCTGGGCTCTATGCTTCGGATGACATACTTTTGCAGGTTGGAGGAGTGGGTGAGGAAGGAGTTTGCACGCCTGAAAAGGACACAGGCCAAGCTACTAGGTGTTGTAAGCCCTGCCCAGAAGCTGGTGGGCCGCCGAGCACAGAAAGCCAAGTCATCTTCGGTCCAAGCCCAGTTGGGAAGTGGCAGCCCAGGGGTTTCTGGCACTGAGGGAGAGGGATGGACAGACCCCGGCAACAGAGCAGCTGGACTGACAACTGGCAGTGGGGGTAGCACTGGGGTCGCGCCTTCCTACCATGGTGCGGTGAATGGGGCCAATAAACCTGAGCTTAACAGACTCGGCAGTCTTCCAGGGCAAGGATTCCAGCTTCCTGCATCCTCTGTTCCAAGAAGGACCCAAGAAGAGGCCAAGCGCTTCTTCTCACGTCTTTGAGCATCAGCCATTCCAAACTCTTCAACCAAATTCAATATGCAAGGATGAATGCTTTGTTTGCCATGCTTAAATGTTGAACTTGCATGAATTTTCACCGCAGCCTTTGCGTGGCAGCTTCTTTTTTCCAGGCCCCTGCCAGGGGCCCTGGCGCACTTTTTCCCCTTTATTTTTGTTTTAGCCTCATCTAATTAATAATTAGAGTTGAATTGATTCAAATAGTTATAATACAGCCTGTCTTGACCTGTGTTCATGCCTTGCCTAGCTAAGTAGTACAGTTGTATCATACTTTGTTTCATTTTCAACTCGAAACCAATAAACTTTGGCCTTACTTTGGTGTTCCACGTATTTAGTTACCTGTTTATCCCAGGACGATTATTTTGCAGAGGGAGTCAACTGGCCTGTATTGCTGGATGTGCTCTTCCTCGTGATCTTTCTCATATAGATCCATGCCGAGCACTTTTTCATAAAATTGTTTCATTCACCAAAAAAAGGTGAAAGTCGGAGTACCCCATATCATCTCCTGGCCTTACATAGTGACAATGGTTACAAAGGGGTTTGACCTTCAGCTAGGTAGTTTGGCTGCTCGGCCTGCTTAACTGTTCCAACTGCACAAAAAATATCCATGAGTTTGGAAATAAAACGGTAGGTCTCATTAGTTTGGTTCTGCAAGAGGTGAAAAACATTCTCAGAGCTAGCTTAAGAATAGTAGAAAGCACCTGACTCGTCCATATTAATTCTGTGAGTAGAGGGGAAATCAGAGAAAAAGAAAAAGAAGAGGAAAAAACTACACAGGCAGTGAAAACACTCCCCAAATCAATCAAGGAAAAGAAGATACCTAGGGCCGAGGCACCGTTTATCCCCTTCACCAAGAGTAACAATAAGGGGTTTACAATAAGGGGTTTACAATGGTGGCCTACAGCCCGAGACTCTGGCTGATGGCAGCTGGTGAAACAAGCTCAACCAGTATCAAAAATTGAGACTAAATCCGACACAAATCTAAGAAGTCTGTATGAGTCTTGATTTAGGAAAGCATTGATCTCAGAATCAGTGATAGTATGATAACAAGCCAAGAATGGAATAAAGTCAGCGTTTGAAGGCGGAGCAAACACACGCAAAGTCTTAAACATCTCCTCAAAAAGGTCCTTGTATCTCGTGCGTAGCTCACGCACCTCAGTACATTTGCAAAAGAAAAGCACATGTTTTTCATCCTGGACTTCCCCACACTCACACTTATTACAGATACTTGAACCCCCAAGCCATTTACAAGACTCCACTCTCAAGTGATGAGCACGCAATCTAAATCTGCTAATGTTTCTCAAAACATGCTTGTCCAAATCCTTGAACAGAAACGAGGGGATACAAAAAGGAGCACCTCTGGGACCACTCTCAGAATTCCCACACCACTTATGATACGTCACTGCCTTCTTGTTAACTGCACGAGGACAAAAAACATCGGCCCCTCTCCACACTTTCTGCTGTCTGTATCGCAAATCACCAATGAACAAAAGAAAGAAGTCAGTGAGGATCAGGAGGTAACTAGCAGTAGCTCGTGCCTGAGACTTGAACGAAGTCTTCTCAAGAGTACGTATACCATACGTGTTGCTAACAAGTTTAAAAGCGTACTGGACACAATGAGCATGAAGCTTCAGAGCAAGCCTGGTGGCTGCATGAGTGTCAAGACCAAGCCCTTTAAGAGGCTCCAGAGTGTGGGGGGTATAGATGACCCCGCCCACACCTAAGAGAATGGTATGGAGAGTGACTTGAGCTGAGGCCCTTGAAAGATCGCGATAGAGGTCGTGGTGCTGTTGCTTGGAGGCCTCAAGCTGATTCTTGGGCCGGGTGTCTTCACAGTTTTTGACCTCCACAAGATGGACGTGCCTCTGTTCTGGAAGGAGCTGACTAGGGTGACGGCCCTCGGAAGTAGGTGGAGTGGCTGTGGCTGGCGCTGAGTGCTCCTGCGCCTCCCTCTACTTCTCAATGGGAATTGGTCCTTGGTACTCTTTTCATTGGAACAACTAAGATTGCATCAGGGCGACTAGAAGTGGGCCTTTGTTTGTCAGGAAAACAACGAGGGAAAATGTATTTGGGAAGTGTTCTATTTGCTGAGTGTTCAGGGATGCAGGTTCTGTAAGGCAAGATGACCTGCGCTGCCAATGTCCATGGAGGCAAGGCCTGCCCCAAGAGGGCCTTTGCTGACACTTTTAAGGAGGATTCTGCTGAATATTGTGGCGCTCGGTTCAACCAAGTTACCATATTCGATATGGTGGAATGTTTACAAACTGAAAGAATGTGAAGGGCACTGACTGGCTCCCCACAGAGGGGACATTGTAGGCTGGTGGACAAAGCGCACTGCATGCATTTGATTAAAGAGGGTACCTGTTCGGAAGTTGAAAACATTTCGCTTCATTTTAAAAGGACGTTTTGGCGTGGTCCAGAAGGCATGCTAACCTTTTTATGGACCTTAAAAAGTAGTACTGCGCGAGTGTGGGCATGAACCTTTACAGTTCTATTGGTTTCATGCAGCAGTTAGGTTTTACAATGCTTTACTGCGCAGCAACAGCACTACACTCAGTAAGGTACTGCAAGCAGATGTTGAAATGAACAGTCTTTCCCATAAATGCTGGACTTCAGAATTTTTGGCTGCCTGCACAGGCTTGGACAGGTGCAACGTGTTTACTCATCGTGTTCGGTCAGGGCAGCCTATAGTCATGAGGGAGTTTGTGGTTGATCTGAGAAAAAGGCTGCGAGGTGTGTGGAATGCTGATGCCTTGGCAGGACATGGTGAACACACGAACAAATTAGCCAAGTATCATCACTGGATGGCACTTCCTTTGCGACCCTTGTCTGTTCATGGTGCGCCCTTTTGTGTCCCCAGGTATTTGCATCTTGATTTGGGCAAGCGCATGCTGAGAAATATAGCACGTTTTCGCTGACATGCTCATACTTTAAGAGTTGAGACATCACTTTGGCAGGAGCACACATCAACTTGTGATAGGTGTGACCAAGGACGACTCCAAGATGAAAAGCATGCCGTGTTCCTTTGTTCTTGCGCCCCTGTGTGTCCTCTTCAAATAACTTATGTACAGCTATTTTCTGACTTCCCCTCGTCTTTAGAATTTTTTTGGACGATTCAGGCACTTTCTACTAGAAGTAGTACTATTCTCAAGCTAGCTCTGAGGATGCTATTCATTTCTTGCAGAAGCAAACTAACGAGACTTATTGCTTTATTTCCAAACTCATGGATATTTTTGTGCTGTTGGAACAGTTAAGCAGACCGAGCAGCCAAACTACCTGGCTGAAGGTCAAATCCCATTGTAACTCATTTGTAACTCAAAAACAAGTAGGCTTTAAAGCCTTTAAAGTAGGCTGAGCCTACTAATTTGGTAATTAAAGTAGTATCCTGTCTCTGTGTTAGCATTTCCAAGTCTGTGTTTTGAATGCATGTGCGTCCTAAGAGTATCATGAAGGTTGGAAAAGCGTTTAAAGCAAAGCTCAAATCAGATGTACTACTTTCTTTCTGAGATCATGGATGTTGTTTTGTGTGTCTTGGTCTCTGCCCAACGGGCCGAGCAGTCAAACCACCTGGCTGAAGGCCAAAACCCAATGTAAACTAAACCAAGAGACCTTCTTAATCTCTTCTTTGTGCTTTAGCCTAGCAGTCATGCTTTTTGGCTGATGGCTTCTCTATGTTAACGTCATGCTGTGGCTGAGTTCATGTATTGGTCCTCCAGATCGGACTGGTTTGGTTACAGGTACCTTTTTCGCTCCAGCTTAGCTGCCCACGGCTGAAGGTCAAACTTCATTGTAACTTGTAACTTGTAAGCTGCCCACGAAGGCAGGTACAGCTATGTAGCCCTTTCCTTCTGCATGTAAATCCCTGTGACTCCTTAATTGTTGTAGGGGCAGGATCTGCCTACGTAGTTTTTCTGTTTTGGATTTCAATCTTTCATGCTCGTCAAGCCTGTATCTCCAGCAGTCGCTGAGCCCTGGAGCCTAACCTATGGTAGCCTATCAGACAGAATGCAACCACAAGCTCATCAGCACATGATGCCTTTACAACCAGCCATTCAGTGGATGAAACCACTGATAAATTCCTTAACAACGCCCCATTGACAAAGCTGAAAGATACAACAATCTCCCTACAAAGGAAAACCTTTCCCGTGCTGGACAGTAAACCACACACTCATGGGCTACGACTTGAGGCCCAAACGACTTTGAAATAAAAAAAGTACTCCCAGCTGCAAATGCCCTTGGCTGCAAAAAGGTACACCATTTCTAAATTTAGACTGCAAGCTACTCCAAGACTGCAAGCAGCAAAGTGGAGATGCTGCAACCCCACAAGAATGTCAATGCGCTTCCATGCACCGCGCATGAATGCAATTATTGCCCAGTCAAGTAAGAGAACAAGGAGGCTCCATAAGGGAGGCCTCCTCCGTTGGGGAAGCTAAGCTTTCTGCTTCAGGGTGATCTTGTCCCCTAAGGAAAGGGCAATGCCTTGAGTCTTAGAGCGGATGCGTATGTACCCTGCCAGCCTTCCATCTGATTGCTTCTCCACGCTCACGTTCACTAGGGCATCCTCACCGAACACGCTCTTGGCGTACAAGTTGGCCGCTAGGTATCCACAATCACCTGCAGAGGCACATGCAGCAGTGCAAGTGTGAATATTCTATTCGAGGTTTGGTTTGATTACAGGCAACTTTCGTTGGTTTGGTTACATGCAACCATCCATCAACATTGCTGCCCCGGTAGGCAGCTACAGCTATGTCACTCTTTCCCTTCCTTTCCCAATGTGAATAGCCTATCCTGGATGGCATCAACCTCTGGCCTAGACAGCTAACATTTAAGTCACTTGAGCAGAAATTAAGGGCTTTTGCATTTGTGTGAAAGCATCAAAACTCATTAAAAAGATGCATTCCTTCCAGGATGGCTGGGTGAGGGGAAGGATGGATGTTCCTTTGGCAAAGCCTGCTCACAGTTGTGAGTTTCCAGAAAATCCCATAAAGCAGCCTTTTCTGCATCCTGCCCTCGCGCCCTGGAAATCTGGCCAGCTTCCCAAAAAAAAACATGCACAGCCATACGCTCTGTCAGGAGACGTTTGGAGCCTGGGGGCACAAATGGAGCATGTTTCTTGCAAACTGGGAGCAATAGTAAGCTAGGGTCATGCAAGACATGGCTTGTCGCCAGGCATGCATGCCAAGCATAACCTTCTAGAAGCCAGCAATGCTTGGTGGCCTGAAGTGAGGCAAACACACACACACACATGCGGTCCACCACAATGAAGGAAGGAAGTGTAAAGATCTGTCTATCAAAAGCATTGCTGACAGCGCGAGTTGTTCACCAATTGCCCAACAAAGGCTTGGGCTAAGCTGCTACCATTCACATTTTTGCTATGTCCAACATAATGTACAAGGTTTTTTTGGATCAATAAGAGGCGGTCTTAGCATGCATGATTGGGATCATCCATGCAAGCGGTGCTCGGAGGCAAAAGGGAGGAGCCCGCTCTGTTTTCTGTCTACGTGACAGTCACGAAATGACGCTCTTACGTCATATGACTTAACAACACCTGAATAATTTAGACCTCAGAGAAAAGTCTACACTTTTTCTCACCTTATTCACTAAAAACAAACTTCAAAAAAATTGAAAATTGTGATACAATCAAGTTATCCTAGGCTGCTGCACCTACCATCTAGGGCTGTGGGTGGCGTGAGGCACTGCATGTTGGTCGTGGCCACGATGTGGTTCAAGAACGAGTTGCAGTCAGTGAAGGTGGTGTTCACAGCCACCTTATTCTCCCATTCAAACTCCGCCCACATATTCCTGCAGCAAAACAGGTAGGAGAGGTTAAAATGGCAGCGGCGATCCTGCTCCAGCCTGAAGTCCACCAGCAACACTGCTCACGTCTGAGGTCTTGTTCAGGGAGCACATCACACGTACAGGACGGGTTGCTCATCAAGGCTGCATACTTGCGAAGGAAAAAAGAACTCGGCGTTCACGACTGTTGACGTTTAGGAATTCTGACACCATGCTTTGCCAAACTTTGTTTGACGACCTTGGCACACCACAGGGACACGGCTTGCAGGTGGCATGCACGCGCTTGAAATGAATGCACAGCCATACACTGGCGCGCACCTGAATTGTACGTCTGCACAGACTGCAGGTGAGATGTAGTCCATGATATCAATATGGATGTCATTGAGGACCACTACAGAGCGCTCAGCATAGCCGGTGCCCTCATACACGATGTTCCCAAATATAACGCCAGTCTCCGTAGATGATACCTGCAGCATTTGATGACATAACCAAAGCGGTGCCGTGAAGCCATGTGCATGAATGTATGGGGAAATGAAGGAGTACGAATACTCGCAATCATCAGGGAGACAGACTGAGAGACCATCCCAGGCACAGAATGAAGTGTCACACAGCAGTATAAAGCATGCGTCGCATTTAGGTTGATTGCGGCAAGCTGACTCTACTTTGGGCAGCATCACACAAGAGCTACAGGTAGTGTTGTTGACACTGGCATGTTCATGACTGTCACTAGAGGCAAGCATTTTGCCTTCATCCACGCATGCTTGAATCCCTTCAGGTCCAAACATGCCTTGCGCTTCTTTGCAGGATTCGGTCATCCGCACCAGCAAGCTCCCCTGTTTTATTAGACAAGCATGTTCCCAGCAAGCAAACTGCAAGCCATCCGAGCAGATTTGACAATCCTACTCACAGGCATCAAAAGCATCACTGGTCCCTCCTTTTGGATGCAGCTGGGCAACTCTCCTTGGAAACTTGGAGAAAATTAGGACAAAACGCACCTTGATGTTGGCTCGCACCACCTTGGTCTGGCCTGCAGCCAGGGTGTAGTTCTGCGGACGCTCCACCAGCTTCAAATCACCCATTGTGGCCAGCTCCAGGCACAGGTTCTGTACCAAGAGGGGACGAGGGTGCAGGGCATAAGTGAGGTTGCTTGCAGGCATTGCTGAAGGAGACACCATCACACAGCCCCTCACAGGGCAAAAGGGGCAAAGTAGAATTGGCGGGTATGCAAAACCATGATCGTTCAATGATCCTTTCCGGCGTGCAGGATATAACACTTTGCAGGCTTACTTGACAGATGCTGCTACCGCACCTGCTGGTTATTGAGGAGGGAAGATTGCCCTTGAGAAAACTAAGGAACCGGAGAGTGTGGAAGCTTCTGTTCATTGAACTTGCAAAATGAAGGAGGAGCAATCCATGGAAGGGGCTTTCACACGATGGATGGCAGCCATGCAGCTTTTCATACACTTGTAGCCTTTGTAAACTATGAACGCCAACCTGCTTACCTGCAGCGTCTCTTGCGTGCGATTGATGACGGTTACATCCATGACGATGTCATACTGGTGTACCTGCAAACAGGAAAATCGGCAAACAAGACGATGTCATACTGGTGTACCTGCAAACAGGAAGGTCGGCAAACAAGACAATGTCACACTGGTGTACCTGCCACAACCAGGGAACTCTTTTCTTATAACTTGTTCCCTTGCACTCAAGCCTGGCAGTGCGTTTTGATGGCTTATTCGAGTAAACCTGTACACCCACACCTGTACCTGCAACCAGGAAGGTGGAAAGGCGAGACACCAATCAAAAACACACAGCTAAGACTCCAGCAGTGACCCTCATCATATTGCTGCAGGCGGATGCCTTTCAAATTGCCTCTCACCGATGCCTTTCAAATTGCCTCTCACCGATGCATGCCCTGCTTTTTGTCATAGCGGGAAGTGGGCTTCAAACTGCTCACCATAAGACCTAACCAGCCCAGTATGCACCCCTCACCCACCACTTTGCTTGAGAGCATGCACTTGTAAGCTTCCGCACCCTTGCACTGAGTCACATTGCTTTGTGTCCTTGTTCGCACAAAATGCTCTGATCCTCGTGCTCTATAAGATCTTCCTAGGTCACCCTACCCCACACGTACCGTCACGTACGCCTCGGCATACACAGGGTCCGAAAGTCCCGTAAGCTGCAGCACGCGGTTCAGGCGCTTGGCATCAGCATCAGCAGACTCCACGTGGCCAGTGGCGCGTTGCAGGTCTGAAGGGTGCATGCAGGGCATATGTGTGTGTGTGTGTGTGTGTTGCGCACGCACGTGTGTTGTGTGTATGAACATGGTAGTACCATGTCTCCGCGACCAGTTTGAACATCAAAATAGTTATGGGCTGGAATTCAAGAATACCCACTGAAATTCAAGGATACCCATCGGAATTGAAAATACAATACCCTGGGGCTTGTGCTGGAAATGGCCTCCGGGTCCCCAGCTCAAGCTCCGACCTTTTAGCTGTGTGGTTCAAGCCAGTAACTTCAAGGCAGGCTTCATAGCTCAGCCTTGCCTTTACACATTCAGGATGTTACAGTACACATCGTGTCACAGGTCCACATATGTGCAGAGTGAGGGTCGTTGGCCAAAGTTGCTGACACACATTGCGTGCAAGAGTGTACAGAGTAGGGGGCGCAGGTCACCGCACCTGTGTTGACCTCGTCCTCGATCTCAATCTGTGAGAGCCCCTTCTTGGACTTGAGCTGCACAAAGTCGATGAGGTCGTCTGGCTGGCAGGCCAGCTTGGCATCTTCCCGCTTCTGCTCTGCAGCTTCACGGACCTGGCAGTACAAACATGCAACACTCCTTGCTGAGACACTTGGATGCACAAAAATGATAATTTACCATGATGCGAACACAGGAGCCTTTCAATCTGCTAAAGAAATCTCCCCAGGCAAGGATTAGGCCACCACACATGTTGTGTTGTGCTCTACAGGAGCAGCTTGCATGTGCCACAACCACGCCATATCTTAGACTCCATACACACACACGCACGCACATACACAAACAGGCAAAGCAGTCCCTGAGGATTTCCATCTAGCATGTGAATCTGCTTTGGTAGGTTTAAGACTGGGTGTAAGGACATGGCCACGGGCAAACTTAGCCAAAGGAGAGAGGGGGGGTGAGGATTCATCAAGACAAACTCCATAGCATGGCCTCTCCTGCAAGACTGTGCTCAGGCACAGCAGCTGCAGAACTGCAATACAACGAAGGCAAAACACACACATGCACGCACAAACACACATGAGGCCTCACCTGCTTTTCTGACGTCAAGGCAGAGAAGGAGTCCTTGCAGCTCTCCAGCCAAACCTGGAGAGCAGAGGATGGGTCAAGAATGATACAAGCCCTGCATGAGTCTCAGGGCTCGGGAGAGCAAGACAGGGCCAGGGCAACAAGATAGTGCAACCCCAAAAGTATCCATCCATACACTTTCAACAATTCAAACAGCTGACCTTTCACCTCTCACACCTCATCACACCTCATCACACGTTGAATAAGAAGGTAATTACAGTAAAAGTGGCAAGCGGAGCATGTAACCCCCACGCTTGGTCCCAGGCAGGTGCCCAACTCCAATCACAGCAAGCACCTCGCCCCAACCCAAAACACACGTGTGCCTGCTTCTGGCCTCCTCACCTTGACCGCCTCCTCCTCTGGGTGTGCCAGCACCTGAAGGCACAGCATCATGCGGTCCCTGCTGTCGTCGTCCAGGGGCACCGGCAGCTGGGGAGCCTCGCCCAGGCGCAGGATGTGGGTGATGGTCAGCATGGCGGATGCGGTGGCCTTGTTCATGCTGGCCACTGCAGGACATTATACATGCACACAGTGACCGGTCGTCAGCTTGATGTCCAGGAGGAAGGCACACCTCACCGAAGCGGGAGTAGAGCAAGTTTGCACACAGCATGGCAGACACGGTGGTTCTGTTTATCCTGGCTGCACAAGCAGGCAGGCTGCTGATTTGATAGACACTGTGGCAGGCAGGCCGCTGGTTTGATGAGCATGCTGCAGTTACGATGAGGTGACGCAAGGGCAATCGCTGGGCGCTTCAACTGGTCGACAGTGACACAAGCAGGCACAGATTAGATGCTGCAGTTATGATGGCCCGATGCAAGAGCAACGATTGGGCATTCCAAAGCTAGCAGTGGCCTAAACAGACTCGCACATATGGCAAACGAGGAGCACCTTCCACCAACTCGTCAGCAAGACCTGCTTGAAGAAGCAGGCCATGCACTGCAATGAGCTGTTTTCGTTGCACACTGACTGGCCAAAGGCTGTGGAACCCGAGCAGCCCCCGAGCGGCACTGGGAAGGAGCCCCCAACTTTGGGCAAGCAACAGGTTGCAGAGACAGATCCTTACCGCTGGTGGCGTTCAGTGCCCTTAGTCGCAGCATGAGCTTGGTCAAGGTGCCCGCAACGACGCCACCCACAAAGAAGTCGCCTCCCTGGGAGCATTATGGCAAAACAGTGGCCAACAGTTCAGGACAACCACCAGGAGCATGAAGGGGCTTAAGCTGCAGCAATCACTTCTTTTCAATGTGGCAACATGCAGAGGTTAGGGACAGCATTGCCAAAAGGCATCCTTTCATCGAGGTGTCAGCACCGGTTGTTGCAACCAGCACCGGGCTCTGTGGACTGACAACAGCAGCCTGGTGCACCCTCCAAAACATTTGGACAAACAAGCAGAGATGCTCGAAGAGCGGGCCTGCGACTGCCGATCTCTGAGCCCTCGATACATTTGTTGCTGGTAACCTGGTTGCTATCATGCATGGAAGCTGAGCATCCAACCATTGATCATCCTTCTGCATTTCACTATTCCTTGCTGCCCCCTCCCAATCACCGGAACCCACACACTCACGAAGAAATGTACAGCTAGACCCTGCCATAGGTGTACGGGTGGTTGAGGATAATGCATTACCATTTTGCGTGCATGAAGAGTGGGCAAAATGGGCGAGCATACGATGCTATGAAAATGTATGGCCCTACAATTATTTGATCAAAATCGAGATATAAGATTTGAACCCTTATCAATTGTAAATACACAAGCTGCACAGCGCAGCACAGCACAAAGGCAACTCAGGGCGCACCAGCAGGAGCGCCCTCAGGTTGTGGGCACATGGCGCCATGCCAGTGGCGGCTGGCGCAGCCTCCACTGCCGTCTGCGTGGCGTACGTGCCATCCGCCAGCACAGCAGGCCGCCTCACTACCGTTACCAGCTGCACGGCTGCCTGTGCATTGGCGACCTCTGCACTGCCGCCTGCGCACAGCAGCAGCAGCAGCAGGACATGCAAGAAGGGCCGCTGAGTGCAAAGGGTTAAAGGGATCTTGGAACATCTGAATCCTGCAATTCCCTTGTGCGCTCTGGAAAACCTGAATTCCGCATCTTCCTTCTGCGCAACGCAGTAAGTAAGCCTCTGTACAGCCCTACATGTGTGTAGGGCATTGTTGAGCACTCCACACTTCATGTGCCAGCTTCTCATGCGCTTTGGACTCCATTCAACCAGCCCCTTCCTTGCTTCAACCCCCCTAAAGCTGGCCTGCCTGTGCACATGCAGCCATTGAACTGGAATATTTTCAAACATGACAGTATGGCAGACACCTAGCATGCAGCTGCTGAGCGAACACATCCAACCCAATGAATATTGCCTTCCCTGATCCCGTTTGCCACACCCCAAGGTTTTCCACGTCCGCATTGCAGCTCCTAAATCCTCACACACGCACCATCAGCAGACATGAAGGGCGCTGGTCCCAGGGCCTGCTTGATGACCTCCACCGCTGCCTCCACGTCCTCCACAGTGCAGCTGTACTCGCCCAACAGCCACAGAGCAGTGGAGCATACCCTTGAGGACCTGTGCGCACACACCCACAAAATGCATACCAGGTTACAAGTTAGATACACTACACGATGCGCACTCCAGTCGCCACAGTACAGGCACCTGTGGCGTGTAGCTCTGGCAATGCTCACAAGTATTCCTGGCTACCCATAGAAGGGATGCAGGCAGGCACCTCCTCCAGGCAGACTTGAAGGCTGCCTGATTCTTGCGTGCAACTGTTTTCAAGTCATGGGGGCAAAGCCTGCGCTGACCTTCATGGCTAGGCCACAAGTTCACGCCAAACAGTGTATGGTTGTATGGTTGGTCCTACAGGTGATGAGGTTGGTCGTTAGGCGACCAGTGTGTGTATTTTAAGGTGGCCAGTTCGCTGCATGCATTACTCTGTCAGTCCACGGCTATGCGCTATGCGTAGTATGTGACTGGTCAGGTTGGCTATCAAGTGCGCACTCAGACGCTGGTCCTCAAGCTGGCCAGCCTCACTAAATGGATGGCCCCTCTAAGTGTTTCAGCAAAGACCAACCTCGAGTTCCTTCCACCTACTTCCAGGCATGTTCTGCAGTGCGATGGCAACAACATGAGTAGACTTAACCATAAGGGACATCATAGAGGCAATCAGCTTCAATGTTGCAGGTAGCATGTGTGCGTCTATATGCACACCCTACACAGCCACACCCAGACACGCACGCGCGCACGCACACCCACACCCACACCCACACCTGATGGTGGAGAAGGTATCGCGCAGGCGTTCCAAGATAGAGGGCCGCAGCTTTGCATTGGTCTCCACGATCTCGCGCACAAAGAAGATGACGTCGAGTGCGCTGGCGGTGTTGGCATCCCCCAGGAAATCCATCAGCAGGTGCACCACGCTGCTGGCCACGTCTGGGAACTTGAGTGCGCAGTTGTGGATGGCCTGCAATGACATGTGCGGGACAGGAGAAGATCAGTTATGTGTGTGCCCACGAGAGCAGTTTGAGAAAACCCAGACCCTTTTCTCCTTATATTCCTTGCATGCAGGAGCAAGAAGTTTCCGCACATCAAGTCAGGCAGCTGTTCTGGTGCTTAGTTGGCTATCCCCAATCCTCTCATTAATTACTCCTCCCTCGGCTTCTTGCATGCGTGCGCCGCACAGCCAAACAGAAGGTCCTCACCGCCAACTCACCTGCACCAGCATCTGCCGGTATTCACCGCCCTTTTCAAAGTCCTTGTTCTGCGTCTTCACCACCTCCTTCTTCAGAACCATGACTACCTGCAGGCATTGGCATGGCAATGAGGAGGTGAGGCCACTCACAACTCGACACTGTTCATGTTGGACACTTTGGGAAACACGCATCGACATGTGAGGAAGAGTGGCACTCAGATGGTTGCTTGGCAGGGCGCGCACAATGCTCTGAGGGCAATCCGCGGAGCGCACACTGCTGCATAACAACTGAAAGCTGCGCACTAATAGGACGTGTTTTTTTTAAAAAACAGCGTGCTGCGCTTGCTCATACAGTGCCGGCAACATTAAAACATGATACCCAGGCTAAGGGCTCACAATTGTGCACACAGAGGTAGACAAGTGTACCGTGTAGCGTGCGCGCAGCATTATGGGCTAGAATCAAACAGCACACGCACCTCATCAATGTTGCGAGAGGTGATGAGGTCCATGGAGATGTCCAGCGTCTTTTTGCGGATGTCCATGTTTGGACTGGTGAGGGCACGCAAGATATCCATCAACATGTCCTGCACAATGAGGGGGGGCAAGACACCCATCAGCAAGCCAACAAGATATCCATCAACACGTTCTGCACAATGATGGGGGGCAAGACACCCATCAGCATGCCAACAAGATATCCATCAACACACAGTGAACAATGACAGAGGTGGACGTCTCCTCTATATCGCTGGATACGCTCTCTCCCGGTTTTCTTTCTCAAATCTGACTATACAACAATTGTTATTTCATATAGTATCACGTGCACCAAAAATTGATGGAAATCGGAGGACCCCAGATCACCCTGGCCTTAGATCACCCAAACTCCTACAACTCCATCCTGAGGCCAACTTCTCATCCCATAATTTTATATTTGTGAACTTCTTGTACATTACTGACATCCTGCACATTCAAAAGAAAAGAACGAGGCCAATTGGATTTCTATGGCACCCTTCGTGCTGGATTTTTTCAAGGGTAAATGACTGAAATTCTGTATCTGACCAACCACCGGGTCTTCTCACTCCGTATCTTTTGCAATGGTATTATTTTTATACAGGGACTCCAGATCACCAAAAATTACCCAATCTAGTGCAGTGGGTGGTCGGGTATGGAGAGTTGGTGCTCAAATTGGGGCTCACACTGAGGCAAATTAGGCATGTGCGCCCCAACTTGCCGGTTTCAACCCTAGTGCTGCAGAGGCCTGAAACCAGGGCTGCCAGAGGAACCCAAAGTCAAATCAGCCAAGCTATGTGTGAAAATGAGGAGTTAATGCCCCGCTGCAAACTGAGAATGCAGAGTGGTTGAGGGTGCCTTAATTGATACTTCTGCATAAGAAAGTGAGGGCGGGGTTCTAGGATTGAGCCAGGGGCATTGTAGGTCATTCTTGACCATTTCCAGGAGAACGGGTGCCAAAACGCTTGCCCTGGCCCAGATTTTGCCCATTTATTGGCTCACGGGTAGCTTTTAGGTCAATCCTGATACTAAGGATTGAAAAAAAAGGGGGACAAATTTTGGTCCAGAGCACTTGAGCATGGTCACCTGTGCGCATTTGCTAGGCAAAAGTGGTGCAACAGGGAAATGAGGCAATCACTTTGTTCGGCCACAACCTGAGGACTTGTTCAGCATGCTTTTTAAGTATGCCTGCCAAGTTTGGGGGCCCAGGTGAGCAGGGAGTGGCTCTTGGCGAGCAGTGACAGCTGGGCGTTTGACCAAAGCATCAGGCTCTGAACAGCCCGCCTGAGTGTATGCTCACTTGATGGACACATACATTTGCACCTAAAAATAAATCTCAGCCAGATATACTTACTTATGAGGGCTTCCAGAGCGCTGTAGAGGCTCTGTCCAGGTGACAGCTGGCTGGTTCTTTTAAATTTGAAGCTTCGTGCGCATTTCAAGTGGGCCAATTTTTCTTCTAATTTTATTTAGTCCGGCAAAAGTGTCGCGACCTCGATTGGTGCAGTGGTTGCTCTGCTATGTTAACTCGCCATGTCCCCTGCCAAAACAGGGGTCTGGGGAGCGATTTTCTGGACCCCCGCCTCAGCCCCCCGGACCCCCCAGGAAGTGTTCCTGATAGAGTGCCTAGCCATTGCTGCTGGTCTGGTAAGGCGTGGGGGAGCTTCCTGGAGACCCCATTTTGCCTGAGATTTTTGGCCGCACACCCTGGTCAGCCCCCGGCAGAAACTGAGAATGCAGAGTTGTTCAGATAGGTCTAGGTAGAGGTCCTGCATACTCAGAATTAGCTGGTTGCAGTGGGGCATTAACTCAAACCTACTTGGCTGACCTGACTTAAAGCTGCAAGTTGGGGCGCACACATGCAGGGAGCATAAAAACACACCTATTTTCAGGCCTCAGATAACCCCTCTGGAAAAGTTTCCTCTGCAGACATGTTTTTTAAATATATTTTTCCTCTTTCTTACATGGCAGGTCAGCCAAGTAGGTTTGACTTGCCCATGCAGACAGCCAATGAGGATGTCCAAACTTCAGGCATGCAGGTCGATCTCCTGCCTCAGCCTGCTCACCTGCATGACCTCGCGGTGCTTATTCTTAAGCTCATGCAGGCGGTCCAGCACAATGAGCTTGACATTGTTGTCGCTCTGTGAGACCAGCAGCTGGCAGTAGCAGTTGGCGGCGGCCCGGATGGCGGAGGGTGCCTGGGACAGGGACACCAGCGTGACCGCGCATTCGTACACCACAGCGGTGCTGTTGCTCTGCAGCAGCGACAGGATGATCTTGATGAAGCGGCCCTTCTCACCAGGGTTGGCGCGGCACACCTGCGTGTGTATGTGTAGGCATAGTCACCTGTTAAATAACAAATAACGTGGCGTGATATGACGGCATATAATGTTATATAGGTCTCTCAACATACAGCAGTACCTTATCGTGGTAATCTTGACCCCTGTCCATCCACTACCCTTTTTAGCTTTTCTATTTTTTAATTGCCTATTTATCTTGAATTGGAATCAAGAGAATTCCAATGTTTAAGAAATCGTTTCTGGAGCTTAGGCATGTCATGGATGGGGAGACTGATAGGATGAAATAAGACAAGGAGGCAAGCAGCCTCCTTATGTATAGACCATTGCACACTTGCCAGCATTCTGGAGTAGCTCACATCAGGATCATCTAGAGGGCAGAGAAGCTTTTCAAGGTTGTAATAAAGCCAGAGTGTGGGAGCCTGTGTGTGCTGGAGCGCAAGCAATGCAAGGCGAATATCGACCCTGGAGACCACATCAGGCAGCTCAGCGCCACCAAAAAAAATGGCAAAGCAGAAGCGTGAGCAGCAGCAGGCATTCAACGCAGCCCCAGGGGGCAACTCAGAGAGTACATTGTTAGAGTCATCTATATCGGGGGCAGGCCATCACAAAAAATTATTACATTGCAGCCTTCACCGTAACAGCAACAAAGGGCAAGCAGTTCTACAGGCTCTCAGCCACATTACTGAAAAGGAGATCCCATTCCTGAGGCTTGAGTGCCCAGTGCTGAAGTGAGTGGACCATGCATGCTTGCGTGGAGTGCATCATGTGCTTGCAGCAACCAGTAGCAGCACCAGCTGGTGTAATAGCAGCTTTGATGGCTGTGTGCACATCCACCAACCAGCTCACAGCCAAGCACAAGGAGGATGTGCTTCAAATTGTGGTGTGCCTGAATGGGGGTAAGGGCAACATAAGCATGGCAGGTGCTGTTAGCAAGGAGCTCAGCAAGCTGGACTTAGGGGATTGGAATCCCTGCATTGCTGAGGCAGCATCATTTTTAAAAAAGCGCAAGTACTCAGCGGAGCCCGCCCAGCTGCAGATCATTCATCAAGCCCGACTACCTGTGAGTTTCCGGCTGGCCAATGCAAGCCAGCAATTCACTTTGCTGGCAGTTTCTTCCAACGAGCTGCTCTCAGCACACGCAACAACTGTTGCAGCCGAGCGGAACAATCATCTGCATGGGGTCGCTCGCACACCAGCTTGCGCAACCGCTCGAGCTTTGAGACAGCTGACAAGCTGGCGTATGTGAAGACAAATATGCTTGAGGGGTAGACAGAAGGCACAGTAAATGGATGTCAACTACATGGCAGAGCAGGGGTCGAGAACTGAGCTTGCTGCAAGAATGTAGCGGTGCAGCGGACTCCTCGAGGCAGATTTGCCACCTGACAAAAATGATATTATACTTTGACTTTTGAGCTGAAAATGCACAACAAAGTCATGTTTTCACATGGTGAATTGCAAGTGGGCGTTACACACCCATATGCATGTGCCATCCAAATCTGGGTGAAAGTCAGTGCTTCAGCAGGAGACCTGGATCTTACAACAGAGATCATACAATGACATACAACGTTATGATTATCTCCAAATAACGTCATACCCTGATCGCTATGAATGTGTACATAGATAAATATAACGTCCAAAGTAAGATGCTGATGCTGACAGAGCCTCAAGTTGCGCCGTGGACTGCTCTTTGCCTACCAGCTGCCCAATGCTGAACGTGAAGGACATCTGCCTGCGCACGCTCATTTGGCACACTCATTTGGCCATTGGCGCCTTTTCAAAGCAGAAGCAGTCGCCAGACTGATGCAAGAAGTGATCCCAGGCGAGCCTACCTAACAAAGCTAAGCTGCCCACGCAGGCAGGTATAGCTTTGTGACTTGTTCCTTTCCTTTCCAAGCCTACCTTGCGTATGAGCTCAAGCACGGCCATCTGCAAAATGTCACCCCAGCTGGACACGCTTTCTAAATTCTCGAAAAGGAAGCGGACTGCGCGGTCCTGAGCATAGTTGGAGAGCATCACGAAGGCATTGCGCCGGGTGCTGAGGTCCTGCTCATTGCGCAATGTCTTCTCGATCGTCTCTGGTGCGTCCTGCATAGAGTGCGAGGGAGGTGGGGAGGTCTCAGAGACTCAGGGTCATCACTGGCATCATCTGAATGCATGAGCAGGCATTGAAACAACTTCCTGAAGACCATCTGCAAAGCTTGTTGCTCTTGAATCACCTCCTAGCTCTCCATGTTTATGTGTGTGTGTGTGCGTGGTGTGCCATGCGTGTATGTGTGTGCATGCCATGCGCATGTGCTTCAAAAGAGCAAGCTCCTTGGTCATGACTTATATGTGGTGTGTGTGTGTGTGTACGCGGGCACACATTTCAAATGCGGCATTTGCATGCTTGCGCGCGCATGTGCGTTAAAAGTCCAAGCTCTTTGCTCATGACCCAACACCCGCCATGAACACACCTGCAGCAGCAGCTCGCCCTTGGGGAACTTGTAGATGGCATTGATGGCCAGCACTGCACTGCGGCGGACATACGAGTGGCGGTGCTCCAGGTTGCTGAGAATGGAGGGCACCAGGGGCTCCAGGATCTCCTCCTCACGGATACGGCACAGGAAGCGCAAGGTCACGCCACGGATGTACTCGTTGGGGTGCTGGAGATTGTTCCGCAGGTTCTGGCAGATCAGGATCTGGAGGGGGAGGATGCAGCACACATGGGATTCACAACAGGTAGAAGTGTACATCAGACTGGCAAAGTGCCCAGTGCTTCAATCTGTGCATTAACTCTCTCTCTCTCTCTCTCTCTCTCTCTCTCTCTCTCTCTCTTTCTCTTTCTCTGACTGTGCAGTAAATATGGTGCATGGGGATGCGAACACACAATCATGCCAATGCGGACATGCTGAAACATGCCACCCACCATTTCAGGCAGGAGCTTCCCTGATGAATCTGTCTTCTCAATCGCCTCCTGCAACAGGCACGTCAAACACAGAGCATGATGTTGAAACCTGCTGTTGTTGTTGCTGGCATCAAGATGAAGCTGCCATACGGGGTTGGCACATGTTCAGCATGTGAGCTTGCAAGGTAGCAGCGCTGCTCATGCTGCTGCCCAACTCCAGGCATGTGTGCAGCCAGAAGCCAGGAATCCCTGCAGGGTGTGTGCTTACCACTGCTACATGCTCATGCATGGTTCTGTGCTCACAGGGTATGCTTCATGGGGGACCTGCACAGTCTGCGGAAGCTGCTGGGCAAAGGTCTGAGCCACAAGCATTTCACCAAGCTGGATCCACACGGACACACGGTGAGGCATTGCTGCCTTCCAGTGTCCAATCATGCTTTCACACACAAGCCCATCCCTTCCCAACTTAGTCAAGCATGTGGGCAAGCCCATTTGTGGCAGTTGCTCGCATGGGTTGGAGCGTAACTGATTTGGAACACTAACTCGGCAGCAGCAGCACGTGTCAATACAGCGCTACAATTTCAAACCATGCCAACATGCGGTGGTGGACGCAGGGATAGGCCATGAGGCAGGCAGTACATGGCACGCAGCATGGCATTGAGCACAAAGAGTAGTGTTTTACAAGGCTGTTGCAGGGCGCATTTGCTACATCCTTCCCATCATCAATGCATGATGGTGCCCAGGTGTGTGTGATGTATGCGCTGAAAGGGTCCATCAATGGACACTCTTCAGAGAATGGAAGGAGCCTCTTGGAGCAGAAGGCAAAAGCCGTGTTTCACATTCCCTGAACAGCAGGTGCAGGGCTTCATCAACGCCCTGAATGCCCAAAACTCACCAGGTACAACAACAGCAGTTTCTGCACAGTGTGGTCCTCTGAGGGCAGAACGTAGCGCACGATGGTGATGAACAGCTGCGGCATCTGCTCGCCGCTGAGCAGGAGCATGATTGCCTTCTTCATAGCCTCGACCTTCGCTTCTGCATCGTTGCCCTCAAGGGCCTCCTTTATCTCGGTGGGGCTGGCCTGGCGCTCACACGCCACCAGCATTGTGCAACTTCGTTCTACGCTTGAAAGAGCCATACTTGACACACGTATACACACACAAGGCTCAGCTGCAAGGCCTGCTGCCAGGTCAATCAGCAGTCCGCGACGTCACGGGCCATTGTTATTCTTTTGGTAAATATCGTGCAAAAAGTTATCACAACGGGAAAGCAATCTGGGTGCTGTTGCCTTCTCCGAATACCGGTAATTTGGGACAAATAACAATGATCCAAGTGCTACTGCACTTGAAATTTTCTGGATGAAGAATCATCCCACAGGCTTTACAAAGCATGAGGGGGCGAGCTCAGGACAGCTCGCAGTGGGTGTGAGTGGTGAGTAAATGCTGACTATAAGAATTTCCATGTCATGATGTGCCTCAAGACAAGCAGCATGCATATGCGCACGCGTATACACACGCACGCACGCACGCACACACACACACACACACACACACACACACACACACACACACACACACACACACACACACACACACACACACACACACACACACACACACACACACACGCACGCACGCACGCACGCACGCACGCATGCACGCACGCACGCTCACAACACACACACACTCAAACATACACAACACACACAATCACACACAGCACACACTCGCACGCACTTATGCACACACATTTCCACCTGAAGCTCCGCTTTCACCTGTCCAAGCGCATCAACATGTACATAGAATAGTTTGTACATGCATGCGGTTGTCTGAAAATGTCTTTTTGCCCGGCACATCTCACCTGCGCAAAACAAACTCGAATGAAAAAAAATCGGTAGGGGTGATGTTTGTCATCTCCATAAATCCTACACCTGTGACTGGCAGGGCTTGTTGGAGAAGCCCAAGGTAATGGGATTCCAGACTCTGGACGGGGTGAGCCAGTTGGGTCAGTGGGTCAGCCACAGCGATCCTGTGAGGTCTTGTGTTTGCAAGCAGCTGAGCTGAAAAGCAAGCTATTGAGGCTGGCAGAGGAGGTGAGGGATGCACAAGCAGCAGGAACTGAGCCTTCAGGGACCAGTCCATCTATTGAGCCCTGTATCCACTCGCAGTCACAGCAGCACGGGCATATAGCGCAACCGCAATGTGGTGGAGGCCTTGCTGGGAAGCGTCCCAGAGCTCCATCTGAAGAGGGGAGTGAGCAGGGGCAAGGCAAGCTTCCTTTACAAGGAGGGGAGGGCAGGCAACATAACACACGGCCGCAGCAAGAGCATCATCATCAGCAGCAGCAGCAGCAGCAGCAGCAGCAGCATGGACACAAGGGTGGAAAGCAGGTTGAGGAGAAGGGTAGTGATGCAGAAGGTGGAGAACAAGAAGAAGACCCAAATTTTGTGGGCAAAGGCCTGTGCAGGCGCAGATGGAGGAAGAAGGCAACCTTGGACCAACTCCAGGTAGGCTTGTGTTTCACATTGCCTGCCCTCCCCACCTTAATTTGGGGAGCAGGAGCTGACAAGAACTTGCTGGCCTGATACATCGGCTTTAGCAGAGAGCGTCATCTGAAAGCAGGCGCTTGCGGTTTTTATTCATTAGTTGTTCATAGCCTTCATCTATTTAAGCTTGCGTTGAACTTGCCGCAAACAACTGCCGGGCACAAGTGCAGAGCCACCCTTCTCCTTGAACTAAGGTTTGAGCTGCTGGACAGCATTTTTAGGTTTGGCCATTAGGACAAGGAGGTTGACCAGATGCAGGGTCTAGATGCCTTGTCTCCTTAAACCCTCTTCATCAGTATTGCAGGATCCCTACGTAAGGGACATATCTGTGCTGTGCGCTAATCCCTCTTGCGCAAGGCACCTTGTGATGGAGTATTGAAAGAAAGCAGTGGTCAAGACCTGATGAGCGCAGTTTCCCCTACTTACTTGGTGGCAAAAAGAGTTATTTGAGCTTCGCTTTAAGGCAGACTCAGGTGGTTGCCACATGCCAAAATAAATCCCTTCAGTCTATTGTGGGAACAACCATCATTTTGAAGTAGGAGGCTCTTGAACAGGAATTATGAGCCTCCCATAATACCTTGCAAGAGCTCTGGTGTTTATGTTGGAGATAACAATTTAATTGTAAGCTGGTTGCCTGTCTCTACAAATCTCCTTAGTATCTCAAATGCTTGCCTGTCATAGCCTCCTAATATCTTGAAGACTCACTAGTGTTGCACACTGAGAAATCTATGGGGAGCAGCATTTCTAGATTGGTTGGCTGAAAGAAAGCCGTCAAAAAGCATCAAGTGGTGGACCAAGTGTGAGCTGGTTATTGCCAGGGAACATCCATGCATACAGACTTTCTTACAATATGCTTATGAAATGCTGTGGGAGGCATGTGTCGGCACGTTTCAGTCGTCCATTTCTCCACTCTGGAAAGTGCAGCAGCTTTGTCTGCGCGTGCCAATAGCACGCCTGGCCAACTGCACCTTACTAAATGGCTGTGCTCACTTTGATGCATCATAACCTTGTCTGCCATTTGCAGCAGCCAAGTACATATGTTTGCATGCTTTTCGTCCATGCCCTTGCAGGCTGCGCAAGCGCCACTCATGTTGCAGGAAGTTAGGCAGCTGCCCAATGGGGAGCTTTCAATCACAGCCCATTGTCCAATCGGTACCTTTCAAGGCGAGGTTGCACTGGGGCTTGCGAAGTTCATTCCACAGATTGGACCTTGATATTTCAGGTGTTCAAGAACCATGCACGCGCTCGAGCAAGTATTTCAGTCCAAAAAGGTTTTGTTAACTGAAATTAAATAAAGGGAGTGATTGGTCATTTACGCGTCAAACTTGTCGCAACTGACCTTTGCATAATCCTGGTAACAGCGAGATTGCTGCTTTGGTGAGGACAAGCAGGGAATTCCGCAGAGGTCCAGTTTACTAAATTCTCTTTACTACTATTTTTACTGAGATTTTTTATTTCATGAGGACTTATGCTTCCATCAGCTTCTGCATTTTTACGACCTAAGACACAAGTTGAGTGAATGGTTGCAGTGGAGATGAGGTTACTCTTTATGATTGCCTACTAGGCTCATAGTATGAGGGCAGTGAAAGAAAACACCGAGGCCTGTGTACAAAGTGTAATCCTACACTGGACATTAACAATCGCAAAATTGAGAGGTAATTCAGCAGTCAGTGCTGGCACTAAAAGCGAGTCTTTGACTAATAGCAAACAGTAAGTAGCCAAACTGATGTGGACCCAGCGAGTTTGCCATCCATCAGGTCTGCACCTCACCTTCCCTATAGCAGCCTATCTAGGAAAGGAAGGATAGGAGAGGGATTGGATAGGATTGCATAGCTGTACCTGCCTACACAGGCAGCTTAGCTGAAGCAAAAATGTGACTGTAACCAGACCAAACCAGAATTGTGAACATATGTCAACTGGAGAAGGAAGCAAGTTTCTGAGCTGAGTTCAGAAGTGCCGATTAATATAAAGAATCACACACCGTCCAGATGCTATACTGATTACTCCCTATAAAGCCAAACCCACTCCTTCTTCTCCTTCTACCTCCTGCTCACACCATCATGCGTTACGCAGCAGAAATAACCCCACACTGAGGACCACAACAGCCAACCGTGTGAGGCAACCCCACCAACTGAATGTGAACAGCTGGCAGCGGCATGTGCACTTGATTGAAATCAAGTACTGTGAAGACATGAGGCCTGGACAGCAGTTGGAGGCGGCACAGCGGCAGCATGCAGACCTCTGCAAACTCATTAACGCAAAATTTGTGACTCTCTTCACCATCCTTTTGGGTTTTCGGTGAGGCCCTAGCTAGCTTGCTAGTTAGGGGACCTTTCCTGAATGCACGCACTGCGGCAGCTGGACCTGGCTTGCATAGTCTTTTCTTTTTCTTTTTTTCTTTGGGTTTTGGTGGAACCTGCTATACTGAGCACACCCTTAACCAGTTTAAACAACTGGGACTTGACCACCAACGCGCCAATAAACTTGCTCGCAAACTTCATGCCCATTCTGTCATGTATGCCAACAAGCTTGTTACCACTAGGCGTACTATTGAAAACAAAAATACTTCTCGCAGGCAGGTTATGGAGCCGGGTGCTTCCAATAACCCTCTAGATCCCCATTAGCATTTTCTGTTTTGTAGCTCCGTGGTGGAGGGCATTCAAGGCTCTTCTGAGCCAATGTGTCCCCTTTTCCTTAATTGATGTAGGGAGAGTTTCGTCTGCCTACGTACTACGTAGGCAGAAAAACTAGTAGTCTTTCTTTTCTTTTTGTGTTCCTACATGATGTTTAGAGAAGTAGAAAACAGCATTACTCCAAAAATGGTGTGTCAGATAAGGTCATCACATGTTTTTTGCTCCTAATCTGGCGCCACTGGTCATGTATGCGCATGTACTGCAGAGTTTAAAAAGAGCAACCACCCAGGCAGCCTGACGTGTGCACATGTAAGCATGAGACATCAGGTGCATCGCACTGCTTGAGCATTTTACAAACAGTTGTCACGAGACTCTAGACACCCTGTCAGAAACCGCAGACTAAACCCATACCCCCTATATGGCTCTGATCTTCAAGTTGGCCGGATCACATACTCCCCCGCACACTCCCCCGCACACTCCCCCATACCTCAAAGAGGGACCCAATGGAAAAGAAAAAGAAAAAGAAAAAACTACGTAGGCAGAGAAAACTCTCCCTACATCAATTAAGGAAAGAGAGACACTTTGGCTCAAAGAGCCGTGAGTCTCCCTTACCGGAAGATGAGAGGGGAGTTAGTGTGGGTCAGGTGGGTGTGGCAGCACGGTGCTCCAGGGCACCAGTGTTATGATGAGTGCTTTTATTTTCAATGGCACATCTGGTAGAGGTAAGTTTGTGCGCAAATTGTACAGAATGGGCATGGAGTTTTCTTGCAAGTGTTTCAGATCTTTGTGAGTCAATCCCTAATTTTTTTAATTGATCAAGGGTATGGGCATTGTAGATAGTCCCACCCACACCCAGGAGGATAGGGTGGATAGTAATCTCTGTACCTTGGAGTTGTTTGCACAGTTCACTGTGTTGTTGCTGTGAGGCTTCTAGCCGGGCACCAGGCCTCGTATCTTCACAGTACTTGATTTCTATTAAGTGAATATGGCGGGCTGGAGTTGTGCTATTCCCCATACTGCGCAGTACCCGGTTTGAGGGTGGAGTGAGTGGTCTGTTTGGGGTTGGTTAGGTGAGGAGTAACCAAGATTGCATCAGGGCGGCTGGAGTTGCGTTTGGTTTGCATAGAAACCGTGGGTTTGAAGAGGTTGGGAGGTACAGCTCGATTAGAGACTTGCTCAGGGACTTGCAGGTCGTGCTGGGCCAAACGGCTTTTGTTGCCCGCATCCAACTGCACAAGATTGGCCCCATAAGAGCCTTCACTGATCAATTTCAAAATCATCCTGCAAGCAATATTGTGACGCTCAGTTACCATGTTACGCATGACGGGGCATTGGCAGCCAGATAGGATGTGGAGAGCGCTATCCATGTGATGGCAATCAGGTAGGGGACATGGCAGGCTAGTGGATCTTTTATATCGGACCGCATGTTTCTGATTGTAGAGGGTGCCTGTGCGGTATTGGAAGACAGTGCGTTTCATTCGAGTTGAGAGACCGGGCATGTTTTAAAAGGCATTGCTAATTTTCTTGCTTACGTGAGGTAGCAAGCTCTGGTAGTAAATGTAGTAGCCTGTCTTCCATTCAGCATAGAATATGGATGCCTTTACAGCAGCATTGCAAAAAAAGGAACACTCAATAGGTCACAGTAGACATTGCGCCAACATATGCTTCTTTCTCCATGAAGCCACTTGAGGTAGAGACATACCCAAAGCCTTTGTTGAATGACCCGATCACAACAACCTGGTGGCAATGCGGGCAAAGGTCAGGGAGGTAACTCAGACGAGGAGAAGGAGGGCGGGATTGAGGTGGCCAAGGATCTGCCTCTTCACTAGCCAGCCAGATTGTATTGTGGAAGGGATTTCCTCCTGGGCCAGCACTAGGGAGACCAGTATCAGTTAGGTTGCCATCTTTGAGGGAGGCCTGGTATTTAGCAACCCGACCTGCGCATTCATTCCCAGCTATTCCAGCATGAGACTTGACCTTGTAGAAAAATATGTGGTCTTGAGAGGCTCGAGCAAGGTTTGAAATCTTTATCAGAACATCCCCTTGCACATGATGCCTATGCTTTTCTGGATACAGGATTTGCTTTCTGAGTTGATGAAGTGAGCTAAGGCTATCTGTGGCAATATGTGTGTAATCGTGAGTGAGCGCAGCAGCAATGGCAGCGAGCTCAGCTCTTCCTATGGTATTGGTAATTCCAGCGCCATTAGGTTCAACTATTTTTTGTGAATCAGTCAGGGGGTGGTACACACCTGCCCCTATAACTGTCTTGCCGTTCTGGACCTGACAACTGCCGTCTGTGTAGGCCCAAGATCTCCAATCTGCAACTTTAAACTGGAGGTTGGGATGGGACTGACAAGGAGCATTAACAGTAATGTCTGGGGCGGATCCTTTGGGGCCCTTGGAAATCTGTTTCATGTCTAGAGGGAGCTTTCCACATTTTCTGATCCCGGGCATCACTTTATGTCTTGTATTCTGGATGGGGTGGTTACTAACATTTCTAATACATTTTTCCATTCTGATGGCTTTGGCTAGATCCTGAAGCCAGTTACAGTTCTGGTTATTCAACTGGACTCTTGCAGCCGTATTCCAGACTGCGATAATTTGTAAATCCCAGGTATGCTTGGGTAGGGCAGTTTCCTGGCAGACCCAGGATTGGGGTTTGTCATAGGTAGGTTTGTTTTTTGGAATGGCCCCAAGCTTGTAGCAAATTTGTGGGTAGGCATTGAGGAGTTGTGAGTAGGGGTTGGTTATCATATGCCTGCAACTTGCTGGCAGAAGCATGAAGGTGGCTGTAGCCTCCGTGTTAAGGATGGCAGAGTAGATAGCATGTCGTAGTGTTAGTTTCATGGACTTCTCATCATAGATGGGGTGGCAGATAGACATCCCGGAAAATCTCGAGGAGAGAGAATTGTAGTGTGCACCAAACAGAATGTCGCGGGGATCAGAACTCCAGTAGTGATGGTAGTGAGCGTTATAGTCCAGGGGAGAAGCCATTTTCTCTTGGGTGACATGTGCCCATTTTTGGAAGGCAGAGTGAATATGAGGTGGGAGGGTCCGTGAGAAGGAATCTTTAATATTATTGCTTTGATATTTGTCCTCCAATTTGGTCTTGCGGGCTAGGAGCCCCAGAATCTCAGATGCGAAGCTTGCTGGTGGGGGGCAGATGTTATCATGCAGACCTTCTGCTTTGGACCTGTGGAAAGCTGTGAAAAGGACGTCAAAGCGATGAGGGGTTATCATCCCAACGCATTTGCCATCTGTATTGTAGACGCAGGCCACTCTTGATTTGTAGATATCAGGGAGGGTGAGGGTAGGTGGGATAGATGGTGTGGGGCTTTCAGGCGTTTCTGTTGGGGAATGATTTGAGGAAGGTTCAGGATTGTGTTTGACAAGATCTATCTCTTGGACCCAGAACTCACAAGTGCCAGTGGGTTTGATGTCCGTTTGCGGATTGGTAGGGTGTATATCAAAGATGATTTTGTTGCGAAGTTCTATGTCTAATTTTTGACTCCAGGTGCTATTTGTATCAGATTTGTTGAACCCTTGCCTCTCTAAATTGGAGAGGGCAGAGTCTGCTGTGGGTAGGAGAAGGTTGGGTTTGCTTAGCTGAGATTCAAACTCCTGTATGCGCTGGTCGAAGATGGGCCAGCTGGTTTTTAATCCTTCTGGCTCCCATGATGATAACCAACAAACCCTAATCAGTTCTTCTTTAGACTTAAGTGCTCTATTAATTTTGTCTTCATTGCTGAGGCTAGCACAGGCGGGACAGGCCCAGGCTTCAGCTGCGCTGACCTCTTGCCTTTGGTCATCGTTATAGCATCCAAGTTCTCTCATGCATTTCCAGTGGTAGGTACGTTCGCACACATCACAGACATACATGTCAAGGTAGGGGGGCTCCGAGTGGATAGGCTCCAGGCCTCCGTGGTAGTTGCATATCTGGCAACATGCGCACTCAATGTCTGTGCGGGTAGCAGTGCAGATATTTGCTGGTTGAAAGCCAGCTTTCTTGAAGATGGGCAAAGCCCACTTCTCTATTATCATGGGCCCGTAGTGTGTGTGGTACTGCTTCTGTTGGGGTGAGGGGTCATTGCTCATGTCCTTTCTCTTGGCTGAGTAAATTCTCCATGCGTCTATATGTGTGATGTGAAAGTCATTATAGTAGACAGCGTTAATGGCGTGGTTGGCTGTGGCTTCTTGAGCCAGCTTTTTCACCAAATTTTCTTTATACCTCCAGACATCGTTTCTTTGCCAATTTGGAGCTAGAGGGTAGATGGTAAGGGTCTGAAGTTCTGCCTCTACATAGAGCAAAGCTTTCCTCTTTCTGTTATGATTCTGGATAGTGTTCTGTGTATTTGAGCTGCTTGGGGTGTTGGGTTGGGTATGGGGAATGGAAGGCACGCCATTTTGTTGATTAACACTAGATCCCTGAGTGTTCTGGCTCAAGTGTTGCTGTGAATGTCTGGATTCTTGTTTCTTAGCTGAGCGTGTGCGTTTTCTGGGAGGCCCATTTCCAAGGTTTACACTGTGTGGACCAGGCTGACTAGCCTGAATGGTGGGAGCGTTGTCAGGAGGTGAGGTTCCAGCATTATTGGTCTCTAAATTGACATTTTGCGTGGGAGGCAGGACATTGCATGGAATGGTGGTGTGAGCTGGGTGAGCAGGGGAGTGATGGGTGGATCTGCACTGGGAGCGTGTTCTTTTACTGGGTGGCTCATCCATGGGGGTAGTCACAATAGCAGGTATCACCTCCTGTGTAAGGGGGCCGATTTGCTGTGTGGCTGGCATATTAATGGGTTGGTTGGTGTTTTGTGACACAGGATGGGTTGGGTGTGCTCTGTTTGTGCAAGAAGGACTTATTGTAGGAGCTAGACGAGAATTGGGTGTCCTTAAGAGGCAACGCCCAGTAACCTCATGCCTGCAGTGCGTAGTGGAGGGTGGTTGTGGTGTAGGCACCACTTGTGTTGGTCGGTTGTTGTTCCTTTGAGGGTGAGCATGGGTGCTGACGGAGGGGTTTAACTCTTCATTGTGTTGGGTATCAATGAGGCCACTTCTGTGGGTGTTGTTGATGCGGCGGTGGGCCGCATGTACTCTGGCTTCAGTGTTCTTGCAGGTGAGGATTTTTTGGACAATAGCAGTGTTAAGCTCTTCGGTGGCTGGAAGGTTGATGAGGGCTGCCAGTCTATTAAGTGCCATTTTACATTTGGTGTTCACCCCGGAGTATTTTGCCTGAAGTTGAGCCACTGTGATGACCATGGTTTTGCAGGGGGATGTCAGGTCATGCATTCCATTAATACCAAGGCCCATGAGTGGTTGTATTATACATGTGATGAGGTTTGAGAGGTTGCGGGGGGGGGGGGTTATGCAGTGACAGAGCTTTAGTAATGATTTTCAGGTCATCATGGAACATGCTTTCCCCTTCCTTGCTTAGGTGGAGTTCACTGAGGTGGATGCTGATTAACTGGCGTGCTCGCATGCAGTGATTCAGTTGTCTTTTTATGCGAATGTTGGTCTTTACGCCATTGTTAAGAAAGTCCATGGACAGGTCCTTGAGGTGTGCTATTTGATTGTGGAGGAGATTAAGGTTAACTGAGCGGTGTCTGGCTGAGGGGTCCTCTAGGATGGATGTGAGTGCAGAGGCCATGCGCCTGTGGTATTCAACGCAAATTCAGGGGCGCCCTAGTCCAAAGTTGTTCACATCCTCTCGTATCATTGCTGCTGCTGTGCTGATTGAGAGGTTGTATTTATGTTTAATGGTTCTGTCAATCATTTTGTCCCAGATGATAAGGTCTGCTGGGGTGCATAGAGTGACTGCAAAGGCATAGGCAAGACTAGGACTTATAGCTATGCGAATCATGTCTTTGGCTTGACGGGGGGAGGTCTGGGACAAGTTGAGGTTTTCAAGCTTTTTCCTAAGGTTACAAGTCATACGCTGGATCTGGTGCTTCCAATTCAAATCCATGGTATGTTGAACTCCGAGGTAAAGAAAGGGTTCATCAGATGGTAGGAATTGAGCTTTCTGTCCTTGGATGTCTATTTTGCCTTGGAGGTGATGCCTGAGAGCTTGGGAGGGTGTTACCCCATTATATCTTTTGGGGGGTGACTGTGAAGGATACCGGTGGCCTTTGTTTTGCTGCCAGATATGATTAGTGCTGCCCAGTCCGAATACAGAGTAAGTTTACGGGCTTGGACTTTGAGGTCTTGGATTGTATTTGTACCCAATGGAACCTACATTGCCTGAGCCTTCTTGTGGACTTGGAATCGCACGTCTTGGTCTTCACTTGTTGTGAACAACAACAAAAGTGTAACCACTTGCACTCCATCCGATGAGTCATGATGCAACGCTGTATGGACTGTCCCGTGTCCATGTAGCGGCTGAACCCTCATGCCGTCACTGAGCTTCCCACACCCCACACACAGGTGAAGTTCTTTCAGGACTGGGTTTGGTGGCCACGCGGCAGCAACGTGCAGCAACGTGCAGCAGCGGCGGCAGCATGGGGTGTGAGCTAGCAGAGGCTGCAGCTGGTCCTGGGTGTGGAGCATGCACGGGACGCTGGTGGAGTGGTGTAGGCAGCGACGGAGATGGCCAGGCAAGCAGAGGCATGGATGATATAAGGTGAGTGGAGGGTGGTGCCTGTGGTTTGGGGGCGGGGCAAGGCGTGCATTCGATGTGTCGGCACTAGTGCTCTGAGGGCTGTTCCACAGGCTTTTGCTTGTGGTCAGCAGCTGCTAGCAGCTAGTCTAGCTAGTCTGCTAGGATGCAGACTTTAGTCGTGCTCAGCAGATAGCTGCTGGGCATGGCTTTCCTTGGTTGGAAGGCTGACAGTGCTGACTCTGCTTCAAGTTGTTGTTGAAGGTCTGGAACTCCAGCCTTTCAGCTATCATCTTGCTCGCTTTCTCGTTGCTGGACCTGTCTTCTTTCTCTGCCTGCCGAGCTTCTCTCAGTCTGAACTGTGTAGTGGGGAGGTCATACAGACTGTGCACCAATGTGGCCCCCTTTCCTTAATTGATGTGGGGAGTGTTTCACTGCCTATGTAGTTTTTCTTTTTTCTTTTTTTTCCATGATGCAGAAAAGTATAGTAAAGTAAAAGTCTACGCTGGACAGCAACCAGTGTGCATTTAGGAAAGACCCAACAGTCAGCACTGAAACTGACAGTGAGTCCCACCAGCTAATAGCATAGCTAGGAGCAACTAAGATAACGTGGGTCCGGCGGGTAGCCAGCCATTCGTCCAGGTGTGCGCCTGGCTCTCCCACAGAAAATGTCAGATTCCAGAAAATATACTTCCGTGTTCCCATGTCATGTTCAGAGAAGTAGAGAACAGCATTACTGTGAAAATGGAGTAAGAGGCCATGTCAAATATGTCCATGATATGCTTTGTGTTTCAATTCTTGGCGCCACTGGTCATGAATGCACTGCAAAGTTTCAAAACAGCAACCGCCTAATCTTGCATGAATGCATCAGAAAGGAAGGATAGGAAAGGGTTGCATAGCTGTACCTACCTATGTGGACAGCTTAGCTGAAGCGAAAAAGATGCCTGTAACCGAACCAGTCTGATCTGGAGAACAAGGACAAAAAACATAAAACGCAAAACTCCCAATTGCATGGGATTAAATTGTGCATTGATCGTTGACAGCCATTTGGAACGCAAAGAGAAAAAACTTTCTTCATCAAAAGAAGAAGAAAGCCACGTAGGTGGTGAGAACACTCAAACCTACATCAATTAAGGAAAAGGAGACACGTTGGCTCAAAGAGTTGTGAGTCTCCCTCGCCAGAGGGAAGCTAGTGTGGGTCTGGTGGGCTTCTGTCAGTATGTGGCCCCAAGTCACCATAATTATGATGGGTGTCTTTTTTTTCATTGGCATGTTTGGTTGAAGGAAGTTTGTGCGCATACTGCACAGAATGGGCATGGAGCTTCCGTTAGCGTTAGCACGCGCTAGCACGTAGTACGTAGGCAGAAGAGCGCTCCCCACATCATTTCAGGAAAAAGAGCCACATCAAGTCAAAGGCCTTGTTTGTTCCTTCAACAAGAGACAACCACCTGGCTTATCAAGTCTGATCGGATTCCAACCTTGCCGGACATGTGTTTTCTCCAAAAACTGCTCAAATTCCACGAGCACCATGCTGCACCTCTGCAGTTTGTCATGTAAAGTTCCAGAGTTTTATGATGTGGGATTTAGAAAGGCGTTGGCGATGGACCTGTCTAGGTTTTTTCTCTCTCAGCCTGCTCTCAGGTTGCATTTCCGACATGCCACAAAGCCCCGGCCAAACCAGCCCGGGCTGGACGTGCTCTTGCTAAACAAAAAAGGGGTGGCTGTGAGCATCATCATCGCCAAGGAAAAGAGACACGTTTTAAAGCTCGATGGGCTAGCGTAAATTCGAAACTCAGGTTTGCCCTGAATTGTGCATCGTTCCTCCGCGCTCTTTATGCATAAGTAGCATGTTAACGATCATACATTTTTACAGAGAAGTAGGAGTTTCTCCCTGTTTTGGCCTTTCTTCCTGGAACCAGTTGATCTGCTCCCAAACCCGACAAGACCTTGCATGTACAACCCATTAAAATGGGTTGTGCTTCATAGTTCTGAACTCCTTGCACCCCAGGAGACGCCTTGCACCATAGGAGAATGGAGCACAACCAGCCAGGCACCACTAAAAAACCACATCTCACCATGAGAAACATGGTGCAGCCACCCTCCTCGTCCAACCCATTTCAAGCCTTTGGCTTTGGCCAGCCGGAGGCCTTACACCAAGCACCAAAACCTCACCACATAGACCTCACCGCCCATGAGGGCAACCAGAGAGAGATGGCCCAGCATTCTGCAAAGCACAGCAATGGGCAACATCACCAGCAAGAAGAAGTACAGCCGTCTGAAATACAAGGCAACACGCATGAGGAGCCTTGGCCTCAAGGAAAGGTGGACAGGGCCAGCTCTGAGCAGCCAAACCCAACTGGCCCGTCCCAAGCCCCCAGCAGCTCGCATCCCTTTCCTGCAGAGCAACCAGATTCAAAACGGACCAAGCGAGAGGAGGGGCAACAGCAGCAGGGCAGCAAAGCAACAGCAGGGCAGGTGAAACGGCTGCAAGGCCTAGGCAGGATACCTGTAAAGCCTGCTGGTGGCCAAGGCTCGGGTGGGCTGGCAGGCAACAGGCTAGGAGGGGGCCTGCAGCAGCCCAACTTGGGACTCCCATTGCGCAGCTCTTTCAGCAAGCAGGTGGGCAGCAATTTTACCGTTGAGGAACGATACGGCTTAGTCCTGCTCTGCACGAGACTGGTTGAGAGAGGAAGCAGCATGGCGGCCCTTTGTGACTTGATCATGCCACATCTGGCTATGCCCCTGTCTAGAGCATGCACATCTAAAGCTTGCTGTCATATACGAAAATGACAGTTTCAAGTACATATCCGCTCTCTTCTGGCCGCTCCATGAAACCAAGTGTGCTTCTTTGTGCACTGTCTGCGAAGTAGAGGTTTTAGGCTCAAATGCATCATCATCATCATGTTCAGATTTGGGATGACTTATTGTTGATAAAACACATGCATGTATGCATTAAGCCACTCACATGCGCGCGCGCACGCACACACATGCACACATACACACACATACATACACACACACAGGCCCCCGCTGAGAGGCAGCAAGCAGCCCAGCTGTCCCTGCAGCAGCGCCAGCAGCGTGAGCGTGAAGAGGAACAGCAGCAGCAGCAGATGCAGAGGCAGGCACCCGCACGGCGACAGCGCAGGGTTGTGATGGGCAGCAGTGATGAGGAGAGTGAAGAAGATGAGCAGGAGAAGGAGCGGCAGCAGGCCAACAAGCGTGGCAAGTCGTTGATGAATCGGGTGGAGGAGATTTCAGAGCAGTTGCGCGCCATGCTGGGCACAAGCAACATCAATGAAAGGTGAGTGAGTGAACCTGAGACATCGGGGACAAACGCCCTGAACAGAGAAAGGGGAGAGGAAAAAGTTGATGGTGTGTGCACATATGTGTTGCAACAGCTTTGATTTGATGCTCGTGAGCTGTTCCTTGCCTGCAACTGCTAGGAGAGATGCTACTTGGTCCTCACTTTTACGGCTGTAAAGAGACATGGATGGATGGGAGTGTGTGTGTGTGTGTATGTGTGTCAACACTTTTTGTGTGTGTTTGTCAATACTTGTTGTTTTGAGCTCAAGATCTTGTTTGCATGCGTACGCCTTGCTCACCTAGATGTGCACGTGTCAATAAGCGTCAAGGGCATGAGCTCCAAAGCTCACAATGCTTTGAGCTCAAGATCTTGTTTGCATGCGTACGCCTTGCTCACCCAGATGTGCACGTGTCAGTAAGCGTCAAGGGCATGAGCTCCAAAGCTCACAAGCGTGTACACTCACACACTACACTCACACTACTCACACTCCCTGCTCATTTCTGCGCAGGTACGCAGCCGTGTCTGAGGACCAGCAAGCGTCAGCTGGTGCCAGCGGGTTGACCCTCGTTCGACGGGAGCAGGTCAGAAGAGCCCACCCTGGGATCATCATGTGCACTGAAGTGCTTGTACTGCAGTGCTGTGCTTGCCTAATCCAAGGGGGTGCTGCATGCACGTACCCTGTGTTAACAGGCCATGCATTTGGAGGCTGTATTGCTTTTGTCATGTGCGCCTGAACATGATGCATAACCCAGGCATCCATCACCCAGGACCTTTCATTGCCTGCAAGGTTGGATAGGGGGGAAAGGCACGGAGTGAACACGGAAGTTTGTTTGGGTGGAGGCATTGGAACCGCCCTGCTGCCTTTCGCCCCAGCACTGGTCAACATTATTGTGTTATTCACACTCCCCATTGCCTTTCTGTGCCCGCAGGTCGGCCCTGCCTGTGGCTCTGATACGGCTGGCACCCTCAAGGGCTACCAGCTGGTGGGCATCAACTTCCTCACGGTGTGTGTGCATGTATATGCGCATGCATGTGTGTGTGTGCGCACGCGTGTGTGTGTGTTTGTGAGCATCGATCGCATATTTACATGTACCGTACAAAAAGTATATCATCCCGCAAAAATAATGTTTTTGAGGGGTGCGGGATGACTGCGGGACGACCTAAAAATAATTATTTTTGAGGCTGCGGGAAAATGCAGGAAAGTGAAAATTAAACATTTTTGAGAGTTTGAGAGGATATGAGCGGGCAGATTGCCCCTGCGGGAACATGTGGGAAACAATAAAATAAATATTGAGAGGGGTGCGGGATTAAGGCCGGAAACAAAAAAAAATGTTTTTTCCAGGGGCGCGGAATGATTACATTCCTGTATGGTATATATATTCGTGGTGAGAAATGTTAGAGCAGGGTAGAGACCCTTGCGAACCACAAAAACCTGAAAAGAGGCTGCAACAAGGGATCATGGCATAATCCCTCTCTATTACAAGGGGATATGCTTGGAGTGATTTCACACGTAGCCATGCATTGAGGAAATGCATGCAGTTTGTGTACTTGCTTCTGCTGAGCTGTTCAAGGCGCAAGTGCTATATAGTATACACCAATCAGGCGCCAGGGCATGGCAGCACTTCGCTCTGCAAAATGACTGTTACATGTCCTTGCTTGAACATTTACAGTCACAGAATGGTGTCACAGTAGAATGGCAAGCTAGAGAGCCTTTCACAGCTACCCCCTGTGCAAATTTGCAACGCAGATGTTGTCACGCAGTGGTTCTGCAGGCGGTGCCATTTTGGCGGATGAGGTGAGGTGACAGCTGCTGTCTGAATCCATGGCATGAACATGGATGTTGGTGCACTAATGCCCGCTGACTCCTCTAAGCGTAACAGTGCCTGTTGAGAGCGCTTTTGGAGATTGCATCAGACTACCAGGGCGTCAGCTTCAGCCTTGCTTTTCCACCACACAACAAGCGTACTTCTCACGTTACCTTGTGCTCTTGCTTCACCCATCGCAAAATCCTCTGTGAACCAGATTATCCCTTTTAGTTGAGGCATGCTGACCATGCTGATCTGTGTGTGATACAGCACAATACAGCGTGCACGGTCAGAACAGGCAGGCCTTACATCAAGAATGTTCATCATGGACGGGAAGTGCTGACCATGCTGATCTGTGTGTGTTTGTGTCCTGTACGGATGGGCCTCAGCAAGGCAGCACAGACTTTTCATCTTGGGCAAGACATGCTGACCATGCTGACCATGCTGGTTTGTGCTTGTTGTCATGCGCAGATGGGTCTTGGCAAGACAGCACAGACAATCTGCTTCCTGGGCCTGCTGCAGCACTCTGCAATGGAGCAGTGGCGGCAAAAGCAGCAGCAGGCTGGTGCAGGGGCGCGTCCAGGCCAGCGTCCTGAAGGCCCCAAGCCCCACCTCATCGTGTGCCCCTCTTCGCTGCTGGAGAACTGGGAGCGAGAGCTCAAGCTGTGGTGCCCAAAGCTCAGGTGCGTGCATGCATGTGCATTTGCATCTGTGTGTGTGTGTGTGTGTGTGTGTGTGTGTGTGTGTGTGTGTGAAGGGGGAAAGGTTGTGGGAAGGCGGCAAGCGCTGTTGCTTTTTAAAGGATTGACTAGGATTGGCCAAATCCATGGATACACATTATATGGCATATACATGGAGTGATTAGCACTGAGTATATGCCAGTGCATAAAATGTTTAGCAGCGTGTGTAGCGAATGGCCAAACCCAGAAATGGTGGCCCATCAACCCTGGCTTGCATGCGTCTGCATACCACGTGCATGACACATCACCATTGTGCCTTGTAAAGAAATAGCTGTGCACATGCATAAGCATGCGCATTTCTAACTTTTGACAAACAAGCAATTCCATGCCCTGGACTCTTTTGGGAGGTGCAGGGTCATCACTTACTACGGCAAAGCACGAGCCGAGAAGCGGGAGATCATGGAGCGCTGGCTTGCAGCAAAGCAGGCAGCAAAGAAGAAGGTGTGTTTCTGTGGCATGAGCAGCCATCCTCGTTACTCTATGTGCTTTGCAAGGAAGCGTTGCCAGCCAACATTTGATTGCACCTATCTCCAACCGTTTCAAATGCTGCTCTGGCTGGCAACATTGGGGTGCATGCAATCCATCATCTAGCAGCTGAGCACTTGGACCCTCCTGCTGTCAATCCCTACTGCAGCTTATGCATGGGCTTATTTCTTGGGTGCGTCTTATGCGCACGCACCTGACTGTCTACATCGACTTGTGGTCCTGCACTGTGCAAAGCATTGTTATAGTGTAACAGCAAAGCGCACTTTCTAGCAGCGGCCATGTCCACAAGTTGATAAAGACAGTGATGTCCATCACAGGGCACCGCTTGGGCCATGGCTGGAGCGTCGTCCAAAAAATGCTTGCCTCTCACATATGCCATAATTGATGGTCATTACAGGGCACCGCTTGGGCCATGGCTGCCGCTGGTGGTACTGGGGCTTCAAGTGGGTCAGCAGCGCCCTCCCCTGGCAGCGGCATCATCAACCTAGCAGGCAGCACGGAGGAGGGAGAGCAGGGCAGCACCAGGCAGGCGCAGCCAGGTGAGAGGAAAAAAGCAGCAAATGGTAAGGATGGTATGGATATGACAAAGGTCGAGTCTCAAAAGGTGCCATCTGTCTGCAAGTCTCACGAGAGGGAGAGGGCAGCAGGTGAGAGGAAGAGCAGGGCCGCGCCAGGCAAGCGCTGCCAGGTGAGAAGGTAGCAGGCGAGAGGAGAGCAATGCAGCACCAGGCAGGCGCAGCCAGGTGAGGGGGCCCTTCTGGGTACGGATTTGTGTGGATAAGTAGTTTTCATTTATGTTCCACACTTCTGGGGCTTGGGCGAGCGCAGCCTGAAGAGAGGGTCCCGGGTGCTGCTGAGGTTGGGGACAGCTTGCTTGCACAGTGTCAAGGCCTTGCACATGGAGCACTCTACCTTCTTGATTCTGAGAGGAGGCAGAGTGGCAGCACCCATGGCTGTGCATCTCTGTCTTGAACTCCTCGCTTGCCTCTCCTTCTCAAAGATTATGACTGCTACTTTGCGCTGTGTTTGTGAAAGCCTGCTTGGCGACCTGATCACAGCTGCTCCTCTTGAACAGGTCAGCTACTCCAGCTGCTAGAGCCATTCATGTGGCAGCTACACAACAAACCTGGCTGAATTTGACCTGGCTTGACTCGCAACCTCCCTGCATGCTCTCTTTCTGTACTCTCTTCTTCTTCTGTGTGTCAACAAGCCCGTGTGCTCTACGCCGTTTCTAGGTCATCCAAGTCTCAGTGCAACAGGTTTAAGTTGTGGGACAGGGACTGTTTGTCATCCATCAACAGCGTCGCTGCCACAATCAATCCCACAGGAGAAGGTGAGGACTTGGAAGAGGAGAGCAGCGATATGGACGAGGATGAAGCTATCTGCGGTTTCAAGGTACAGTGGTGTGTGCGCAATTGCTGTGATTGCAACTGGTGTTAATCAGGGAGAGCTTTTTTGGACATGGAGTTTGGAATGGCATGCAGTGCTGAAGGCTCCCTTGCTGGTATGATGACAAGCTGTGAGTTGCTGCACGGACAGGAGAGCAATTGCAGTATAAATATTGTCAGTTCAGGTGTGAGTGCAAGGCATTTAGGGAAATCATGCTCTCAGCAAAGATGATGATGATGATGATGATCACAAAAGACGTCTTGCGGCTGGTGTGGCCTCTCTGGAGCTTTGGCTGCGCACTGGACCTTACAGAAGGTTGTCATGTTGTGGCTGGTGTGGCCTCCTCTGGTGCTTCGCTCCACAACAAACACAACAAAACCTGCACAAGGCCATCATATTGCCGGCATTTCTTTCCTTTTGTCTTCAATGCTCAGAGACCATCTAGTCGTGCAACAGCCCGCCGACTCTCCTCTCCCACAATGGTACTTGCTGCAACTGCAATCTTCGCACCCACACCCTTTTCTCAGCCTCTCTGAGATTCAGCTTTAGCTATGTTCCTTCACACACTTACCACTTTTGCCTACGTGCACACACTCTCTGACCCTTGCACCCTCGCATGTACTGTGTAGATGCTATACAGGCTCCAGAGTTCAAGTGTTGCATCCTTCCCTCCCTTTTCCCTTTTGCGCAGCTCCTGATCCTGCCAGCCATGCTCTCTACGTCATTCTCAAAAGTTGCTTACCGTATGTGCCACGCTCATGCTCCCTGCCTGCCTCTTTGCAGCTGCCCGACCCAGCCAGTGGAGCCTCTGCGCCCTTTGATGTGCTCCTCATAACCTACACCATGTTTGAGAGGGACAGTATGGATGCGCGCGTGGACAGAGCCCTTATCAAGAAGTGGGTGGCGCATGCGCTTTGCAAGCCGTGCAAATAAAAGCAGTGTGTGGTGCATGGACGATGCAGAAGCAGACAGCATCAAAGTGCGCAGAGCGAGCAGTGCGTGCTGCGTACACAAAGCAGGAGCAGACAGGATCCATGTGCAAAGACACGCAGTGTAAGGTGCACGCACACAGCAGGAGCACATGGCATCGAAGTGCGCAGAGCAGACAGTCTGCCCATGTGGGCAAGAAGCAGTAGCCTGGGCAGTGCATGCTTTGTCTCGCAGCACCTGCTGTGCCGTTGATGAAAGCGCTGGGTTTGTGTGGGCTGTGTTTGGCCAGTTTGTCTTGCGTGCATCCTCCTGGCACACCAGCTTGTGCCTGACGCTTCCATCATCCCTTCTCCACTTGTGTGTGAAGGTGTGGGTGTGAGTGTTATGAGCTTCCTTGTGTGTATGCTTGTGCACTTCAGGTGGCAGTGGTCGCACTTGGTGGCAGATGAGGCCCATGCCTTAAAGAATAGCACGAGCGTGCGCCACACAAAGCTCATGGGTGTCGCACAGGAGTGTGAGTTCCGCATCCTGCTCACAGGTGTGTCTGGGTGATAAACCTTCCCAAGCCCTGCTTGTCTCCTTCCTCGCCTCAATGCCTGTCCTGTTCTTGCACATGCAAAGTACCACAGAGAAAATGAGTGTTGGGCGTTGCAGCTGCCGTATGGTGAGGGTTGCGTGGGCCAAAGCAGTGCCAGATGGTCAAGGCGGATTGAATTCAAGTTGCCCTTGCAGCACAAGCAAAGCACTTCATCCTCCATTGCCTGATGTGCTTTGAATTGACTGTGGCTGGTCATTTTAATCGTCACACCCACTCTGCTGCCTATCTTGTCTTATGCACTCATGGAACCTTATATTTCAGGCACGCCTCTCCAGAACGACTTGGGTGAGCTTCTGGCGCTGCTGCGCTTCCTCATGCCTGCCCTGTTTGGGAGCAGCATGGACCTAGATGACGAGGCAATTTTGGGGGCGGAGCTGGAGGTGGCTTCCCGCGACGAGCAGGTGAGCTGGTTTGCTTTGACCATCATGCTTTAATGATGAGCAGGTGAGCATTGCTTGCTTTGGCCATTGTGCTTTAATGACGAGCAGGTGAGCATGGCTTTCTTTGACCATTGTGCTTTGATGACGCGCAGCTAAGCATGGCTTGCTACAACCTAGGGTGCTCTGGCCCGGTCTCTTTTGGGTGGTAGTGGTGGTGGTTGCTGATGCAAGCTGATGGTTTTTTTTTATGCGTGTACAGGGGGCACTTTGTGACCATGCGCATTAAGTTGTAATGGCTTTTGTTGCTGTGTGCCGTGATTGGTGTTCAAAGTGAAGCGGCATCATCCCATGCCTTTTGGATGAGTGTGTATGTGGGGGTGTGGGGGTGTGTGCGATTGGCAAACTCAAAAGAAAAGAAAGACAGGCCCTCGCTCTTTTAAGGCTGGCACTAGCGCCTTCCACATGGCTCACATCAGAAAAGGCACAGATGTTAGATTGGCAATGTGCCATGCTTAAGAAAGGCTGGAGCAGAAAGCTGTTCCAAGAGTGGCAATGCACCGATGTTTTTTGGTGGGGGCGCTACACCCAGATTGCAGCAGACTATTGTGCAGCGCATCTGCCCTTACACCTTCCTCTCCTGATTCACAATGTATTTTCCATTCTTCATCCTTCAGCTCTCAAGACATTTTTGCCCAAAAATGGTACTCACTGTGCACTTGCACTCTCTATGCTACAGGCCCAAGCCAGCACAGCAGACCGCATGCGCCGCCTGTTGTCTCCCTTCATCCTGCGCCGCTTGAAGTCCGAGGTGGCTGGTCAGCTGGTGCCCAAAGTGCACATCTTGAAAGAGGTGAGTGTCAATTGTTTTTGTTGGCATGTGAGCTGAAGCTGCTTCATGCAAAGCCAGGGTTGCGGCGATCACTGCACACTATGCAGCGCGGACTTTGGCTGCAATTTTTGAAAGCGCTAAGCCAAAGGACCTGTCTTGCATGCATGCACTTGTTTGCTGGTTTGTGTCTTCTCTATAAGTCGATGTTACTTTTAAAAGCCTTGTGCGTAGCCTCCGCAATGCTGTTTACATGCGCTTGAGGATCAAGTCTATCATACCCAACTGCGGCAATGCAGCCTGAACTTAATAGCATGGTTGCTCCTAATTCTCAGGTTGACATGGTGCCTGAGCAGGAGGAGGTGTACTCCACAGCTCTCACCAACATGAGAGCAGAGGTAGGGGCACAGTTAGAAGGATGATAAGGCATCGACGCTTTGAATGACGATTTTTTCAGGGAGGTGTATTTACCTTAGTCACTCTTTTTGACAATTCTGTCTCCGTGTTGTTTGCATAATCATGTTTGTATCCTTGCTTTCTGATAGATCCAGTCCTTTTCCTCTATCCAACCTGGTTTGAGTGTTAATGACTGTCAGCTCAGTAGGTCTGACACTGAGCAGAGGTGGTTGTACAGGGTCACGTCCAATAACATATGAGTGATTGCACGTATGGCTCTTTTCAATGTTGTGGTCGCTTCCCATAGAAGCTTCTTTTTTTCGCTCCTAGTGCCAATTTGTGCATCTTTCTGTACTTGTCCTTTTTGTTGCAGGTGGCTGCTGCCAGGGCTGCCGGCAAAAAGGGCGACAGGCAGGGCACTTTTGAGGGTGTGGACAAGAGCCTTGATGGCGTGCAGGGCGCCAGGTGGGCAAATGTTTTGCCTATGTGTTATTTGGATGGACAATATGGGCAAACAAACACGCACGTGCACACACACACACACACACACACACACACACACACACAAGCTTTGTTGCTTGCTTGTCCAAAGAACAGGACAAGGGTTGACACCCTGCTGGCCACATGAGCTGCAACCAATCCTGTGTCAATGCTGTATTGTTGCGCTTCATGACTGTCGTCCAGGACCAAGAAGTCAAGCAGCGTCCAGAGGACAGAGGCAGGGGCTGAGGACGATCAGAATGGGCCAAGCACAAGTAGTGGCAGCGGGGATGGCAGCAATGCGACAGCCTTGCTATCTAAATTGGGGGGCACTAGGATCAGCAATATCTTCACGCACCTGCGGAAGGTGGGGCTTGCATTTGTGGTGCAGACTTTTCCTGGTAGTTGAGCCTCAGGATGGGTGTCTGGGTGTTTACTTGGTGCCTCTAATGGGAGAGTTTTGCCTTGAAAGAAAAGGGGGATGGAACTCCCTTTAGGGAGGGCGCGCTTGTTAATCATGGCTACCTCTTGTAGTCAGCATTTTATTCAGTACTGATGCTGATTTCATTTACTTGTGGGCACTGGTGCTGCTGTTTGCTTTCGTACTCAGCTTCTTTTTTATGCTCTCTGGCATGCAGATTGCTCTGCATCCCCTGCTGGTCCGCCACAGATACACAGACGAACGGGTGAGTGCCGCGTTGTTTTTGGTGGTTCTGTACACTTTTGTCTCAGGAGGGTACAGGAAGTACAAATTTTGAAGGTCAGGAGGAATGGGTTGGCAGGGGGGTTCTGGACTTTTTGATAAGATACCCCCACCAAGAAACATGTTGCCTTGTGCAATGGCACTTCTAGATAATATTAACATCGTGTTGGATTCTTGAGCTGAGGTCCCGTTTGTTGGCACCTTTTTGGTGCATATTGGATGAAAGAGGGGTCTGTGTGCATGACTCGGAATCAGTGCCACATGTGCATGGGTGTGGGCCGCAGTGTGTGTGTGGAGGTAAACATGCAGCAGACCAATTCAACCAGGATAGTGACAACGTGCAATGTTATTGCTCGGTGAAGATAGGAGGGTAGTTTGTGGACTTGCAAGCCAGTTGTGGGTGCCTGGCAGGGCAGGTAGGTGAATGGGAGTCAGCTGCTCATTTTTTGCCCCATAAGTGAGTGCTGTAATTCCCTTTTTTGTGTAAATATGCAGATGGGTGGGGAAGGAAGAAGAATAGATACTTATACCAATATTGTTTAGAGGGGCACTAGAAGGGGGTTTGGGGGTGGGCGGGTCTTGGGGTCCCTCGTAAAAAATTTACATGATGTCCTGGGATTTTTTGTCCCTCCTGCTGGTCTGCCTGCTTCCTAAACATCCTGGTTGTTGAGTTTTGATGTCTCATAACATCCGGCGCAGACCCGTGCATGCATTGCTTCCTGTTGTCCAGGTTCAAGAAATGGCCAAGATAGCAACCTCCATGCAGCTGTTTGGTGGCCAGTGTACCTATGACCGTGTCTTGAAGGAAATGATTAGCTGGAGCGACCATGCGTTGCACAGTTTTTCAGGTGGGGCGCGTTGCCATGCAATATGTGCATGCTCTAAGCTTTGACATGTGCATGCTCCTCTATCATGTACTAAGGATGCACTTGCACACGTTTCCCACAACATGTTCTGAGGACACAGGGCAAAGACATCATTCTTCCTTGCCAAGCATTCTCTCTTCCTCACCTGGTTGCTGGATGCATGTTGGGGGATGGAGCCCCAAGCCTCCCGCCAGCCTTTTGCATCGTCCTCTCTCTGTTCTTTCAACCACAAGAAGCACACTTGCTTTTCCCCCACCCCATTCATTTCATGCCCGCAGTCTCTAACCCACGCCACCTCAGTCAGTTTGCTCTCCCCGGGGACGCAATGATGGGCAGTGCCAAGATCAAGCTACTATCTGAGATGCTGCCGACCATGCGCGCCAAGGGCAACAAAATCCTGCTCTTCTCTCAATGGACACAGGTGGGCTCTTGTGCAGCATGCGCGCTAGCCAACCATGTCATGACTGAGTTGTCTCATTTGGTCATGCGCCAAGCTGCTGTTCTGAGCTTGATAACAGTGGTGTAAGGATGATTCTGCTAGTGTTGGTACAGCTCTTGCCACCCCCTTTGTAACCTCTGTCACAAGGTTTGTCGTCACTTCCCTGTTCTCCGTGTGCATCCTTTGCACTTCCCAGGTGTTGGACGTGCTGGAGTGGTTCATGCAGCGTGAGGGCTTCACGTATGTGCGGCTGGACGGGAGCACCAATGTGCGTGTGCATGGGTTTGCTTGTGTGTGCAGATCTCCTTGTGATATCTAACTGCGCTCATGTTTTGCACGCTCCCATGAGCAGCTCCTGCTCATTGGTTTGTGAGTGGTCTACTGACTTGAAGACGCAAAATAGAAGGTGTCACAGATGACTTTGCTGTGCAAAAGTGCATCAGTTTCGTTGCGCACTGGCAAAACATAAGTTATGATCAGGGCTGCTTCTCCTGTGCACCGACCTTGAAAGCACTTGGTCCTCCACATGAGTTTGTTCATATAGATTGTTGATTCTCAGTTTTAAAGCCATCCTGCATGCCTCTCAAGACATCCTGCAATGTTTTCAGATTCTACCAGCACAAGCCTGGATGAATTCTGGCTTGTCAATTCCCTGCTGTCCTTACGCAGGTGCAAGACCGGCTCACCATTGTAGACATGTTCAACAACCCAGAGGGCAACATATTCATATTCCTGCTGTCCACGCGTGCGGGTGGGCAAGGCCTCAACCTCACAGGCGCCGACACAGTGATCCTGCATGACGTGGACTTCAACCCTCAGATCGACAAACAAGCAGAGGATCGATGCCACAGGTAGGTGGTAGAAGTAAGGGTTTTCAATCCCAACATGGCTGCCTTCCATGATGTGTGTGAATTTGCACCCTTGCAAGTCTGAGTTCAATGGGGAGTGACGGTTTGTTCTCCATCCTCCGAAGACAACAACAGGTGAGTGCAAGCATGCAAGCTAAGAGCATGTCTTCCATGGAGGTGTCACCCACATCAGGCAGCACTATTGGAAGCTCCACACCATGGGGTGCCCATTTGTGCTGAAGCTGGACAGAGAGAATAGGTCAGATGTCATCACACACGCTCAAGGGCGTGCAGGACCTGGGACACGGATGGCTGCTGACCCCAAGAAGCCATGGCAGGAGGAGGATGAGCAGTAGCAGCAGGAGGGAATGGGAGAAAGAAGGCATTGCAATTCTGGGACCGGCAAAAGACGCATTCAACTGGACCTGCAAGGCACCTTCACCTACGAATTCAACCGCGACTTATAACTGTCCTCTCCGTTGGTCGCGATTTTGATGCTATTCTTCCTGTTCTTTGAAATCCGCAAATCACAGACGACCCATCCCTGTAACACACACACATGCATGCACACACAGGCTAGGACAAACGCGCGCCGTGACAGTGCACCGTCTGGTGACACGTGGCACAGTGGACCGCAACATCCTGGACATAGCAGAGCGCAAGCTGCGCCTGGATGCTGCCATTATGGACGGGGTCACGCTGGGGGCGCAGCAGCAGGTGTGCTTCATGTTTGTACGCAGAGGCAAGGGCCACGAGCTGCAAACTGTGGGCTGCAGTAAGACTAAGATTCGCGTGGTTTTTGCTCTGGGCTATGGAAATGATGGTGCCCACCTGCCACTGCCTTAGATTATTGTTCGGAACCCTGTCGCACACCTACCCAAAGGGCCAACTCCAACTCTGGTAGTTGCTTTACTTGCACGATCCCTTTCTAGCTTCTTGTACAAAAAGCAGCACGCTTTCTTTGGCATCTTGCACACATTGGAATGCTGTTGTGAGTGTACGCTAGACTTGTCTTTCTAAGCATGATATGTCCATGCAGTTAAAGGGCCTTTGTGCTCCAAAAGTCTAATTTGTGCACCTAAGCAGAGTGTTGTACAGCAATGGGGCTGCTTGAAGCTTTCGGCAACTGCACCGCCACCCTCAATGCTGGTGCTTGTCCAACCACAGCCCTATGTGGGATGCCTGTCTGTGTGCTTCCAGGCTGCTGCTGCAGCAGGGGCCAACACGGAGGAGGCGGAGGCAGAGGCATCTGAGGGGTACGGCAAGGGGGTTGGCAAGGCAGGCAAGGCCAAAGGCAAGGGCAAGGAGACGGGAGCTGAAACAAAGCACATGGGAGCCATTTTGGCGCAGCTGCTGGCTGGGCAATGATTTGCACAGGGCATGCAGGAAGCAATGGGCAAGCAGGGAGAGAGTGTGAGGAAGCTGATATGCTAAGAGGACGTCACGGTGCTCCAACTGAACAGTGAACTGTTCAGTTGCTCAGATGCAGCATGAGTGTATCGAGAACAACCATCAATAGGAGCACTTCTTTTGCCTTTATTTGTGAGATTTGAGCATGAGTGTGGCCCTGCGAGCTTGGCCGCTGTGACTGTGCACTAGAAAAGCAAGAAACTGATGCTATGTTTTGAGATCTGTGGGTAGCTTAGTTGTTTCATGAGAGGCCAATCTACCATTCACATGTGCAATTTTATGCTCTTCAGCAAAAGAGATGCCTGTTACCAGGTTATACCAGCCTGGAATTGTGCGCCAGGAAAGAGAGGAATTGATCTTTTTAGCCAATACGTCTCCCTTTCTTGTATTGATGCAGGGAGATGTTTCTTTGCATACGTAATTTTTCTCTCTTTTACAGCTCAATGCTCACCAGGGCACCAATAAAGCATAATTCGGCAACCAGTGACGAGGCCAAGCAGTAAATTTCCAAGTCTGGGGCTGCCTGTGTAGTTTTCTTTTCTTTTGGGACGTTGAGCAAGCCTAAGAACTTTGGGAAGGGGGGTGCATCTGCAGCCCTTCCTGCCCCCCTAACCTCTTGAAGTTTTCGAAGAGTTCCAGACTCACCTCCAGCCGTCCTGATGCTTTACTGATTAGCCTCTATACGGGTTACGTGAAGGATCCATCAGTCAAAGGCTACTATAGGATAGCAAGGTCCCTTCATACATTTACGAGTAATACAATTATTGTACAGCGCGACGTTCTAGGAAAGAAGGCAAAATGAAAGCCAGGTCCAGCAAGCATCAAGCATGAGCAAAGGACAGGGGTTACTGGGTTTACAATGGACTCCAAGTTCGGAACTTGACCTTCAGCCAGGTAGTTTGGCTGCTCGGCCTGCCCAACTGTTCCAACCAAACAGAAAAATATCCATGAGATTGGAGATAAAACAGCAAGTCTCATTAGTTTACTTCTGCAAGAAATGAAATACATCCCAAGCACTAGCTTGAGTATAATAAAAAGCGCCTGACTCGGCCAGAAATAGTCTGTGTGTAGAGGGGAAGTCACAGGATAAATGTGCAAAAGTCCTTTTATGAAAACAAGGGGTTACAAGGGGTTGGCCTACAGCCCGAGAATCTGGCTGATCAGCTGCTGCCGAAACATTTTCATCCAGCATCAAAATTTGGAACCAATTCTGACAAAAATTTTGAAAATCTGTACGAGTCTTGATTTAGGAAAGCATTGACCTCGGAATCAGTCAAATTGTGAAAGCTCGCCAAGAAAGGAATAAAATCAGTGTTTGGAAGCTGGGCAAAGTATGTAATGGTCTAAATGGTTTACTAAACTAGTAGTTCTTGGATTGTAAAAACATAAGAACAAGGCATGTTTTCATCTTGGAGCCCTCCTTGATCGCACCTATACTCAGATGAATGATCCTGCCAAAGTGATGATTTAACCCTCAAGGTGTGGGCATGTAAGCAAAAGCGCGCTATGTTTCTCAGCATGTGCTTGCCTTAATCAAGGTACAAAGGACAGGGGGTAAGAGGAGGTTCCATAAGGAATGCGTCCAGACGATATCAGGCTGGAGAGAGATACTATTAATACACCACGGTGCCTGTCTGATAGAGGCAGCGATGTGGCCTCTGGCGGCTATGCCGCGGTGTCCGCTCTCAGGTACCCAGGCCCAGGATTCCCAAAGTACTGAGCCACGCACACTTCCCACAGGTTCCAGCAGCGTGTCCATAAGACAGCCAATCAACTAAATGCAAACCAGCGGCGCGTGCACCATGCAGTGACTTGATAGGAATTAATTACTGTGATGACACTAGGCCTGGGCAACAGTTGGAGACGGCACAGCAGCAGCATGCAGATCTATGCAAGAATATTAGTAGAAAAGCCCCGACATTACACACTATCCTTTTGCGTGGTTGGTGGGAGTGTTATACTGGATACAAAGAAAGAAAACTACGTACTACGTAGTAGTACGTTCCTAGTAGGCAGAGGAAGCTCTCCATACGACAATTAAGGAAAAGGAGACACATTGGCTCAAAAGAGCCGTGAGCCCCCTCCATCACCACTATAAATCAACTCAAAGGGTTAGGCCTCGACCACCTTTCTTTTCCACCAACAACTGAAGCTAGCAAGCTTGCAAGGAAAATCCATGCCCATTCCGTAAAATTAATCCACAAACTTATTACCACTGGGCACGCAATTGAAAACAAAGTACTCCTCACAGCCACTTTCTGTAGCCGGGTGCTTCCAGCAACCCTCCAGATCCCAACTTGCCCTCTTTGTTCCTGCTTTGTGGTGGAGGGGACTTACAATTAATATAAGCCAATGCATCCCAGAAACATGTTTGTAAGGAGAGTTCCTTTACCCATGTATGTTTTTTTCTTGCAGCTCCAACGCAGCATCAATGTCATCAATGTCCATGAATTCCAAATCAAGCATGTGTAGCCCCATGGCATACAATCGCCATCCATGTTAAGCTTCCATTAAAAGGAAAAACAACTAGGTGGCAGTTCAGTTCCTCTGCCTCCATAGTTTTTTCAAGGGCCAAAGCACCGTGTACCCCCATTTATCATGATAATCAAGAGCAACAAGCCCAATGGGAATCAGGACGGTTAGCTGTACCCTGTGCCTGATCTCAATGCTTAGCCTGAGGAAAGGAAAGGAAAAAGTTACATAGCTGTACCTGCCTACGAGGGTAGCTTAGCTGAAGCGAAAATGGTGCCTGTAACCAAACCAGTCCAAGCTGGAGGACAAGAACAAGTCATACAACTCAGTCGCAGCATTTCTAGCAAGCTGACACAAATTTGGCTAATCCTAAGACCATCAGCCTGGTTAGTTAAGTCCCTCAAACGTGATGCGCTACTTGGGGTTAAGGAACTAAACAGGTGCTGGAGCTGAATGCGCAGATTCCTCTTTTCCTTAACTGTTGTGGGGTGTGTTTTCACTGCCTGCGTATTTTTCTTTTTCTTTTCTTTTCTTTTCTTTTCTGTTGCACATATTTGTCAGATCCTGATGGGGGCAATCCATGATAATGTGCTCTTTGCCTTATACAGTGTGCCAATCGCATTTGTTGCAAATTTTGAGCTTGTATGGGCACCTACTTCCATGATGCCATTGGGTTATCACTCAAAGCCTTTCCAAAACCTGAGCTTGTGACTGGAAAGGCGTAAGCATGAGGTTTTGGCATAATAATGTATTTGAGGCTCATTTTTGGTGCTTAGAGTTCATACATGTCTTCTCATGAGGCATCCAATGCTGGCAACTTCATGAGCACACTGGACAGAAAACAGCCTTACAGCAGAGAGGGAAAGAAGGGGGTGGATAGAAAAGGGTCACGTAGCGCTGCACGTGTCTACAGGCAGCTCAGACGAAGTTAAAAGGGAAAAACAGTCGGATCTGGAGATCAAGTGTGAACGAGACCGAGAGCCTCATAGGGCAAAAATTTGGTGGCTTCTGCCTCTGGGTGAGCAGTTTATTGTTTTCATTTCGACACAAAGAAACCTTCTGCGATTCGTTGAGGCCAGAAGGATTGGGTCTGGTTTCATTTAAATCCTTGTGCGATATTGTGGGAGAATACAAACTCAGATCACTGATCACATCGACCAAAACGGAATTGATGTCATAACGGTAATTTGGTGGGACTTGATTCGTCAATTTGTAACCTGTAGTAAAGCCAGCATCCAAACTTCCTTCAAATCAAATTATCAGCTCTTTCGTGTGGTTCAGGAGCTTGAGGTCGGCCTTTGGAAGGTTTCTGCCTTTCTTTATAGAAAATTCGAGCCGGGCCAATGGAGAAGAGCATCATACTTCTCGTTGAGGAAGAGCATGGCCAGTAAGTTGGCGAGCACAAGTGCACTTGTGCACGAAGTCCCCTCATGGACTTCATTTGAAGAATCTTATGATGAAGTTAAATCTGGAGCCCCTCCACCACTTGATATGAAGTAGGGAGAGTAGAAGAAAGCTGGACGGGGTAGATCTAACGGTCAGCGCTCACACTGATAAGTAAGGGAAAGGTTGATAAGTAAGGGAAAGGTGCCTTGACCCCGTATTGCACACTTACCACGAATGTCCGGGCAACTTCTACTAGCCATTAATCAAGACGGGGGCGCTCCCCTTTACCAACTTCCACTGTGCACAGGGTGAACCAGCTCCTTGAGGAATTTAAAGAAGCTAAAGGCATGATGTCCAAGCAGCACTTACGGTATGGTTTGAAGAAGGCGCATGTTGAAAGTCAGGGGTAGGCATGTCAAGGTTTCTGCACCCTTAGGAAGCGATCAAGGAAGTGTGAGACGAGTAGCTGCAGGCAAAGCTGGGCACACAAGCCTTTTTTGTCACATGTGCCTGGCGTCAGGAAAGGAAAACAAAAGAAGGAAAATACTGCAACAGCCAAAGAAAGGCCACGTGCATTAAGGAGAGTTTTTCTAACAAGCAAGCTAGCAAGGGTGGGGCAAGGTTAGCAGCGGCCATGATGAAAATATGTGGGTGCTTGTGATGCTGTTTTCCCTTGAGCATTAAACATAGCTGTAGGAAAATCATAGAGGGGGCTATCTGAGCAAGTATGCTCCTTTTGTGTATTTAAAGTGCGCTCACTCACAGCCACTTCATCTGATTGGGACAATTTTAGCTCTTGAGTGTAGCTGGCGTTACAAGCTACCAGAGCATATGCTCAGATTTGTGTAAATTGCCCTGTGTGCCTAGATAGACTGGGCTACAGCTGACATGGGGCACGTAAACCCTAGTTCGGTACTATTTAAATGGGAAAATGGCTGAAATTGCCATAAAACACCAACCACTGGTCTTTCACTCCATTTCATTTGCAATGGTATTCTTTTGTTACGTCGACTCCAAATCATTAAACATCACATACATTGGTGTTATGGGTGGTCAGATATGGAGTATTGGTGGTGAAAACTAAGGTTCATGCCGCGACTAATTAGGCATAGGCCCCCAAACTGGCACCTCAAAAGAAACCAAGTTTCAAAGCTGCCAGTTGGGGGGCGCATATGCGGGGAGCATGCAAAAAACACCTGTTTTATGCCTTAGATAGCCCCCTCGGGAAAATCATGCAAGCACCGTTTTGTTTGGTGGCAATTGAAGAAGCTGCCAGCCCAAAACAAATGCTGTCATCCACTTTTTGTCCCCAACATGGAAACATGCCTTCATATCAGTTCAGGCTAAACTGCCAACTGGATGATAAATGTGTTTGCACAAAACAAACTAAACTTGAGGCTGTTAATGTGGACAATCAGGAATGGGCTTTTGCCGACAAGACTGCTGTAGGGACGGTAGCATATGCTTTGTTCCTTTGTGTTCCAGCTAGGTGAATGCCATATGAAGGCAATTCATGACTTGTGTGCTGGCACAAAGGGTGATGCTGCGCACTGCCTTTCACTCTTGCTGCCATTGCAGCTGTGAGATCATCCGTGTAATATCAGAACACATTGCCAAGAAGGAAGAAGTCCTGTACCCAGGTGCGGCATCCCCTGATGACACATATGCAGTCAGCTTTTTGAATGTTCAAGGCTCTTGTGCACAAGTACTATTACAAGCACATGGGCTGAACACCTTGGTATTGCTGCCTAGACTTTTGCTGAACTTGTGATGGCTATGCAAGCCACAGGCCAGGAACTATTGGGTTAATGGAAATGTCGTCAGAAAGTAGATTACAAAAAGTACCACGTGGTGGAGGAGGCTCACGGCTCTTCTGAGCCAATGTGTCTCCTTTTTCTTTACTGATGTAAGGAGAGTTTCCTCTGCCTACTTGGTTTGTTTTTCTGTTTACCACGCATTTCCTCGTACTTGCAGCCCTGGAGAAAATCATTGGCAAGGGCAGAGTCCAAACATGCTTGCAGGAGCACTTGGAGATCAAGCACATGGTCAGTATGATTCTGGATTCCAAAAAAAAGGCTCTTTTTTTGTTGATACAAGAAGAGGAGCAGAAGAAATTGGCAGTGATACTTTCCCTCAAAACTCAGTTACGTCACTTATACACAAACTGATAACAGATTTATTAAAACATCTGGGGATTGACCCGCACAGGACTACCAAGCTTGCACGAAAGCTACATGCCCACTATACAATATGCGCACAAACTTACCTCTACCAGACGTGCCATTGAAATCAAAGACACTCAACCAAACTCTAGTGCCCTGGGGCCGCATGCTTCCAGAAACCCACCTGACCCACACTAGCTTCCCTCTTACACTCTGGTGAGGAAGACTCACGGCTCTTTGAGCCAATGTGTCTCCTTTTTTCTAATTGATGTAGGGAGTGTTCTCACTGCCTACGTAGTTTTTTTTCTTTTCTTCTACACAAACACATGAGGAATGCTGGAAAATTCAAAATTGTAAAAGGGGGACAAAAAGAAATGCGTGCAAGGTAAGAACCTTGGTGCACTTGAAAGCATTTCAGTTCAAGAAACCAATGCTGATAGCGACTTTGTATGGTATTCTTGCTTGTCTGCAGCTTAAGGATCTGGATGAGATGTGCCTGGACCAGAACCTGGAGAAAGGCCAAGCACTCGTGATCAAGTGCGTGGAGGTGAGGGAAGCTTGGAGGATATTGAAAGCTTCAGATCTTGTTGGCCTCGTGGCAATTATTCACCATTTATTGTGGTCGTTGCACCCTAACAAAAAGTGGGAGGTCACCTGTCTTTCCCCCTTTCAATCCAGGAAGAGGAAAGTGTACCCACACCCTCATGCTTGACCAGTATGGCTATCCTGCCCGTCTGCCAAGATAACCTGGTTTGTAACCTGGTCAAGTTGCTCCACACTGAACTGCACGCAGCGCTTCCTGGCACATGCACTTTATGAGGAGACCCAAGAGCTTCCAGCTTTGAAAGATTTGGAGGCATCTGAGCTGCAGGCGCTAACAAGGCACTGGCAGGAAGTGAAATTGCGAGCTCCCGCCAGGTGCGATTGCTGGTGCTTTGGAAACTTGCGTCATAAATTTTGGACATATTCAGCAGCAGCATCTACCAGACTGCTGTGCTCTTTCGACAGCTGTGCTCTAAACAATCACTTTGCATGACGTGATCGATTGGCTCTAGGTCCTTCAAGGGTGTCAGGCGGGTCCACTTTGGTCCTTCAATGCCTCAACAAGCGCTTCGCTACCTCAACAAGAGCTTTGCTACAAATACATCAATTAGCGCTAAAAAGGGGAAGGAATCAGTCCTAGGCTAGGAAGGCGTTGATCCTTCTGATAACTGGTCGGTCCAGTCTTGCCTGAAGCTTCAGCTTGGAAGGCGGTTGGTGATCTGATATGGGAAAGCCTGGCATCGTTACATTTCCCCCTCCTGCTATGGACGTCCTGGCCAAAAAGGTTGAAATGATGTGTCTTCATTTCCTCCTTTTTTTAAAAGATTCCAGAACATGCCTAAAATGCCTTTACCAACCAAACAACCGCCTAGAAGATAGCCTTGATTCAGCCTGGAAGCATGAGCCTTGAAAATATGGCTATGAACGCGCACTAAGCCTGTATATGCCTGTATGCCTGAGGGCTGAAGTGTGCCTAGAGCCTAAGCCTATGTGCATCGAGGTCTCCTTGCCTACCTAGAAAGCCTAGCCTTGCTCATGAGCATAGCCTACAATACTTAGCCTTAAGACGCACGACTGCCTCAGGAGCCTTGCATTTGTGTCCGTTCACAGGATGCTCTGGATGCCTCCTTGAGAATCCAAATAAGGTTGCAATGCAATGTCTGGATTGGCTGTGTCCGAGTATTGTTTCCATAAATTGTGTTCAAGGCCATAGCCCTTCCACTTAATCAAACAACTGCCATATGTTTTGCATAAAAAGTGCTTTTACCTACTGCATTTCATCTCATGCTATTCCAAATTTCAAGGCCCTGCTCCTTGTTGCATTTCCATTGCATGCCCATCTCGTGGAGAAGGCTCCAAATATGCAGCACAATATATAGCCTCCCATATCATTTTTGCCTGGCCTTCTGCCAGAAGCAGTGCTACATAGACAACACCCAGACTTCCAAAAATTAGATCGAGCTGTCAAAGTGCACAACACTAAGGCTGCATTGGATCCAACAGCTGGCTATCGCATGGATGCAAAGGCAAGGCTGAAATTCTACAGTGTACAAGTGCGGAGTGATTTATTGGAGAGGGTGGGAAGGACTCATGGCTCTTTGAGCCAAGAAAAAAACTACATAGGTAGCAAAACGCTCCTTGCATCAATTAAGGAAAGGGGGCCACCACATTTGTTCTAAGACCGCATGACCACCCCACTACAAGTTCAGACTGAGAGAAGCACAGCAGGTAGAGAACAAAGACAGGTCCAGCAACGAGAAAGAGAGCAAGGTGATAGCTGAAAGACTGGAGTTCCAGACCTTCAACAGCGAGCAGAGCCAAGCACAGTCAGCCTGTCAACCAAGGAAAGCCATGCCCAGCAGCTAAGTGCTGAGCACAACTTGTTAAACGTAAGTCTGACCTGAGGCTAAACCAAAGATGCAGCTGCTGACCACAGGCACAAGCCTGTGGAAAATCCCAGGAGCCAATGTGTCTCCTTTTTCTTATTTGATGTAGTGACAGTTACCTCTGCCTACGTAGTCCTGCTTTTCATTTCTGCAGGAGCACGTCTTTGTTCAGATATTTCCATTACTCTTCGGGGGAAAGGGTACAGGAAATTTAATGCCGATGTCAATGTTCAACAAAGTTTTGGCCTGCAACTAGCTCTTTGTAAGAATGATAAGTAGCATGTAACTTTGCTGGCAAGGCAGTGCGGAGGGCATCATCGTTGTTTCACCGTTTGGCATGTAACAGGAGGTGATGCAGACCCATCCATCTGGAAATCAACTGCTCTCTGGAGCGCACGCAAGTAACGCTTTTGCTAAAGACACCATCTTTATGAGGTGTTAGACTTGGATGAGGCCAGAGCTGCTAATATCTACAAGTGGGAGAGAAATCAGAATGCGCTGCACTGAAATACAGGAACTGATTTACTCAAATATCAGCTGATGAACAGACTGGTGGTACCTTTAACATGAGGTAGATTTCTTTGTAAAAATGCTGCATTCATCTGCTTACCCCTCATGATATCATACAACATCACAGCATGCTAAATCTTTCTGGATTGTAATACACATCATGTTGCCAGCGTGTGCTCCCCATGTCTTTTTTTGCACAGGCCAGCAGAGGCTCCAGCAACTTAGCTCAGTGCCCCTTGTAGGAATTTGCGTGAATTGCCTTGCATGCATTGAATAGCTTCACCTAGATTGCTCATGACCTGTGCACGGCAAAACAATGCTGTGGATGCTGGAATATGTTCCTGCCGTGCACCTTTCCAAATCCAGCCATGCAGGCAGTAGAATGTTATGTGACTCTTGCAAGGAGAAAGGTGGTGGGGATCTGGAGAGTGACTAGCAGCAATTGGCTTCCGGTACACACTTTATGTTTGGTTTTGGTTCAATTTGAGCTGTCCCACTTATTGGATACAGGATGATAGAAGGGGTAAATGTAGAGACCATAAAATGGAGAAAAAAGCTGCAGAGTGCAAGAGACGGGGAAACAGCTACCTGAAGAAGGTCATTCGCCTGAGAACAAGTGCCTGATAGCAATCAGAAACTGGTCAAGAAGAAATCAAGCTGCAGTGGACTGAAATTGAAAGCAGAAGCAGCGAGAGGCTTTTTTGAGATAAAATGACAGGCTTAGCAGTGAGAGAGACTTAAACAACTCCTGCCCAGCAGCAGCACATATAATTAAGACAATTGGAGATTTGGCCTCTGAGGCCATGAAAGGGGGGAGGGGTGGAATTTGAAGGGAAGAGAGGCTGAAAAGAAAAGAAAAGAACAGCAACGGAGACACTATAAGCACTCCCCACATCAGAAAGAAAGAAAAGAAAAAAACTACGTAGGCAGAGAAACTCTCCCTACATCAATTAAGGAAAAGGAGACACGTTGGCTCAGAAGAGCCGTGAGTCTCCTCCACCACAAGTTTAAAGGCTGAAAAGGCTAATGTTGATCTGGAGGGTTACTAGGAGAACTAGGCTCTAGAACCTGGCTATGAAAGTTACTCTTGTTTTCAATAGCGCGTCTTGTGGAAACAAGCTTGTGGGCATACCGAACTGAATGAGCGACTAAGAAATAGAGGATAGCTGTGGCCAAGGCACGTGTAAGAGAGGGATGCAAGGAGGTACAAATTAGGATAACTTATTTGAAATGTATGTGGCAGCACATTGATTCATTCCAAAAGCAGTTGTGGTGCACCCAAAGGGGTGGCATCTCTTCTGACGAGACATAGAAAAAAGGAAAAATACTAAGCACGCCCAAGAGAGGCTGTGTGTGCTAGGCATAGAAAGCCTTCCTTGGCTGAGCCGAGGATACAACCAAAAAGAAGATCTAATGAAGGTCTGGAAGGTTGTCGGGGAAACTCTGTTTGAGCCATTGCTTCATGATCCTTGATATTGACACAAATATTGTTTTCACTGCCTTGGTAGCTTTCCTGTTCTTTTTTTTTCTCTACTACTCCTAACCCGACTAGACCATGTACTTCCCTCACATGGGGTATTCCGCAGTATGAGAGGTAACAGAGAGGCAAGGAGCAGCACAACTCCAGCCAGGCAACTTCATGAATTGAATATCCAATTTAATCATAGAAATACTGTGAAGATAAGATACGAGGCCAGGTGCCCAGCTAGAAGCCTTACAGCAACACACCGTGTTGTGTTCACTGTGACAGTGGACTGTGCAAACAGCTTCAAGGTGCCAAGACCACTCTCCACACCATCCTCCTGGATGTGGGTGGGACTATCTAGACTGCCCATACCCTGGATCAGTTGAAACATCTGGGGATTGGCCCGCACAGGTATACCAAACTTGCACGAAAGCTCCTTGCCCACTCTGTGCAATATGCACACAAACTTACCTCTACCAGACATGCAATTCAAAACTCTGGCGAGACTCGCGGCTCTTTGAGCCAGTGTGTCTCCTTTTTCTTAATTGATGTAGGGAGTGCTCTCACTGCCTACTAGAGTGCGTAGTTTTTTCCTTTTCTTATTTTCTTTTTCTAGCTCTTAGTTACTCCGAGTAAGTACCCATGGAATTAGTCTGTTTGCATGGCCAGATGTGGCTGGCCCTAGGGTTTCCAGCAAAAATCAGCTCCGTTTATGGTGCATCATCACCTATAGGAAGAGCTGTCTGATAGTGCTGAACAAGCCACGACCTACATTGATGAAACCTACAACAGAGGAAAAATAAAACTACACACTAGTAGAGTAGACTGTCCCTGCATCAATTTAGGAAAAGGAGACACATTGGCTCAGAAGAGCCGTAAGTCCCTTCCACTACAGAGTAGAAACAGAAAGGTTAGTGGGGATCTGGAGGGTTGTTAGAAGCACCCGGCTCCAGAATTTGGCTGTGAGGAGTATTCTTGTGGTTTCAATAGCGCGCCTAGTGGTTACAAGTTTGTGGACGTACTTAATAGAGAAAATAACAACATGGCTTGTAAAAAGCTGCAAAAACCCAGGGGGGGTCAGCCAAAATCAGGTGTTTTTTGCATGCTCCCCAGCATACGTGCGCTGTAAAGGGCACCTTTCAAACTTAAATTCCTTTAGTGGCACTAGAGTTTAAGGTGCCAGTTACGGTGCACATGCCTAATTAGCTGCGGCGTGAACCCTAGTTTTCACCACCAAAAATCCATACCTGAGTATATGACCACCCACTGCATCAAATTGGTCGCTTTTTAGTGATTGGGGGTCCTTGTAACAAAAGAACATCATTGCAAAAAAAATGGAGTGAAAAGACCCAGTGGTTGGTGTCATGTGGCGATTACATCCATTTCCCCCAAATTAGGGTTTACATGCCCCATGTGAGCTTTAGCCAGTCCATCCAAGCACACAGGGCAATTCACACAAATATGAGCATATTCTTTGGTAGCTTGTAACGTTAGCTACTTTTTAGAGCTAAAATTGTGCCAACCAGATGAAGTGGCTGCGAGTGGGCGCACTTTAAATGCAAACATGGAGCATATTTGGGCACATGCTTAGCTGGACCCCCGCTGAAATTTGTTAGTCAGCAACAAGGAAGACCTTCCCAATCTTCAAAATGACCTGAAATCCCACATGCATACAAAATACAGACTTGGATATACCAATTCCAAAACAGGCTACTTCTCTTGCTATCAGAGCTTATTATTGATAAGAAATGCCTTTAGGAACATGTCCTGTATAACTTTATCTATGAGGCACCATCCTACAGTATCGCACAGGCACTCTCTATAACCAGAAACATGCGGTTTTCTTCAAAATGTCCACTCACCCTTTATGCCCCCTCCCAGGCTGTCATCAATGAGACAGTGCACTCCACATGCTCTCAAGCCTCCAAAATCATATTATCTTAGCATAACAATTGAATGCCACAATGTTGCTGGAAGAAAGATCACAAAAAGCTTAGCAAAAGCCCTTGGGGAGCAGACTTGGTTAGCAAAGACATAGGAAGTGATGACCGGCTCGTGCAATACAACCTTCAAATTCCCTGAAACCCTGTACAAGCCTCAAACAGAACTATACCCCCTTATCTCCTTCCCAGTAATTTTCCTATAAGATCTAGACTTACTATCAGCCATCTTAATGCTATCCTGGTCATACCTTACCGCGCTGAACCCACTTTTTCTTCTTCTTTTTCCTCCTGCTCATACCATGTGATACACAGCAGGCACAGGACCATACAAAGAACCAGCATAGCTAATCACGTCACTTGGTTGTCATGGTGAGGCAACCTCATCACTGAACAAAATCCAGCAACATGTGCACTTAATCAAAACAAGTACTGTGAAGACACGAGGCCTGGAAGACATGGTGGCAGCATGCAGACCTCTGCAAACTTATAAGCGCAGAATTTGTGACTTTTTATACCATCCTTCTGGGTGTTGGTGGGACCTGTTACACTGAGCATACCCTACACCAGTTTAAACAACTGGGGCTGGACCACCAATGCGCCATTAAACATGCTTGCAAACTTCATGCCCATTCTGTTGTGTAGGACAACAAGCTTGTTACCACTAGGCGTGCTTTTGAAAACAAAAATACTTCTCACATCCAGGCTCTGGAGCTGGATGCTTCCAGTGACCTTCCAGATCCGTATTAGCATTTTCTGTTTTGCAGCTTCGTGGTGGAGGGGGATCACGGCTTTTTTGAGCCAAAGTGCCTCCTCTTCCCTAATTGATGCAGGGGGAGTTGTCCAGAGGGGGTCAACTAAGCATGTGCCCAAATATGCTCATTTTTTTGCACGCGAAGTGCGCCCACTCACAGCCACTCCATCTGATTGGGACGGTTTTAGCTCTAAAGTGTAGCCGACGTTACAAGCTATTAGAGCATGTGCTCAAGTTTGTGTAAGTTGCCCTGTGTGCTTAGAAAGGGTGGGCTACAGCTTACATGGGCACGTAAACCCTAATTCGGCGCTTTTTATGGAGACATGGCTGAAATTGCCATTTAACACCAACCACTGGGTCTTTTCAATCCATTTGCTGTGCAGTGATATGCTTTTGTTGCAAGGACTCCAAATCACTAAACATCATACAGTTTGATGCAGTGGGTGGTCAGATATGGTGTTTTGGTGGTGAAAACTAGGGTTCACGCCGCGGCTAATTTGGCATACTTCCCATAACTGGCAGTTGTGCAACCCTAGCGCTGTGGAACAGGCTACCAGAGGAACCCAAGCTTTCAAACTGCCCGATATGGAACGCTCTATGCGGGGAGCAAGCAACAGAACTGGCTGATTTTAAAATTTGGGCCTCAGCTGACCCCCTCTGGAAGTTTCCTCTGCCTCCATAGATTTTCCTTAAGGAAAAGAAAAGCTTTTCTTTCAAACTTTACTGAAGAGAAAAAGAAAGCTTCCTTTCCTGCATCAGGACCAGGCACGAGGTAATGCTAATATCTTTCTAAGTCCCCATAAACATTTTCTAGTCTGTCTTATCTTTGTGAAGGGGATGCATGGTGCCTCGGCCCTAGGTACCCCTTTTCCTGAGTCGATGTAGGGAGCGTGTTTGTTGCCTCAAATAGTTTTCCTTTTCATTTGCTAATCATCGACTTTTTAAAGTACCAGGAGCCAAAACGGGCAGTTGTACCAGCTTCGATTTTATTTCGTCGTTATCGTATAAACACCCTATCATTTCTCGTACAGAAAATAGCAATCGACTGCTGGTGCAATTGTTTGGGATCTTCTGACCCATCTTGCATATTTACAGTTATCTTAATTAATCTGTTATAATTTGGCAACAATAAAGTGCTGCCGTATTGAACGACTGTCGTGGCAACATGGTGGAGCAGCCGCGTGAAATCGATCAAATCGACATCATCTCGCTCATCAAGCAGGAGCATGATGTGGTACGTCCTCTTTGTGCTGTTCTGAGTGTGTGTGTAAGCCAGTTTCATAGGGCTTTTGTAGACTGATCTGAGCGAGGATGTTTTGTTGCCAATTGGCGCAGACCAGGACGCTGCTGGAGGAATTTAAGGACGCCAGCAAGGATCCAGCAACCCAACAGCAGCTGTGGTACGTCTCTGAACACTTGTGATTGATGACTCATGGCATGCCCCAAAAATCGTCCCATTCGGCTCTCTCTCACTGCCGTTGCAGCTGGGAGCTCATCCGTGTAATGTCGTCCCACGGTGCCAAGGAGGAAGAAGTTGTGTATCCAGGTGGCACAAATGCAGCCTTTTTGGGCAAGTTTCTTGTGCTCACTTGAAGAAAGTACTCAGAAAGTACTGAGCACAGGAATTCCATGCATGTCCTTGCACTTGCAGCCCTGGAGAAAATTATCAGTGAGGGCAGAGTCCAGACATGCCTGCAGGAGCACTTGGAGGTCAAGCACATGGTCAGTATGATTATGGATTCTAGATGATTAGAACTGCTTGTAAAAGAAATTAAGCAGAAATTGGCAGTGGTACATTCCCTCAAAATTCAGTTATGTCACTTATACACAAAAACATGAGGAGCGCTGTAAGGTTTAGACTGCAGGCAAGATGAACAAAAAAAGGTGTGCGTGAGGTGATAACATTTGTGGAGTGATACGCGTTTCAAATAGGATTGATCCTAAGAACGGCTCTGCACATTATTTTTGCTCGTCTGCAGCTGAAGGAGCTGGATGAGATGCGCCTGGACCAGAACTTGGAGAAGGGCCGAGCACTTGTGATCAAGTGTGTGGAGGTGAGGGCATCTATGACAGGATTTCTTTACAAGAAGCAATTTTGTGGTATGACAGTTGACAGCATGGATCTTGTGAATGCATTGACATAAATCATGGTCTTGCAATGCAAAATTTGAAGAAAATGGATGGTAAATTACCTTGGGTTGAACTCATGCCTTCCCTTTCAAGAGGTTGATAGTGTAATGCAAAACCAAGATGCTTTCAAGTTCAGAGAGCAGATTTCTTTCTGTCAGTGTGTTCTGAGAGATGGCACGAACAAACAAACAATCGCACTTGTGTAGGAATTACACGTTCACTAGGCTTTAAGTTTGCGCATGGAGTATATTCACTGGATTTTATGGGCATTGAGTATTATAGTAAATGGAGTGATGTAAAATGCATGTTCTTTCATACTTCAGACCTTCCTCGCACATGCGGCTCATGAGGAGACTCAAGAACTTCTACGGCTAACTGAGCTGGATGAGGCGTCCCAGCAGGAGCTCTCCACTAAGTGGCAGGAGGTCACAATGCGCGCTCCCACCAGGTGCTTGCATGCATCTGCGCAGCGTTTCACTGCGTGCGTGCATGTGTGTCTGTGTCGATGCATTGTTTCAGCGTCAATTCTCCTTTGTAGAACTACAATAGTTCCCAATTACATTATTACAGGTCAGTCGCAACTTTGAAAACATGTCCCCCTGTGGCAGGATTCTCTGAGAAACAAAAGAGGGAGCAAATTCTGATTTGTTATTCTTTCCCATGCCCCAGGCCACATCCTGAGGCTCCTCAGAAACCACCACAAGCAGTAATGGCACACAAAGCCCTTGCTCCAGCGGATGCAGCAGCAGGTAAGCATTTAATGGAAAACATTATTTGTTGCATGGGTACTTGAGGCAAGCCTGAGCAGTAAACGATTATTTTACACATTCTCTATTTTCTACACCGACTACTCGGTGAGGCTCGGAGCCTCAATTTCAGGCATCAAACAACAACATTTGCTTAGAATCCTGTTCATTCCCTCAAAGCACTGCTGGCATTACAAAATAAGGTATTATTTCCAGTAAGATTTGGGGATCCAACTTGCTTTAACAATGGATTCATATTCCTTTTCTCCTGCCAGTTGTAAAGATATGTTCGATCTCCTCAACTTTGAGCGTGTAAAGCCCAGGATGGCTTAGAAGTTTTCTTCCGGCTTGTGAGGGGCAAGAACTTTTGCCAAATAGCATGTAAGCTTTCAACCGCAGCTCATGTA
>OU611751.1:11827502-11967502 GCA_914767535.2 Dunaliella primolecta
GTCTCACCAAAAACCCTCACCTAAACTAGACAGAACTAGCCCAGGAGAAAGCCAGAAACAGAGCTAATGGGGATCTGGAGGGTTGGCTGCCATGCTCCTGGACGCCCGGACTCTCCTTCTCCTGCTCTCCTCCGCCACGCGCCCAGCAACCTCACCCCCAGAAGTCCCCTGAAAACGAAGTGCGTGCCTTGTGCTAATAATAGTTGTTAAGCTTTGGATAGCAAAGCAACTTAATTTGGATGCCAGTGATTAAGCCTTTTGTCTGTTTAAACCCAAGTTGATAAGAGGTTTGATGGTGTAGTTGTCATATATAGTGCTTGCCACACCAACTAAGACGATGTGTAAGGTCACCTTGTTGTTCCTGTTACAGATTTACAGATTTACAGATTTAAAGGAGAGACCTTCAGCCAGACTGTTCGGCTGATCGGCCTGTGACTGGTCCTCGCCAGCCAACATAATATCCATGTGAAAAAGCTTGGTCCAACTAAAGCGGAGGTTCATAATAGAAGAGAGACAGCTGTAATGTTCCTGTTAGGGTTTCTTGAGCTGCGGGTTTTGAGCCTGGTTGCAGTGTTGGTATGCTGGGCAGTTGCAGCTTCTAGAGTGGGAAAGGGGTTGGTATCAGGGCAGAATACAAACCCAACAAGATGGATGTCCCTGTCTTGAGGAAGGATCTTGGAAGGATTAGATTTAGATTTACACGGGGGGACCTTCTGCCAGACTGTTCGGCTGATCGGCCTGTGACTGGTCCTCGCCAGCCAACATAATGTCCATAAGCTCAAAAACAAACGAAAAAAGCTTGTTGTTGTGATGCAAGAGGAAATCAGAAACATCCTGGACACTGACTTAGAAGGATTAATGTGTGAGGGTCGGCCTGGGATGGAGCGCACAAAGACAGCACCAGGGCGGCTTTGGTGCCGAGCAGAGGAGCCACTGGTACTGGCAGTACCAGTAGGTAAAACCCAGGCAGGGATAGCTCGGGAAATTTTTTCAGGGACTTGAACTACAAGTGCAGGGCATAGTACAGGGCATAGTGCAGGGCAGGGCATAGTACAGGGCATAGTATGCCCTGCTGGAGGAGTCTCTCGTTTTGGCAGGCATTAAAACCAATGAGGGATGAGCCATATCTGCCATTGCTGAGAGCTTTCAAACAGGAGCTAAGGCCAACATGGTGCCTGTCGGTGTGCATCCCATTCATTGTTGGGTGAATACATTTAAGGGCATTGTGATTAATGCTGTCCATTTTGCTGCATAATGGGCAGCGAGTAGAGGTGGAAGACAATTTGAATCTGATGGCAGGTTTTTGCGTGTAAGCTGTTCCCGTTGATTGATATTTAAGGGTGATCTTTTTAAGAAAAAAGAAAAGAAAAAACTACGTAGGCAGAGAAAACTCTCCCTACATCAATTAAGGAAAGAGAGACACATTGGCTCAAAGAGCCGTGAGTCTCCCCCACCAGAAGATGAGAGGGGAGTTATTGTGGAGCAGGTGGGTTTCTGGCAGCACGCTGCTCCAGGGCACCAGTGTTATGATGAGTGTTTTTATTTTCAATGGCACGTCTGGTAGAGGTAAGTTTGTGCGCAAATTTTACAGAATGGGCATGGAGTTTTCTTGCAAGTGTTTCAGATCTCTGCGAGTCAATCCCTAATTTTTTGAATTGATCAAGGGTATGGGCAGTGTAGATAGTCCCACCCACACCCAGGAGGATTGGGTGGATAGTGATCTCTGCACCTTGGAGTTGTTTGCAAAGTTCACTGTGTTGTTGCTGTGAGGCTTCTAGCTGGGCACGAGGCCTCGTATCTTCGCAGTATTTGATTTCTATCAAGTGAATATGACGGGCTGGAGTTGTGGTACTCCCCATACTGCGCAGTACTCGGTGTGAGGGTGAAGTGGGTGGTCTGTTTGGGTTAGTTGGGTGAGGAATGACCAAGATTGCATCAGGGCGGCTGGAGTTTCGTCTGGATTGCACCAAAACCGTGGGTTTGAAGAGGTTGGAAGGTACAGCACGATTAGAGACTTGCTCAGGGACTTGCAGGTCGTGCTGGGCCAAACGGTCTGTGTTGCCCGCATCCAACTGCACAAGATTGGCCCCATATGAGCCTTCACTGACCAGTTTCAAAATCATCCTGCAAGCAATATTGTGACGCTCAGTTACCATGTTACGCATGACAGGACATTGGCAGCCAGATAGGATGTGGAGAGCGCTATCCATGTGATGGCAATCAGGTAGGGGGCATGTCAGGCTAGTGGATCTTTTATATCGGACCGCATGTTTCTGATTGTAGAGGGTGCCTGTGCGGTATTGGAAGACAGTGCGTTTCATTCGGGTTGAGAGACCTGGCATGTTCCAAAAGGAATTGCTAATTTTCTTGCTTACGTGAGGTAGCAAGCTCTGGTAGCAAGTGTAGTAGCCTGTCTTCCTGTCAGCATAGCCCAGCTTGTGTTTAGCATGCATATGGGATTTTAAAGCATTTTTAAGGTCTGGGAGGTAGCTCAGACGAGGAGAAGAAGGGTGGGATTGAGGAGGCCTAGGATCTGTCTCTTCCCGAGCCAGCCAGATTGTATTGTGGAACGGATTTCCTCCTGGGCCGGCGCTAGGGAGTCCAGTATCAGTTAGGTTGCCATCTTTGAGGGAGGCCTGGTATTTAGCAACCTGATCAGCGCATTCATTCCCAGCTATTCCAGCATGAGACTTGACCTTGTAGAAAAAGATGTGATCTTGAGAGGCTCGGACAAGGTTTGAAATCTTCTTCAAAACATCTCCTTGCACGTGATGTCTATGCTTTTCTGGATACAGGATCTGCTTTCTGAGTTGATGAAGTGAGCTAAGGCTGTCTGTGGCAATGTGTGTGTAATCGTGAGTGAGCGCAGCAGCAATGGCAGCGAGCTCAGCTCTTCCTATGGTATTGGTAATACCAGCGCCATGAGGCTCAACTAGTTTTTGTGAGTCACTCATAGGATGGTACACACCTGCCCCTATAACTGTCTTGCCGTTCTGGACCTGGCAACTGCCGTCTGTGTAGGCCCAAGACCTCCAGTTTGCGACTTTAAGCTGGAGGTTGGGATGGGACTGACAAGGAGTATTAACAGTAATGTCTGAAGCGGGTCTTTTGGGGACCTTCAAGTTGGAAATCCAAGTGGGATCAAGTTGGAAATCCAAGCGGGTCTTTTGGGGCCCTCCAAGTTGGAAATCTGTTTCATGTCTAGGGGGAGTTTTTCACATTTCCTTATCCCGAGCATCACTTTGTGTCTTGCATTCTGAATGGGGTGGTTGCTAACGTTCTTGATAATCCAATTGGCCTCAGGGATGGCTTTGGCTAGATCCTGAAGCCAGGTATGGTTCTGAGTATTCAAGTTAATTCTTGCAGCTGTATTCCAAACTGCAATAATTTGTAAATCCCAGGTATGCTTGGGTAGGGCAGTTTCCTGGCCGACCCAGGATTGGGGTTTGTTGTAGGTAAGTTTGCTTTTAGGAATGGTCTAGCTTGTAGCAAAGGTGTGGGTAGGCATTGAGGAGTTGTGAGTAGGGGTTGGTTATCATATGCCTGCCACTTGCTGGCAGAAGCATGAAGGTGGCTGTAGCCTCTGTATTGAGGATCTTTTTATTATTCCAAAAACAGTTGCTGATTTCTTTGTTGGCAAGTTGCGAGGGTGGGTTTTGAGCTTCTGAACTGTCAGTAGTGTTTAGGGGAGTGGGCCATATGGTACAATTTAGCCTCTGCCAGCTATTGTAATAGTAGCCAGAAGTATCAGCGGAGCCAAGCTTGTGCCTATTGTGCATGTGTGTTTTTAGCTTGTCTGTCAGGTTAGTGAGGTAGTGAGTTAGAGCAGTGCGGGAGTGATGTGGGTCATCAATGCGTCCATGTGAGGACTCTAAAGAGAGCCAGTAAGAATTGTAGAAGGGATCCTTGGCATCTGGAAGTGCAATGTCCGTGATGTCCATTAGTGCTGCAGCACGTGCGCAGGCGTCAGCCCCCTCATTTCCTATAATGCCAGAGTGGGCTTTGACTTCGTAGAAATGGATAGGGTGAGGGGAGTGCTCTAATATGGTTGATATTGCATGAACGAGCTCTGCATGTAGATGATGCCTCATGCGCATCGGATTAAGGGTTTGTTTAGAAATCTAAGACAGGCAGGATGCACTATCAGAGGCAATGTCAGTTTGCCCATGTTGGAGTGCCACAAGGATACCTGCAAGTTCTGCTCTGTTGATGGTATCAGTAGGCCCATGACCATTGGGTTTTATGTGTAGCTGTAAGTGTTGGGAGGGTGGAGCAGTGTCCCTTCCCGGTTTGTAAACGCCTGAACCAGAATGCTCTAAAACATTTGATATAGCACGAATGAGCTCCGCATGGAGGTGGGTCCTCATGCACATTGGGTCAAAGGTCTGTTTAGAGATCTGAGAAAGGCATGATGCACTATCAGAGGCTATGGCAGTATGTCCTTGTTGGAGCGCTACAAGAAAGCCTGCCAGTTCAGCTCTGTTGATAGTATGTGTAGGTCCATGTCCATTGGGACTTATGTGCAACTGCAGGTGTTGGGAGAGTGAAGTAGTGTCTCTATTCGGCTTGTAAGCACCTGAGCCAACAAACGGTGGAGAATCATCTTTATGTTGAATGACACTGCAATCTGTGTAGGTACTACCATCAAGAACTGGAGAGAAATTACTAATTTCTCTCCAGTTCTTGATTTTAGATGTGAATGTCTCTTTGTAGGTGGCAGGATGGAAAGCTGCCCTTGCCTGAGGGCAACTGTGTGAGCAGACATGGGTGTCATGGGGAAGAGATTGAAATTTATTCCTCCAGTTGTTTGATGCTAGGCATTGGTGACTCACTACTCGGAGTATGCAGCGGTACGGCAGAATTTGGAGGTTGCCAGTGAGTTCCTGGTATGCCTTGAAAAGAAAAGAAAAGAAAAACTACGCAGGCAGTGAAAATACTCCCCACATCAATTAAGGAAAAGAGGATACCTAGGGCCGAGGCACTGCTTGAAAGGTCGAAGCCAGTCTTTGTTGGCATTATCTAGCGCCTCTCTGGCATGTAGATTCCAGACGACAATGAGTTGCATGGGGTAAAAAGGTTGGGTAGGGTTAGGTATGGTATTGAACCAGTGTGGGGTGTCTGGAATTGGATTTTGCCAGCAGGGAACTTAGCTAGCACAAGACCGGGGTACTACTACCGGGGAACTAGTAGTGGTTCAGCCAGCTCATATAGGCGTTGCAACTGAAGCCTCTCCAGTGAGATAAGAGCATGTAGGTGGCAACCGATTTGATGGTTTGGAGGGAGGAGTTCACTGCGTGGTGTAGGAGTTGGAACATGATCTCGTCATCATGAGGACTCCTCATGAGGATGGCAGAGAGAGTAGCCACAATAGCGTACAGAAAAGGTATCAGTGCACGCCCCAAAGACCTGGTCACAGCAGCTTGTGCTGAAGTAGGTGTTGTAGGTACTGTCGAATTCAAGAGGGTTAGATCACCTTTCCGTGGAGACCATGCACCATTCATGCAGGGCTGATCGGATGTTGGGAGGTATGATCAATGTGTTGAATATGTGGGCCTTCTTGCTTTTAGAAGAGAGTTGCTTTTCTTGGGCCTTCTGGCGTGACAGGAGGCCCATAATTTCTGTTGCTGTATCCTGGATGGGTGGTTAAATGGTGGTGTGCATACCTGCCTTCTTGGCTGCTTCATATGCTTCAAGCAAGGTTTGGAGCCTTTTTACAGTGAGCATGCCAACGCATTTGCCATTTGCGTTATAGATACAGGCAGGTTCACAGGTGAACACTTCAGGCATATGTGCAGGTACTGTAGCCTCTTCAGATGGGTCGGTCGTTGAGTTTCTTTCATGAGGTCAACAGTTTTAATGATTATCTCACATTGCCATGTTGGCATGATATCTGTCTGGGGGTTAGTGGGTTGGAAGTCAAAAATGACTTTCTTGCGAATGGCACATCCAGTAGTTGAGAGCCATGGAGAGTTGGAGAGGTTCTGGGGGTTGCCTTCAAAGCCTTGTTTCACAAGATTGTCAAGGTCGGTTTCGTCGGTTGGGGGGTGTGTTGTTTGTTCCAGCCTTTCCTACTTATAGGCTTGAACATGAGCTTGAAGGTCCGTGTGCTACTGCAGCGTCTCTGCAGCTTCCCAATGAGGATGCCATTGAACATGGATTATTTCGTGCTCTTTGGAGATACTAAATCTTTCAAACTATAAGTTCTAGTTTCGGGGAATGTGACAGAGGGGCACATGCAGGACCGTCCCAGTGTTTATTAGGCTTCTTTTGATGCTCGATCCTGCAGCGAGCATAATGTGGTGTCTGTGAGGCAGCCCCAATGGGTGATATGTGGTGCATCACAGGTATCACAGGTGGGCATGTCATCGTAGCATTGAGATTCACGAGCGTGTTCTTTGCTCACTGGGCTCCAGCAAAGTTGGCAGCACGGGTCCTCTGCCAGCCTTCTGGGTATGTGTTTTGAGGAAGCCACCTGAAGCCCATCATTTTGGAAGATGAGTAAGGCCCACTTTTCAACGGTGACAGGGTGCCATTGAACTTTGTATTGAGTTTGCTATTCTTCCTGGGAGGATCTCTTGTGCTTCCGTATATGTTGCCAGCCCAATATACCTTGGATGAGATGATCGTAGCGGAAAATTGTGTTGCTTGCTTGCACTGTGCTCAATTCAGCAGCTTTGTTCTGCTTGTATTTCAAAAGCCATTGGGCAACGTCAGTGCCTGGTGTGTTTGGTGGTAAGGGGCACAGGGTAAAAATGGGTTGTGTGTGGTTTTCTAGGAGTGTTTTGGGGTCTTGGCTCCCTCTGGGCCTCCTGCCCCCGGCTAATGGGGTCTGGGTGGGGTCCAGGGATAGGGCCTGTGTGAGGAATGTTGAAAGGGCTTGGTTGTGGGTCGTGCCTTGTGCAAGTGTTGGCGGTCCTTCAATGCGTGAGTTATGTTTTACGTGCACGCCTCTCTTGGGTATCGTGTGGTTCTGTATGTGTTTAATTGTTAGGATATGGGTTATCCTGGCTGTGGAAGAGAGGACTTTCTGACTCCATGTCTTGAGTCTCAAAGAGGGGGTTGTTGTAGGTCCTGGAGACAGTGTGTACGGGACTGCTAAGGGAATACGTCCTGCTGAGGGGGGGGGGTGTAAGAGCATGTTCTATATCGAACTTTGACCAGTTCCAGCATACTGGTGTGTGTTCCACTTTAGTCACCTCTGGATGCACTGTGTTGTTAATGCGGCGTGATTATGGGGGTTTCTTGGGCGAGCTGTCTTGGCTCTGTATAATGGTGTTGATGAGATCAGGTGTCAGGTTGTGGGAATTGAGAGTAAGGGAGAGCTTATTTAAGGCAATGATGTGTCTGGTCCTGACTTTTGCGGCCCAGCAAGGATGTGTGTTTGTTTCCATCAATGACCTGAGTGAGGTTGTCATTCAGCAGGGAGGAGAGGCTGGTAATGCCTAGTTCCATGAAGGGATAAGTGCAATGGCAGGCTAGGGTCTTCAGGGTGGGTTGCACTGGCATTGCGAGTGTACTTAGGACAGGCAGAATGCTGGAGAGAAGGTAGGTCGCTTCTTGGAAGGTGATGTCAAGCGCTCTATTGTGGATGCAGAGGTATTATCTAACATGGAGCATGTAGGATAATTGTTTGGAGATAAAGGTGGGGGTGTGGTGAGATGGGTTGATGCTCCTGAGCAAGGCTTCTAGCTGGGCACCTGGCCTCATATCTTATCTTCACAGTACTGATTTCTACACTGCTACACTGCTACACTGAGCACACCCTTAACCAGCTTAAACAACTGGGACTTGACCACCAACGTGCCAATAAACTTGCTCGCAAACTTCATGCCCATTCTGTTGTGTATGCCAACAAGCTTGTTACCACAAGGCGTTCTATTGAAAACAAAATTACTTCTCACAGCAAGGTTATGGAGCCGGATGCTTCCAATAACCCTCCAGATCCCCATCAGGATATTCTTTTTGTAGCTACGTGGTGGAGGGGACTCACGGCTCTTTTGAGCCAATGTGTCTCCTTTTCCTTCCTTAATTGAGGTAGGGAGAGTTTCCTCTGCCTACGTAGTTTTTCTTTTCTTTTCTATGATTAAGTTGGATGTTCAATTCATGAAGTTGCCTGGCTGGAGTCGTGCTGCTCCTTGCCGCAAGGCGGCCTCTCTGCTGCATCTCATACTGCGGAATACCCGATGTGAGAAGGAAGTACGTGGTCTACTTGGGTTAGTTCTGCTAGGTGTGGGAAGAGCCATCAAGCTTGCTCTGAAGCTTCATGCTCATCCTGTCCAGTGCGCTTATGAACTTGCTAGCACCAGATACGCTCTTGAGAAGACTTGTTTCAACTCTCAGGCACGGGCTAATGCCAGTGACCCTCCTGATCCCCATTGCTCTTTCTTTTGTTTATTTGGTGAAGGCGATTCATGGTGCCTCGGCCCTAGGTATCCTCTTTTCCTAAATTGAAAAGGGGAGTGTTTTCACTGCCTGCGTAATTTTTTTTCTTGGGTTAGTAGGGCAAGGAGTGACCAAGGGGTGGCTTCTTTCTCTTTCAGAGCTAGACTAACCTCCAGCCGTCCTGATTACCACCAATAATGCTGAACCCATTTGTTCTTCTTCTTCCTCCTGCTAACACTGTATGTTACGGGGTAGGTACGGGACCCCACAGAGGACCAGTATCACTGTCCGAATAGGACAGCCTCATTGACTGAGTGTGAACCAGCGGCATGTGCACTCAATTTCTCAAGTATTGCAAAGACACAAGGCCTGAGCAACAGGTGGAGGCGGCACAGCGGCAACATGCAGACTCTGCAAGAGTATTAGCGGGATAGCTTTCACCTTTTACACCATTTTACTGAGCGTTGATGGGACTTTCTACACAGAACACAGCATGGATCAATACAACAAATTAGGCCTTGACCGCAAACAGGCTACTGAGCTTGCATATAAACTCCATGCCCACTCTGTACAGTATGCCCACAAGCTTGCCATCATTAGGCGTGCAGTTAAGAGCAAGGTTACTTTTCACAGCCAGGTCATAGAGCTGGGTGCTTTCAGTAAGTCTCTAGATCCCCACTTGCCCATTCTTCTCTTTAGTCGTGGTAGGGGGGACTCTCGTTTCTTTCAAGCCTGTGTGCCAATGTGCCTCTTTTCCCTTAATTCATGTAGGGAGACATTCCTCTGTCTGCATAGTCCTTCTTTTCTTTTTTTGTCTGGGCAAACCATGAGGAAAAGTATACTCAAGAAGTAATATTTGTCGTGTGTTCAAGGATCTGCAGGTTCTGTAAGGCTAGGCAATCTGTGCTGCCTACATCCATGGAGGCAAGCGTTGCTTCAAGAGGGCCTTTGCTGGGTCCGTATGAGAGCCTCATCTTGATGCACACGGCCTTTTTTGGCTTGCGCAGTCTTTTTCCTTTTCTTAAGGTGTGTATGTATTCTCATGGATAGATCTTTATCCATGGTGCTTGGCTATCCTTGCCAGATCTGCAGCTGCTAGTGCTCCAAACAGTCTAAACGCAATCGATGCATTCAGTTCCTGCATGGACAAAAAAGAGAAGAAGACGGTTTTGAATAAGAACCTTACCTGATTGTTGGACTTCTACCAACAGTCCTAGTGTGCATTGTTACAGGATGAAAGACTGACATTGTAGCACGTGAATCCTGTAATACCATGCACCAAAGAAAAAGAGCAAGACTCCCTCCACTTCCACTTTCTTTCACGCACAAAAACGCGCGTGCGCGCACACACACACACACAAATACACCATGCTTTAAAGTATATAATCCGGAGTTGAAAGCAAGAAGCAAAAACAAAAAAAGTGAAATAAAAGCTGTGATTCTACAGAATACGTTGCTAGCAGAAATAAACAAAAGCGGAAAACACATATGTGGGATTAAAGCTGATGAAGCTTTGTTGTAGCTCCTTCTGCTTCGAATTTTTTTCAGCTCCCTTAATGCAGTCCAGAAAATCCAAATCCTTTGCTCTTGAGAAATAATGTACACATAGGGTGGCATGCTTCTGCAGCATGGCTGAATCCAGGCAGAGTGAAAGGAGCAAGGTGGAAGCAGCATCATAAAGAAAAGCAAAATGTAGAACAGAGCCACAGCTGGGGGTTGGTACTAAGTTATCAGGGTTCATGCTCTTACCTGGTTAATGAAGCAGAATTGTAACGCAGCATCCTAAAGCATCAAAGCTCCCATTTCAGACATGTTAATTAGAAGGTTCTCTGGGGTAGATGAGCAGTGCAAGACTAGTGCATGCTGACGCAGGAGTATGTGATCCCTTCATGTGCATGCAGGTTGACATTGAAAAGGTCGATGGATCCATACGTGCAAACTGGTGTGCATGAAAGACCTCTATTTGCGCACAAGTAGGTCAATGAGGGACTGGGGCAGCACGTCCTGGCACTTGGACAATTCCTCCAGCAGTCTACAGCTGCTGGGACGCAAGGCAAGGACGTTCTCCCTGGACTGCATGGTGCAGTCAGCAGCCTGCATCATCAGAGTTAACAACAGATTTAAGGCATGTGAGCAGAATCAAATTAAGCAAAGTAGAATGGAGCTGCAAGATCAACAATGGTCCCACATCAATGATGCCCAGATCTTTTCTGCATTTCAAATTCTCATAAAGATGGGCAGCTAGTTTGTGGATGGGAGGCTGTGCAGTTGCCCAGGATGTGATTTGATTACAAGATTAAGATCACATCGGCACCAACACTTTCATTGAAATCACCTGAACGGCATTATCTCTGATGAGCCATTGTGAAACCCCACTCACAACAACCAGGTGGCACGTTTCCTCTTCCCACCGTGTGACACAGCTTGCAGTCTTTGCTTCATGCCTTCAATGAAAAAAGATATGTGCCCTTCTACCGGCTGGACTCAAGCTTGATCTACTTGCCACATCAAAGCTTTGCATGCATGAAATCACGCAGTAAGTCCCAGTCAGTAGTAAGTCCAACTGCCATTCCATTGGCAATTCAGCACGCACACGCACCAGCATAAGCAGCTGCATAGATCTAGGATAGCCAGGAACTTCCTTTGAAATCCATTCTCCTTGCAGCAATAATGGAGGAAACAGGCACACATGCATGCAGCAAGCACCTGGAGCATATTTATTTTTTACACAGTGCGAGGACATTGCGATGTCTTATAGGCCCGAGCAACGAAACAAGAAGGAAGGGGCAAAGGGAGAGCTAGACGACAGCAAGCACCTGGAGCTTGAGGACCCTCAGCAGCTTTGGTGGGGCTTGCTTCCAGCGTCTGTGCAGTGGATAAAGTAAGTCGCCTTCCAGCAATTTCTCAATGGGCAGGCGGTACAGTTGGTTGCGCAGAAAGTTGCGGTGATCACAGATTCTCCAGAGCTGCTCATCCCTTGATATGCCCTCAACCAGCTTGAGGATCGAGTTCCTTCCAAATAGGAGCAGCAGCTGCAAGACGCAAGGAGGATGAAGACATCCACATGTAGTTTTGCAGCAACACGCACAGAAAAGCTTCCAGGTCCCCACAACTTGGAAACAAGCAATTACAAATAGTAACGTTGGTCAGTTCAACTGCAAATTGGTGCCCCCCTGACAAAGAGGCCTAGTATCTAAGGAGGCTTTCTGGCGTTTTGATGATTTTCCAACAAGTGTTGGTCATAATAGGTTTTTGTCTCTCTCAGTAGCAGGTCGCAATTCCTGGGTGTAAAATTGTGCTGCAGCAGCCCCGAGACGAGAAGGAAAAATACACCATCATGCCAACCCGATGCATTTTTAGGAATGCAATTGGCGCGCCTCAAGCCTAGCTAGCTTGCTGGTTAAAACAACCTTAATTAAATGCGCGCAGCCTGTTTTGGATTGCGTTGTCAAAGACTGGTGTCTGTTTATTTGACTGTACAGTCTAAGGCTACCAGACTTTCTTTCAAAAAGGCATTCCAAACAAAAGCATGAAAGGAAGGGATCTCACCAATATGCTTCCATAGCCAAAAATATCTGTGCCTCTTGCGTATTTCAATTCCTTCCACATCACTGGATCCAAGAAGCGCATCTGCAGGCGTGCAACAGATGGGGACGTAAATTAGATCCATGCCAGTCTTTGTTCACAAAGAATCAGGAGGCAGGCTTAAATGCTTCTACATGCTTCTACACCAAGGCTTTTGACCAAACCGCAAAGAGACTTCCCAGTACAAAGAATGGGGTTCCAATAACCTTACAGATATTGGACATAGCAGCGCAACTGGCAAGTGGGAAAGCCAGTGATTTCTCCAAAGGCTCTGCTTTACAGCATGAAAACAAGTTTGTCCAGGCAAGGGAGGGCATTGGCCTGTTTCAAATCACAGTCAGTGCTAAGCAGGCCTGGGCACAGCTCAAGAAAAGAAGAGGCTTTGCAAATCAAATGGTCACATGCATTATGGAAAGGTTCCCTGACTAGCAAGCTTTCAAGGGTTTCACCAAAGGCACAGCTTACCTCAGGGCCCACAGGCACCCCATCCTCTTGCACCCACTCAAAAGGGCCTTGACTGGGCAGGTCCCTCAGCGTCTTCAGCTGAAGACACAACGTGGCCATGCAATAAGCAACTAGAACTTTGCAGCAGCAGCAGCAGCAGCAGCAGCAGTGGCGTGCGTGCGTGCGTGCGTGCGTGTGTGTGTGTGTGTGTGTGTGTGTGTGTGTGTGTGTGTGTGTGTGTGTGTGCGCGCGCGCGCGCGCGCGCTCTCGCGTGTGTGTGCGTGTGTGAGTGTGTGTGCGTGCGTGCGTGTGTGTGTGTGCACGTGTGCGTGAATGCGCGCGTGTGTGTGTGTTTGTGTGTTCGTGTGTGTGTGTGTGTGTGCGTGTGCGTGTGTGTGTGTGTGTATGTGCGTGCGCGCATTTGTGTGGGCATACAGCACTTGCTCATTCACGTATCCAATACAATGAGAAATGGAAGCTTAGAGAGGCTGGATCCAGAATAAGTGTTGCCGTCAGTAAGGTACAGGGTAGGCGCACATGCATATGCTCAAATCATACCTCAGCAAGTCCCAAGTCAATGAGCCTGGTGTGGGGAATCCCATCTGGTCCATCTGGGTAGGACAGCATGATGTTGCCTGAAGCCGCAGATCCAGAATAAAAAGAGCGTTGTTGCCAATTAGCACAGATCCAGTTGTTTTCACAGGTTTAAGTGTTTGCAAAACAATCATGAAAAACACTGACTGATTGAGGGAGTGTTTCAGCTGCTGGCAAAGCTTTTCTAGCCTTACTCTGACCGTGCTGACCTGGGGAAATGTCTCGATGGATGCAGAAACCAGCAGTGCCTGGCCCTCCCGGTGCTGGCAGGCGCCAGTGCATGAAGTCTATCGCATCAAGTAGCTGCAGTGTGAAAATTCATGGCCTCAAAAGTGTTTCAGGTAGAGGAGGAATGTAAGTGGAAGGGATAGTTTTTTTGCAAGCAGTGCAAAGTGCTCCAGGAAAAGTAAAGAAAACAAGTTGAAGGGAGGCAAGCAGCGCCTGTTTGCAATGTTGCAGGAGCTAGAGAAAAGTAAAAATAAAAAGAAGTCACAGGCAGCACAAGGTCATTGCAATTGTAAGCACGGCTGGCTACGCATGTTTGCTGACCTATTTGGAGGGGCATGCAGCAGGCCCAAAAAGAAACAGGACAAGATTTCAGACGTTGCTGAAGTCAACTGCCCAGCCTGATAGGAAACATGCACACCTGGAAGAGGATGCCGCACGCCTGCTCCCAGCCGAGCTCCTTCCTCAGATGCCTGCTTTCTGAGAACAGCGTCTGCCAAAGGTTGCCTGGACCTGCATCAGCACAGATATTGGTTTTACGTGGAAAAAAGCACAGGCACTTGCACACACTATTGACATGAATGAGCACTGGCATGCATGAACAATGAAAATCGTGATCACAAATGCTTGCCTGTTATGGCACTCTGATCAGCACAGTACAAAGTCATCTGTCTAGAGCTTCCACAATTTTTTCTTGCGAGCAAGAGAGCGAGCAAAGATGAATGTGCAAGCCGTGCCCTTACCTGCGTACTCCATCACCAGAGAGGGCAGCAGGACAGGGTCATCAATGCAAAAGCCCACAAGCTTCACAATGCCAGGATGGCTCCTGCATGCGATCTGCAAAAAAGAAAAGTAATCAATCAAAAGTCTAAGCCATCAAAGGAAAGGATTTGCAGTTATATCAGAAACATACTTGTTTTTCACCATGTGTGTTACATGTTTTGCACACTATTGCATAGTATGGTCCTGGGGCATGCAACAAGCAATACAAAAGGGATGCTGCAGAAAGCAATGCCTAGATGCATGATGTGTTGAACCACGTGCCAGAGTAGCTCACCAGGGCCTCGATCTCCTTGACAAAAAAGGTCAGCCAGCGCAAATGTTCGAACTGCTTGTTTGTGACGTTCCTTGAATACAGGGTGTAGCCGTATCTGCAAGGTGTGCATGAAGACAGGTTGTATATATATCCACCACCCCTCAAAGGGAGGGTGAGAGGGTTCCATGCGTGCATGCACTCAGATGGATGCGCAAATAGCAGTGAAATCAAGGAAGGTGCATGAGTGTGCTCCTTTACAGCCACGTCCAGAATGCCTGAGCTTTCACGACCAGCTCATTCGCTCACCCGTTTGCTGCTGCGTGCGCGTTGAAGCCCTGTGGATAAAACCGTGCCTTTTGGTTACCAATGGGCACCTGCAAAACCTTGATGGCGTAGCGCGGCTGTCTGGAGGGTCTGGACGATTGTGAGGGAGAGAGCTGGGCTGCGTCATGGAAAGGGAGCTGTGCTGAAGTAATCCACACAGCTGCAAAAGTCCCGAATCCAGCAAAAGTCGTATCCAGCGGCCCCATGAGAAAAGAGGCTGGTAAAGCGAGCCCTGGGGCCATTCTCAGGTAGTGCTCCATCTTTCTCCGTGCCTTGGCAAGCATTCTGGTGATCAGGCACAGAACAATGGAGCAAGAAGTTTGTGCAAGATTGAGTGCACGGAGGGAGAGCCTGGAGGGAGAGCCAATGAGTGCACGCAAGTGCAAACAAACAAGGGTAAACAGGCAAAAGCAAGCACCTTCCATCTTGCATCATAGTCTCCATCACCAAGTCTGCAATACAAGGAGCATTACCCTAGCTGGTGTATGATTGGCTCTGGAAGGTGGGGAGCCTTGGCAGACTGGGCAGCTGTAAACGCCAATTGCCTGGCTGCTGTTGTGGCTGTGGTGCCTGAGGTGGTCGTTGAGGAAGATGCCGCTTGCTGAACCTCCTGCCGCGGCAGCGCTTGTGAGGCTGGCTGCTTGCTGGAGGTGTGGCTGCTGTGCTTGAGCGCAGGCAAGTCAGTCTGCAGCTTCTGGTCCTGCGTCTCACCAGGGAAATGCTTGGAAGCTGCTGAGAAAAATTTGACTCTGCTCCGTGAGTCCAACCTTTGCTGTGCTCTCCGTGCAGGCACTTCTCGGGCTGCAGCCATTGCCTGTTGCTGCTGTTGTTCTTGCTGTTGCTCTTGCTGCTGCCCCTGCCCCTGCAGGCAGCCCTTGCTCTTTGCGGCATCTTGGTCAAACTGCCACCTGATCACATCACGTGAGTCTGCCACCGTTGCTGCAGCTTCATTCGTCCCAGGAAGAAGCTTCTGCTGCTGCTGTTGCTGTTTCTGATTCTGCTGCTGCTGCTGCTGCTGCCATTGTCCTGCTGGGTGGACACAGGATCCTCCGGAGGTATGCATCCCTGAAGCTGGTCCTCGCGGATGCTGGTGAGAAGATGGCCGCTGACTGGGAGGTTCTGCCCTGGAACTGAGCTTTTTGCAGCCAGATACGTCTGCAAATGGGGCTGCTAGCAAGCTTGCGAACCTTGTGAGAGCCTGTGTGCAGCCTTGACCAGGCTGTTGTGTGGGACTGTGGGGCAGGCTGCTCTGAGCGGCGTCAAAAGGCGATGCAGGTGGGCTGGGCCGAGCGTACTTGCGTAATGCCTTGCCTGAGGGCTGCTTGGGCATGCAAGCGTCCTGCGCAAGGGGGAGTGAGAGAGAGAGAGAGAGAGACAAAAAATGTCGCTCAGCTTCCATGGTTACGCTCTGCGATAAGAAAGCACTGTCCCGCGCGGCAGAAGCAGACTGTTTGCTGCACATAGTCGACAAATACTCACACAGCCACATACGCATATGCAGCAGGAGCGGCCAACAAGCGGGTCTTACGGCCCTGACAGCTGCGCGCCCACTCTCCCTAGGTGTAACACCCACAGCATAGTTTTAAAATGTATTTGGCACCGAATTAGCGTGACAATCCTCATGCTTGCATGTGCAAGCCAAAGAAAAATCAGTGGAACTTAAATTGAAATGGAATTAATTATCCTTTGCAAAAAAATTTGCAAGACGTCACTTTCACCTGAAATCTCAGATTGCCATACCTGCTGCACTCTCAATGCTACTTCAGTAGCTCAACGTGGCTCTGGTGATTTTTTGGCCTGTCATCATGGCAGCTGTGCGCTGCTCATGTCATGATCTACCTTGTGCCTATTGGCATTTGGTTGCGTGTTGTTAAAGCTGCCAGCAGCCTGACTGAGTGCTTGCTAGGCCAGCGCAGCAATTGTGGAACCAGTGGTTCCACAATTTCTGGCAGGCCCTCTTGAGTGTTGGCCAGAATGGGCCTCTTAAATGCACCAGATTGACCTTTGTTGCTCTCTCTATGCCAAGAATTGAAGCACACAGCATACAATCATTGTACTACAATAGTATTGTTCATTGAATGAACATATCTGATCAGATGTCATGACATGGCGGAGGCCATGTCATGACATCTAAAACGCCATGTCCGATGTAATGCTGTTCTCTACTTCTCTGACGGCAGCTTGGGATACTCGGAACACTCTTGTGTGTGATCGCTGTTCTTGTGATGAAATTCAAGATGAGGCTCATGCCCTTTTGGTGTGCAGAGACGCAGATGTTTGTGCTTAGAGAAGAAAGTACGCTTACCTGTTCAACTGTTTCTCTGGTGATTTTTCAACGGAGCAACCATTTTTACAACAAGCCAGTGTCCAGAATGTTTCTGATTTCCTCTTGCAACACAACAACAAGCTTTTTTCGTTTGTTTCTGAGCTTATGGACATTATGTTGGCTGGCGAGGACCAGTCGCAGGCCGATCAGCCGAACAGTCTGGCTGAAGGTCCCCCTGCGTAAAATCTAAATCCAAATCTACTTCTCTGTAAACCATGTGGGAACACAGCAGTGTATTTTCTGGTATTTTACATTTTCTGCATCCTGGTGGAGTGCGAGTGGATACACTCTTTACGCTTGTTTCATGAAGAGTGGCAGTGTGTGATTCTCTTAAGCATTTGGCACTTTTGAACTCAGCTCAAGGACTTGTTCCCTTCTCCAGTTGAAATATTTGTTCACAAGTTTGGCTTGGTTTGGTCACAGGCACCTTTTGCTTTAGCTAAGCTGCCCTTGTAGGCAGGTACAGCTATGTAACCCTATCCTATCCTATCCTATTCTTTGTTGCTCTCCAATGTGTGGTTTCTCTATTTGTTATTGTCAGACACTCCCATACTCTTGCTTTGCTTAGGCTGGGCACATTCCTGCACAAGTGAGACAAACCAAAAAAAATCCTTATTCTGTTTTATTTGCTCGTTAGGCTGAGCAGCCAAACTTACTGGCTGCAGGCTGAATTCCTTTGTAAACCTTGTAAACCTTAGGCTCGGCACACCACCTTCGTCAAGTCAGTCCCAATTTTCAAGCAGTTTCAATTTTTTATGCTGCGTGAGCATGTGTCATCAGCACCTGATCAGCGGGGATACCGGGCTGTAGGTTCGTAAAAGGTCAACCAAATGCAATCCCAAAGAAGCCTTACCTCACTCCATGGAACACACACACATACTTGCAATTCTAACAAAGGCATCCTTATTCTGTCCCAAGAAATGCAACAGTATGCGCATCTGTCCCAAGAAATGCAACAGTACGTGCACACACACACGTATATATACACACATACACACAAAACCATATGTACAGCATGAAATGGAATGCATCCCACAGTAAAATATTCCTGGGGAATAAGTTCTGCAGTTCTGCATATAAGACCTGTCAATCAAGAGCTGTGCAGAGTCTAAACCCGCTGATTAAAAACATCAGAGAGCACCAACTATTTAGGGATCATCAACCAGTGTCAGTCATTCCATTCCCCATAAAGCATTTTAAAGATCACATAAAGCTGTCATCATAGTAAAAATTAAAGTTAATTCGCATAATTAGGTTCTCCAGGTCAGGCTCGCCTCCAATCTTGTGTGTCTTGTTACCAAGGAACTTTAGCAAGTACCGATGCAATCTTCGAAATTCGCTGCTAGCAATCCGGAGGCTATCCTGAACCCCAGCAACGCCACCGTCCTGCAAGAAGCCAAAGATGCACTTGAGCTTTGAAGCTGGCTGTAATGCAGTATTGAAAAAGCAAGCAACATTGAGGTAGCAAATAAAAGGCCTTGTGCATAAAAACTGCAAACCCATGGATGAGTCTAAGTGAGTGCATGCTTGCTTTGGCCTCAAATGCAAACAAACTTACCAGTTGGATGTTGCTGCCTCCTGCCCTTGTCTGGTACGAGGACAATGCCCTCAGTGCAGAGCAGAATAGCAGCACCTGCACAGAAAAAAAAACGGGTCTGGATGAACCCTGGGAACGTTTGAAGCACAGGACACTCATTCCAGCTCTTCGTGTCAGCAACTGCTGTGGCTTACATGCTTGCAATCTTTCAGCTCAGCATGGTGGGCCTTGTACGTACCGACATCATTCACACAACGACAAGTTGCCTGGCCTAGTAACAGGCAACATCACAACATAAATAACGTGCCGAGTTCCGCACCTGGTCAAGGACCTTGTTGATGCCAAAGACAAGGTGCTTCCAAGCGCCTGCTGTGTCACCGTGTGTACCCCGCCCTGCCTGCCGGTCAAGGGTGGCCAAAAAGGTGCGGTGGTGTTGCACCACATCATCCAGCGTGCGCGCCTGGTCCAGATCCTGCATGAAAACAGGTTGGGACAGGGCAGCGCGTGAATCTGTGGAGGGAGGGATGGATGTGAGTGTGCTCATCCGCACTAGGAAATAGCAGCCAAGGGGTGAGAAACATTTGTGGTAAGGGCAAGGGCAGTCTCCTGTATAACCAGAACTGAAGTTGACAAGTAAGGGAAAATATTGATCAAGTACATGAGTATGCGTCAGAAAAGGCAGCAGGAGTAAACTCAACAAAGGATCATCGGCAGATCTGTCATTCAAGCAAGCACATTATGCCCTGTGGTGGCCAAACAATGGCTGCAACAATCCTTTGTTTTTGTCCTCTCTCTTACGCCTGGTCAAAGGCTTTTAGCTGCTTCAACCTTTTTGGCTGTGCCCTACCAAGCACAGTGTATCCACCTACCTAATCAAAAATCCTGCTCGCCCTTGCAAAGATAATCCCTGCTGACCTTATCAATCACGTGCGCGCGCGCACACACACACACACACACACACACACACACACACACACCTGCTCCAGCTGCATCCATGCCCCGCACAGCAGCCTATCCACCACAAACTGGTCCAGATTGCTCACGAAATGGGACATCTCTTGCATGACCAGGTCCTCCTCCTTGGCATTCAGGTTGGCTGCCCCTGCCAAGCCCCCCACATTGGAGGAGGCCCCCAAGGATGGCCGCCCAATGCTGGTAGCCCAGGGTTGAGTGCGCTGCAGAAAGGCCATGCCTGGGGGACCAGACGCTCCTGGCTGCGGCGCAGCAGGCTCGCTGTGCTGCAGCAATGTACGGCTGCGAGGACTGGAGGAGATGGCTTGGTACTTCCATGATTTCCAGCTGCGCACATGTGCATCTTCTAGGGCCATGCGCGCAGCGCGGATCTGCATCAGGAACACCAAGGCCTGCAAAGGCCCAGGCGTGTATCACTTGTGTTGTCTATTTGGTGTCTGTGGTAGAATTGAGCACTCAGTGGTCACTGATTTGCAGCAAAATAAATCCATGGGCGTCCTTGCAATGAAAAAAGGAGCAGGGAGGTAAAAGCGAAGATTGATAAATACGGATCAAAAACGCCCACCACGAATAAAAATAAGGCAGCAGCAAAGATCAGAGCACACGTGCGCTCCAATCCCTCTGGGCAAGCAGGTGAAACCTTTACTTGTCATGGACTTCCTCACACCCACGTTATTGTAGCTACTGATGGAGTCACTGCCGCCAATCATGGACATCAGCCAAGACGGCTCATAGCGGAACTGCAGCCCCTCCAGCTCAAGCACGCTGTGCAGCGCGCAGTGCGCGCTGCGTGCCAGGTGAGTCTGGGACGACCCACTGCCTGTAAATGTGAGCAGTGGGTTTGATGCTTCTGTCAGGAGGGCCAGGCGTCAACAAATGATGGCAATGCTGGGAAACCACTAGTCACGGGTTCTTGTATTGCTTAAGCGACTCATTGAGTTGTATATATACATACACACCAGGGTTGGGTCATTTGCCGGTTTGACAAGATGAATTTGCCAATAATTCCAAAAACATTTGAGATTCGACGAATTATGCAAACGCATGTCTGTCCCCTAGGCAGGGCTGGGAAGGGGGTAGCAATTACCCCCTAACCACCCCTCTCCCCTCCCCTCCCCTTCCCCCCAGGCTATATAAACATTGAGATGGGGAAGAATAAAGGCCTTGAGTGGGGTTGCAGGGTGGTTTAGGGGGGGTTCTGCCCACTTTTGGTAGAGGGTTTCAAAATTGGACGAATTGCACTTTTTAAAATGTGTCAAAACTGCGAAAAAATGCGAATTCGCCAATAATTCAAAATTGGCGAATGACCCAACCCTGATACACATACATACAATGTAGCAAATACCTCACTCATATGTATGGCTTCCCTGCCTTAAAAAAGTTCCTCAAAGTACTTTGGAAGAAACCTGTGACAAGAATGATGCAAGGTACATACCTGGTTCGTTTGCCTTAGCAGCAGCCGCCTTGCTTCGCATCTCCACCACTCGCTCCTTGTCCAGCATGATAGAAATGGCCTCCACAGAAGGCAGTGCTTCGTCCTGGCCCGCCTCGGCAATCACTTCCTACAGCACACACACATACCAAAAGCAAGGCGCACATCTCCGGCATTGTTGCTTTCAATTTAAGCGCGCAGACAAGGCTCTCCTTGATGGTGGTGCATCTGTGGATGCGAAGCTGACACTAAGAACTTATTTCCCGTTCAGGATTTGCAACATACTTTTCCCCCAAATGACGCAAGGAACTCTTTTTTTCCGGTTTACTTGTTTCTTTCCTTTTTTCTTGGCTGCTGAAAACAAACAATCCCTCCCATAGCTGCTGCGTGATCTCCATCGGCCTCTCATAGCTGAGCCCAGGCGTCCCACCTGCAGAGCGACCTCCAGCTCGTACTCATGGTGCTCCTCCAGCAGCCGGCCATTGAACAGCATGCTGGAAAGGGTGCGGTCCGCCCATGCCTGTGCGGCTGGAGAAGCCATGAGGAATAGGTTCTTCAGGGCAGACAGCTCGGCCAGTAGTCCCCAGTCGCTGAGCAAGCAGCTGAGCAGGCACTGCCCTATGTCCTCCACCTGCTTGCCCATTAATGCATACACAATTACCCAATTGTGTGCTGCAGATCGAGGCATGCTAGTGTATGGGATGCTGGCAGTGCATGGTTCAAAATAGCTTCTGCGCTGGGGCAGCGTGTAGACTTGGGCACATTTGAACGTTGAGGCTCATTGTTACCTACTTTCTTATGCCATGATGGGCCCGCTCAATGCCTAAGAAAGGTTAAATGGAACACCCTACTACTTCAGGATCAGCATTTCATGCAAGCTTGGTTCCACTTGCACAGATTTGTAAATCAAATAGATTTCTATGGGCAGCTGCAGGTTGCCGCTTGCTACCTCTCAACAGTCATGCAATGCTCTAGCTCGTATATATTGCATAAACGCAGCCCACACGCTGCTGCATCAAAGAATGTCTAAACACAGTAATGGCTGTGGTTCAGCAAGCGCTCGACACTGTCCTAAAGAGCATTTCTACTGGTCGATTCCACTTCCTACCTCAAGCTACCCAAAGCATTTAATCAAGAGCTCCTGCTGAAGGCGTTTCATGGTTTAATGTTCCCTTGCACACGCTCCCAAATATCGGCATCCTGGCAGCAGGCATCCACTGGATTCCACAATCATCATCATAGTGGCAGCAGGCAATGCAGCATGCTGGCAATGCGTGGCACCAGCCCTGCCGGGGTGCAATGCAGTGCACGACGCTCCTTGCTTTTTCTTGACAATTCCTGGCAGCGCCAACGGGATCCATCCCTTCCTCCCCCAACCCTCGCAAAGCATACGACTTCTTACACATGCGCAAGCTAGCAGACCATTCCTTTGATATGGCCAACGGGTGCATTGTTTGCCCGCACCCGCTGTCGCAAGATGCCCAGCAAACAGTGCTCCAGAATGAGCTCCAGGGGGGGCAGGTCCAAGCACGGCTCCTCCAGCAGCCAGCCCAGCTGCATGTGGGCCTGGTCCTTGGGCCGCAGCCACTGCGCATGGGGGCCGCCCAGGGAGCTGGGCATCAGCGCATCCCGCAGCTTGTGTGCCAGGTCAGGCCTGCAGGCGCTCATGCATTTGCTCGTTGCCGTACAAAAGCTAAAGCGTGTGCGCTTTGAAAAGCCAGACAAAAAATACGTGCACGCGTGCGCGCACACATACACGTACATATGCATGCGCGCGCCAGCGCATGTATATACAAGAGCTTCCTCCTAATGCGCATGTGCAAAAGAAATGGATAAGCAGCCTCGGCTTTAGGCATATCTCTGAGCTAGATAAACTGCAATTCAGAATAACCTTGCATGACGGATCCACAATTTAGCCAGCTCACAGTTGGGTGAATGGCAGGCTTGCAAGGTGCATAAGCAGACGGTGTACAGCTAATGGCAAGAGCGCTTCAAATGCGTGCATTGCATCAGTGACCTTTTCTATCAGGGCAAACCCAAGCATACAGGTGTTCATCAAGAATCTGGCGCAGGTGGTGGGGAAGGGGGGGGGGGGGGTAGTATAGACACCTGCAACACAGACACCCAAGCCTACCTGATGCTGCCATTGCTCTGGTGGTGCCTGTCCTCAGCTTCCCAGGCCAGGGAGGGATTGTCCTTTGACATGGCAGCCGCAATGCTGTTGCACTGGGCTTCCAACCCACTGCCTCCTCCTTGCTGGCCTTGGGCCCCCCTACCTTTCCCCAAATCCCTGCCACCCATAGTCCCCATACTCAGCCCTCCAGCTTCCCCACCTGAGCCCAATCTATGTTTATCGCCCCTCCAGCCATGAGTGCTTTTGTCGGCAACTGAATTCTCCCCAGCACAAGACAATGGCGGTTGCAGTGCTTCATTCACAGGGGGCCCGGTCCAGCCTGCCTGCAACGTGCTGCGGCTCAGCCCTGCTGCGGCCATGCGGCCAGAAAAGTTCAAGGGCAGTGCAGCTGTGCATGATCCACTCCCCTGCGCGCCCCCAGCCTCCCCCTCCCCTCTTGCTGACTGGAACACTGAGCTGGGCAGCAGCAAGGCAGAACTCGCGGGTTGAGCCGGTTGAGTGGGAGGATACAGCGGCAGCGGATGCAAGACAGAGCCCTGACAAACATGCTGCACTTCCTCCCTGTGAGCTCCTGTGGTGACGCCCCCAGCTCCATCAGGACCTGCTTGCCCAGCCGGCCCCCCTCCCATTGTAGCCCCTTGCTGGCCCTGCCCCCATTGCAGCCCCTTGCTGCCCCCAATTGCAGCCCCTTGCTGGCCCCCTATCGCAGCTTCCGTTGCAGTTGCAACCCCTTGCTGGCCTTGCCCCTCAGACATCTGCACTGCAGGGCACAGCTCATGGCCAGCCAGGAAGGCGTGCAGCTGATCCAGGAACTGCTGCTGTAGGGGTGCACGGTGCCTTGCGCCCGCATTTAGGCCCTTGGCTCTAAGGGGGGGCACAAGGGGTGCCAGTGGGGTCAGCCCGGGGAAAGCGAGGTTGCTGGTATTGGCCCCACCTTGCTCGCTGTTTTTGAGCAGGCGCAGGGACTTGCCTGCACGTGGATGCATGTGTTTGAGGAGGAATGCCGCAAGGTGAGAAGGTGGGAGCAGGGGAATAAGTGAGGCTAAGAAAGAAAGATACACTGGTAGGATGTTGGGGCTTTTAGGTGTGGTGCAGGGTGTGACTGGCTGCTGTGAGAAAAGGGGCATATTTCATGCTGGAAGAAGCTGCCAAACAAGGAGCAGGCTAGGACGTGCCAAGTGTGTGCAACGTGCAAAGCTTGTGCCACAGGGCAGCATGTCACAGACTCTAAGAGCACAAGCACATGCGTGCGCACGCACGCACACACACACACACACTGTTTCTCTTCCTCTTCCTCTCTTCCTCTCTTCCTTTTCTTCTCTTTCCCTCTCTTCCTCGTCTTCTTTCTCTATCACGCAAGATAGTACACACCAGCAGAGAAGATCTCGCACGCCACAGGCTGCAGGAAGTGTGGGCACGCGATCTGCGTGGCATCCACATGCTCTGCTAGGACCTGCCCGTAGCTCGTGCTGCCACCAGCGTTGTGTGGACGGAGCAGGAGGCGGAAGGCCTCGCTCCAGAAAAGGTGGTGCGTCTCCGGTAGGTGCTGGCCAGGCGCAACAAAAAAGTCCTCTGTGACATGCGCACAAGGCCACGGTGTTAGTTACTAGGTGAGTAAGTTCAGGGCTCTGCTTGCAGCTCGGACATGCACGAAATCAGTTGGGCACAATGTTGCTGCTGCTGCTGCTGCCGCTGCTGTTGCCCTCGGTGTTGCTGCTGATGTTGTTGTTGTCTTCATGTTCTTATTATTTTGGATACTGCTGCAACTGGGGGGGGGAGGCAAGCAACGACTGAGATGCAACGCAACATGTTTAAAACAGGCTTCCACTCAGGAAACGCCTCCAAGCCAAAAAAGGAAGGCCACAGCCGCATGGAGCAAAAACACGCAGCTCCTTCTCTCTTACCCCCGCAGCGAGCATCCCACCTGGAAAATGGTCTTCCCAATTATCGTACAGCCATGTGTACAGGCCGTCCAGCAGGGGTGTCAGCGCGCACAGGAACAGGTGCAGCAGCTGCTGCTGCAGCACCTGGCCCAATGGCCCCGTCATCAGGGCATTTGACTCCAGCATCAAATGCAGCGCATCCAACAGCACGCTGGACGCGTGCGCAGCAATCGCACTTTTACGCATCCCCTCCTCAGCTTCCTCCAGTTCCCCCAACCCCATCCTGCTAGCATCCCCGCTGCCACGCATGGTGGGCAATCGTGTGGAGGGTGAAAAGGCAGGGCTGTTGCTGCTACTGGCGTTGCCATTGGAGGTGCTGCCCCCACTGCTTTTTGCTGTGCGTTCCGCAGCTGCTTGGGCCACCAGGGCCAGGTGCACCGCCTCATGCAGCGTGGCCAAGCGCCTCATAGGCACGCTGCACAGCTCACGCAGCTGCAGCAGGGAGGGGAAGCCGCGCGTGCCGGACGGAGAGCCTCTTTGCCCATCCTTGTTTGCCTGCTGCAGATCGATCAGCGGGCGGCTGATGGTGCGCAGCTGTGCGGCAGCAGCCTGCATGCAAAGTGGGAAGTCACAGGGTAGATGGGGACGATCAAGCAGGGTGGGCAGACGGGGACGAGCAAGCCGGGAGGGTAGACGGGGATGTGCAAATTGGGAGGGCAAGTCACATTGGAGACCCCTCTTGCAAGAACACTAGGCCTGGGACACATTATTCAGCCAGCCTGTGGACAAAGCCAGGGCAGGCGAAGCAAGTGCTCACACACACACACAGGTGGCCTAGACCCTTGAGCACGGAGCATGGTGCTGTACATCCCGGTGACCCTGACCCTGTGGTCAACGCAACCTTGCAACCTAACAGAGGCAGGCAGAAACTGGCGCAAGCTTGGGTGTCTGGCGCTGGGCTGCCACCCCACCTGTAGCATCGCCTGGCAGCACGGTGTGGCGTGCAGGCAGTCCGTGATGCCTGGCACCCGAATGGCTTGGCCAGCAGCGGCTGTGGTGGAAGAGGTGATGACTGCCTGCAGCCACGCCACCTGGCTGCCCGCCTCAGCAAACTCACACAGCAGGCTGCGCAGCATGCCAGGCGAGAGGTAGGGTACGTGCAGGCCTGGGAGGGGCTGGTAGAAGGGGGCTGGGGTGGACGTGGGGGTGTGTCCGGTGCCAGAGGGCTGGGAATGAGTGGAGGGAGGAGGAGGGGGCCAGCAGCGCTCAAAGCAGGTGGAGGTGTTGTTGAGCAGGAGGTTCAGGACCTGCAGCAAAGAAGGGGAAGGGGAGTAAGAGGGGAGGGAGACAGTAAGGACGGAGGTGTAAGGATGCACAGCACCAGCAGCATCGGGGCGGCTTGATTCTCCTGCTGCCTCTTCCTGTGGATGCTTTGCACACACATGCAGGTGGGGCGTGAGCGTTCGCCTGAGTAAATGCACATAGGTGTGCACTCTTTTTGAGGCGTTGACCGCTCCTCCTTTGAGTGATCCAGCTGCAGGCTCATCACAAGCGCACCTAAACCACATGCAGAGCAGGCAGTGGAGAGAACAAACACATGCACAACATACCTGGTGCGTGATGTACTGGTCGCTGAGGCACTTTTCAGGCTGCGGGGCCATGAAGGGAAGCGCCTGCAGGCGCGTCCTCACGATGCTTGGCACCAGGTCCTCATGGCGCGGCATGGCCAACTGCTGCTGCTGCGGCGGCTGTGCTGCCCCTCGCACAGGGTCACTTGCATCAGGCATGGGCGGGAAGGCAGGCATGTGCAGCCGCCCTGCCGCCCCAGCAGAGGGCGTTACAATGCGGGCGGTTGCAGTACCTGCTTGTGGAGTGAGGTGTGCATTGGTAGGGCTGGGAGGCAGGGCGGCAGCAGGGCCAGGCTTTGCAGAGGTTGCCTTTGCGGCTCCCTGTGCTGCCGCACCTGCAGAGCCAATGCCAAGTGCTGTTGCTGTCGGTGGGCCATGCAAAGGCACGGTCTGGGTGGTGTCATCAACAGGGTGGGTGGGCCCCTGCAGGGTAACGTCTCCGTCCTTCCCTTCATCCTCCCCATCCTCCCAGTCAGACAGATCAGACTCGCTGGACCAAGAGCTGGACGCCTCCTCACTGGCGCTCTCACTGCTGCTCACGGCCTCTGATGATGCAGCTGCCACTGATGCTGCTGCCGCCGTCTCTGGTACTGCGTGGTTAGGCTCCATGTTAAACTGCGGTGTCAGCACCTTGCCTTGTTGAAGTGGCTTATTGGCAAGGCCAAACAGCAGCAGCAGCAGCGCGGCATCCATGTCGTCACTGTTCCCTTTCAGGCCCAGGCTGGATAGGCGTCTGCACATCTGGCGCAGGTGGGAAGCCTTGGACAGCTGGGAGTGCTGCTCCATTCGGTTGCTGAGCCTGCAGGCCAGGCAAGCAGGTCATGCAAGCTTGATCACGAGTGCACCGCATCAGTGGAAGTGGAAAAAGGCTCCAGGTTTAACTTTAAAACAGGGGCTATTAGCAGGAGTGTGCTCCAGGGAGCAGAACAAGGGATCAATGGGCTGTGATGAGTGTGTGAGGGAAGCGGAGGAACCGGTCAATACTGACAATGGTGTTGGTGCATTAAATAATGCAAGCACATGGCAAAGAGCTTGTTGGGCTTGTAGGAGAAGCGAGTAGGAGGGCTTTGCACTCAGCAAGCTTCCTGAATGAGTTGCATCTGTGAGGACTTACACGGTGTAGAGCTCTCGCACTTCTTTGGGGTTGACATCCTTGTAGCGATGATACTTTGGGTTCAGGTTGCCAGCACAGAAATCCATGGCTGTGTCATAGTTTTCCTCACCCCTCTGCAACAAGAAATTGGTGTAAAATTTAGTGAAGCTGGGGCAGGGACTACCACAATTGACAGATGGCAAGCCTGACAGCCCTACCTGCACAGGCAGTAAATGCGTAATGAGTTGATGCAGCAGTTCCTGCTGCCTGCGATAGACTGCAACAGCATGCTGGCTGGCCATGGCAAGCTGCCTGTGACTGCCTTATAGCTGGCTACACCATCCAAATGGATGAGTTTGCAACTGTCGAGCAAGCTTCCTTCACACAAAAGACTCGGAATTGAAAATAGGTGTGGAAAAAAGAATAAAAATAACAGGCCAAACATGAGATAATAATAAAGTCACACACAGGTCACTGGCATGTACTAGACCAGGACTGCTACAATTAGCAGTGATGGTCTCCGCCCACGGAAAGCAGCAGCAGCAGCAGCAGGAGCACATTGTGGAGGTGCCTGCATCTAGCAAGAGCAGTGAGGTGATATTGATGCTTGCAAGCACATGTACAAAAACAGACCTTTTCAAACATGCAGGGCGTGTAAGAATATACAGAACATGTGCAAATACACTGAGAAATATTTACTCACATGCATGTGCTTTGTTGTGCACGACCGAGCGAGCGCGCGCGCGCGCACACACACACACACACACACACACACACACACACACACAAACACAAACACGCACGCACACACACACACACGCACACACACACACACACACGCGCACGCACGCACGCCCACCCACCCACGCATACACGTACACACTTTGCATACACACATACACTCTTGCACATGGACACACACCGGCGCGTGCACGCACACACACACGCGCGCGCGCGCGCACACACACACACACACAAACACACACGCACGCATGCGCACACACACACATACACACATGCACACGCGAACACACACATGCCCAGGTCATAGCTGCTGTCATCGCTGCAGCGCAAGAGAGTCACAGCCGCTCAACCTCAAGCAAATGGCTCCAGATTATGGTAAGTTGCCTGGCAATAATAACACCTTTGGTCTTTCAAATCCACGCACAACATTGGACTTGGCATGCATTCCCTATCTTTACTTGGAACCCTGATTATTGTAGCTTGGATAGGCTATTCCTATTCAGTTATTGACTTGCGGAGCAACCTGCATGTGCTCACAGTTTGCAGGAGTTGTTATGTTCGGACTGATCATCTATTTTAGAGAAGAGATTTGGGCTTTTGGCAGAGGTGAGTCTTGCTTCTTGCACGGATGTTGCCTCTAAATCGCTGCTTGTGCATGCAAGTGATAGAGGAGAAAAGCCGGAATGATGCGCCCATGACGTTGCAGATGTGCAGCGGCATCCGCTAATGGCGCAAGCAGAGCAAATGCAGATTCAGCACTACCTTGGAACACAGGTAAGCTGGCTTGTCTTCAAGTTACTTCCAAGTGTTCCTGCCTGATGTTGCATAGTATTGATGTGGTACCTACCTGCCAAGAGCTTTCGCTGCTTGAGTTCTGGCAGCTTTTGATCAGCATTACGCCCAGGGTCTGCGTGTGCTTCCCTATCCTTCAAGACGACAATGTTCATCTCATTTGTTTCCCCAACTACTATTCTTTATAACAGTGGCTGTTTGGGACAAAGAAGGATCAGAGTGGATGAGAAGGCACTGCGTGGAGGATGGCCAGGCATGCTATGCAGTACAAACCAAGCTGTCTGTCCGCCTTTTATGCGCTGACTTGTTATTTGTAGAGTGTATATGCAAGGGCAAAACACGCAAAAGAAGTGGGAAGGTTTGTTTGAGGTTAGAAACACTTCTGAGGATGCATAAGATGTATGTACGATGGGTTCAGGAGCCATTTTTTGAGCCTTAAGGGCAACCTGTGCCACTGTGATGGCTTGTCACCAACTTTATAGACTTGTGGAATCAGGCCTCTTACGCACGCACACGGTTTGGTTTTTGTGCAAGTGCATTTCATACTCTACTACAATTTCATACTCTCACATTTACTGAATTTGGTTGTGATCTCCAGTTCAAGTCGTCACGCTGTTTTTAAGTACAGTTTTTACCGCATGGTAGTTTTAGTTTCATCTTTATAGTATAAAAGTCCGGCTGGACACCAACCAACACGCATTAAGGATAAGACACATTAATCAGCGCAATTAAGAGTGAGTCCCACCAGCTAAAGGCAAGCCAGGAGCAACCCAAGTAATGTGGATCCGGCGGGTTGTCGGCCATCTGTCCGGGCATGCGCTTCCCCCTTCTGTAAGATTTACATTTAGATTTGCACGGGGGGACCTTTTTTTTTTGGTTTAAAGTTTACACGGGGGGACCTTCAGCCAGATTGTTCGGCTGATCGGCCTGCGACTGGTCCTCGCCAGTCAACATAATGTTCATAAGCTCAGAAACAAACAAAAAAAGCTTGTTGTTGTGTTGCAAGAGGAAATCAGAAACATCCTGGACACTGGCTTGTTGTAAAAATGGTTGCTCCATTGAAAAATCACCAGAGAAACAGTTGAACAGGTAAGCGTACTTTCTTCTCAAAGCACAAACATCTGCGTCTTTGCACACCAAAAGGGCATGAGCCTCATCTTGAATCTCATCACAAGAACAGCGATCACACAAAAGAGCGTTCCAAGTATCCCAAGCTGCTGTCTCCACCTTCAGTGTGTGTGTGTGCCCTGAGTCTGAAACGGCTAACATTCCTCGTGACATGTGGAGACAAATCCAAATGCATGTGCCTTGGTAAACGGGCAGGGGCACGCACGTTATGGTCAAAAGGCACTGCAAAAAGAGACTGGTAAGTTGCCAGCTTACTATATGTGTCCTGCGGGTTCACTCCCTCAACATCTCTCCACACTGCCCGCAGCCTGTGTCTGAGGTCATCAGTAAACTCTTGAATAGGGATAGGAGTGCCCTGCCGCAGAGCTTGCGCAAAGGAATCACAGCGCCGTAAGCCTTGGAAAGCATCTAAAACTTGAGCAGTCCAGCAGGCTGGCTCACGCGAATGAACATTCAAATCTGCTTTCAGCACTCTTCTCAACGTCTCACTGTTGGACCTCAGCATGCTATTATACATTTTGACAACAGACCTAAACCAGTAAAACTGAAGCGGCTCATGACCACACTCCCTCAGGACAGCCTTCTGTAAGAAGCCCATCCAATAAACCCACTGGCGACACTGTCCCCCATTGCTTGGATTACTCAAATGGATGGTATATATGGTGTTGGAATTTTTATGCAAGGTCTTCAAAGCATGGCAATGGAGTGTAATTGAAAAGAAGGAAAAGATAAGACTACGTCCAGGAGGGAGATATTCTTTAACTTGTGGAAGGCACATGTCAATCCAGTTGAAAACTAAGCATTTGAAATATTGAGCTCAAGAGCTACCAACTGTTTTATGTATGGGTCCCATTGGAGATGGTTTGTAAGATAGGATACTCCTAGTAAGATAGGGTTACATAGCTGTACCTGTCTACAAGGGCAGCTTAGCTGAGACATAAAGGTGCCTGTGACCAAACCAAGCCAAACTTGTGAGTAAATGTGTCAACTGGAGAAGGAAACAACTTGAAGTCCTTGAGCTGAGTTCAGAAGTGCCAAATGCTAAAGAGAATCACACCGTGCGACACTGTCGCTCTTCATGAAAGAGTGTATCCACTCGCACTCCATCTGATCATCATGATGCAGAAAATTTCAAATTCCAGGAAATACACTTGCGTGTTCCCACGTTATGTTCAGAAAAGTAGAGAGTAGCATTAATTTGGAAATGGCGTAGGCCACATCAGATATCATATTTGATGTTCATGATATGCTCTGTGCTTCAATTCTCGGCACCACCGTGGCTGGTAATGTGTGCACTGCAGAGTTCCAAAAACAGCAACCGCTCATTCTTGCATGATATGTGCGCATGTAAGCATGAGACATCAGGTGCATTATATCGCTTGAGCATTCTGCAAAAAGTTGTCACGAGATTCCAGACACCCTATCACTGACAGTGTCAGAGGCCACAGAGTCCGCCAGGCCCCAGACTAATCCCATCCCCCATACATGGCTCGGATCTTGGACAGATTATAAACTCCCCAAAATACTCCCCCATACCTCACAGAGGGACCCCATGAAACCTTCATTGCCTGAGCCTTCTTGTGGACTCGGAATCGCATGCCTTGGTCTGCACATGCTTCTTGTCCTCCTCTGCCTCTGGCTTCTAATCTCTTCTGCCCTGTTGCTGCTGCTGATGTCAAGGGAGGAAAGTGCTGGTGCTGGACTGGGGCAGGCTCCTCTCTGTTTGGTTTGTAGGGGTGGGTCAAAGGGGTTTTAAATTTTTTCTAAGCCATTTTACACAGAGGTCCAACACAGCTACCCGCGTCAGACAGCCTCATCAACTGAGTGTGAGCCAGCGGCACGTAAACTTGACAGAAATTAAATACTGGGAAGACACAACATGTGTCAACTTGAGGCCTGGGCAACAGTTGGAGACGGCACAGCGGCAGCATGCAGATCTATGCAAGAATTAAGTGGGAGAGCCGTCACATTACACACCATTCTTCAAGGTGTTGGTGGGACTTGTTACACTGTACATACCCTTAAGCAGTTTAAACAGCTCAGCTGGGACTAGACCACCAACGCGCCAATAAACTTGCTTGCAAACTTCATGCCCATTCTGTCATGTATGCCAACAAGCTTGTTACCACTAGGCGTGCTATTGAAAACAAGAATACTTCTCGCAGCCAGGTCATGGGGCTGGGTGCTCCCAATAACCCTCCAGATCCCCATTAGGGTCTTCTTTTTGTAGCTTCGTGGTGGAGGGGACTCACGGCTCTCCTGAGCCAATGTGTCCCCTTTTCCTTAAGTGATGTAGGGAGAGTTTCCTCTGCCAACGTAGTTTTTCTTTTCTTTTCTCAATGGATAACGGGAATTGGTCCTTAGCACTCTTTTTAAAAGAACAACTAATATTACATTAAGGCTATTGGAAGTGAGCCTTTGTTTGTCAGGGAAACGACGAGGGAAAATATACGTCAAGAGGGATCTATTTGTTGAGGGTCCAGAGACCTGGAGGTCCTGTAAAGCAAGACGATCTGCGCTGCCAATGTCCATGGAGGCAAGGCCTGCCCCAAAAGGGCCTTATCTGATACCTTTAAGGAGGATTCTGCTAGCAATATTGTGGCGCTCAGTTACCATATTTGATATGGTGGAACGTTTACATCCTGAAAGAATGTGAAGGGCACTGTCTGGCTCCCCACGAAGGGGGCATTGTAGACTGGTGGTAATTTTGAAGCGTACTGCATGCTTTTGATTGAAGAGGGTACCTGTGCCGTAGTTAACAATGTTTTGTTTCTTTTTGAAAGGAAGCGATGGCATGGTCCAGAAGGCACTGCTGACCTTCTCATGGACATTCTGAGACGAATTGTTTCCTTTTCCTTAATTGATGTAGGGAGACTTTCTTCTGCCCACGCAATTCTTCCAAAAAGAAAATTATTTCTTCCTTTTTACATCATTTTAAATGTATTGTCGGGTTCCTCGGCTCAAGCGCTGTCCATTGACACCCTTTGGTGCAATGGATTAAGGGGGGGGGTGTACATGACTCTAGTCACTGGCAGTGCCACATGCGCATGGGTGTGGGGTGCAGAGGGTGTGAATTCAAACCAAACTTCTAGGATAGAGACAGTATAAGTTGTTCAATTCTGAATTTTGAGATCAGGAAGGCAGTTTGTGGACTTGCAAGCTTCCTGTGCCACAGTGGTTGCCTGGATTCGGTGCTAGCTTGCTAGTAAGGGAGCCATTCCTTAATGCACACAGTCTCTTGGCTGGCGTAGACTCTTTTCCTTTCTTGTGGGTGCTTGGAAGCACATGCTTGCGTGAGCGTCCGCAACTCAAATTTTGCCCATCACTCTAGAGATCTGCTGTACAGATGTGGCTCACTTTCCGGTTTTCATGAGTACGCAGGTTTAACTTGCTTACCATTTTTCATGTTTTCAAACAGGTTCGGTACAGGAATGCACGAGCCCTCCAATCTTGGAGGCATGCACTGGAGAGTGCATGTGGTACCACTCTGCAGCTGCTGCCACCTTCCAGCTTTTGTGTTGTTGTTTTTCACACCTGAGTATACAGATGTGATTAAAACGGCATCATTTAAGAAAAACACAAAGTTTGTGCCTCCAGAATTTGCCTTAGTGCCTGGGGAACAGGCTTTTAAGGGACTTTAGGGAGATGATTTCGGGACCCCCCAGCTTTCAGACTCTCATCTCAAGCTGTGAAAATTACTGAACCAAACAAAATTAAATTTAAAGTGCGGCACAAAATGCAAAAGGACCACATTTAATGTGAGATTGGTCATCGCCCAAGAAAGAATCTGTCCCATTTTGACTCCAACGGACATGTCAGTTTCATCTAAACATTTGGATTCAATAATATTTCGAATTTTATCAAGGTGACTTACAAGCTCAAATGAAGTTGGAGTCCCTGAAAGCTGTAGACATTGGACTGAAGCATGAAGCACCAAAAAAGGTGAGGTCCACTTTGAGAATGGAATGATTCAACAATTGCAATTGAACATGCTGATGAGCTTGCATGCACATGCGCTTGCATGCGCGCGCGTGCACACGCACACGCACACGCACACGCACACACACACACACACACACACACACAGACACACACACACACGCACGCACGCACGCACGCGCGCATACACACACACACCACATACAGATATACGCACACACAAACACACACACACACACACACGCACGTATGCATGCACGCACATGCATGCCTCAATAGCTCGCTTCTGCCCATGCATGCTACAACAGGTGTCGGCGATTGACGCCTTTGCGATGGAATACACCCCCAAGACGTTCATTGGTGGCTTGCTCACACTCCATGTTTGGATGGCCTCCATCATCTATGTCGTAATTATGGTGAGAGCACTTGTATACCAGTCTGATTTATAGCTTTTTTCTGGTGCAAGCAGACGGGCAGACCGCAGGCGAGGTCTTTATATGAGTGAGACCCCGTGTGCTGCTGGTATGTGTTTGTACAACCACATGCTCACAGGTGGTACGATTTGTCCGGGAACCTCCAGCTACAACCTCTGTTGCTTTTTGGACAATGGATGAGTCGCCTTTCCCTTTCACCATCACATGCCGAGCCAAGTCTGGTTGCCTATTCTCCAACAAATTGACCTCTGAAAATACGATGATGAAGTCAGAGTTGGCAAACCGCACCCACACAACGTCATGTACGAGCATGGCCTTTGGTGAATCACTGGATATTGATCTGGTGAGCGATTCCGAGGAATCAGGCCTGATTTCAGGGCTCAGTTTGTTGAACATATGCATGTGCATGGTGTACTATGAGGGCGTACAAACTCAGATGAATGCTAGATTTTGCACTTCTATGTGACCACATCTCGGCAAGGAAGTTTCGTCTTTCTGCGCATTTTTCATGCGTTTTCAAAAAGTAAAAGGAACCTGTAAAATTGATGAGCTGGTTTAAGACACTATACACCATAGATCAACCTTTAAGCGCGTGAAGGGGGGATGCACACATTGCCTGGGTCTTACCGATGATTTAGCATATTTCCTGCCTCCCACCCACTTCTAAAAATCGCACGACTCCTCTTCCCCTTCAGGTATTTTCCACACATTTCGCGGAGGGGATTTCAATTTTATACGACGCGGACACAAGTGACCCTGAGCTCGTGCCTGGCTTTGCAGTGACCGTCAGAAGTCAAGCACAAGTGAGCAGGCAGTGCAGTCTTGGCTCCGCTACTACAATCTTGATTCTGTAGCTTCGCATTATTGCTCAAACCTTTCTTGCCTGAGGATCGAATTTCACTTTTGCAGCAAACAAATTTAGAAGCACACATTCTTTCAATGTGCTTGCAGTGTTTAAATGGAACGCACGGTTGTTTGATCTTGCGTGAGACACAAGTTGGGTGGGGGACGTCAGTGGTATCGCCTGTCCTCACCCACAACAAGACCGAAAAGGGGGCTGCACGAGAGCGCTTGGAGTTCTTCATGATGGCCGTGAGTAGCTCTTTGATAAGCCTCGTGATGCTGCCTGAACGAGCGGTGAACGAGCGGCACGTTTTGATTCTTTTCCCTCTCCTTCCTCTGCCTGCCTGCGCAGACATCACGCGACCCATCGATCCTTCCTGATAGCACCTTCTGCCAGGGCGATCCTGCCTGGACCCGTGAGCGCCAAGTGCGGCTGGAATGCCACTCAAGCTTTCATGAAGTCACCGTCAAAAAAAAAGAATTTTGGTGAGGATTCCTTTGTTGTGGAATACAGGGCCAAGAGGGTGGCTCTGCATGCTTTAAAGCAAGGCCTGGGCTTGCACCTGGGGCTTCTCAGCTTGCACTGTGCAGTGCATGCAACCCTCTCCTCACAGAGCACAAGATTGGAGAAAGGTTGCAATTTTTGTTCCATGCGTTGTTCCATGCAGCCCATAATATTGTTTTTGTCTGCTTGTTCAAAGCGGAGACCAGCCGCCTGCTTGTCAGCCTTCTGGCTGGCCAACTCTGCCTCCAAGCGCCCAATCTTGTTGTCCTTGGTGCCATGCTCCCTTAGAAGGACGCTGTCCTGGCCTGCATCAGCAGGTGCGCACACAAAACCAAATCATCAACTAAAGGTACTGCTTTTGTCTGCCCAGGCAGGCCTGCTTCCAAGCCGCCAAAGTGTCTTCTACAGCTGATGCCCTATTTTGGCGCGCTGGCAGTGTCTAATTCTGCCCTTAGCTTCTGCCGCTTCTATACGAGCCTTTATATATCCTCTTGCTGCTCACGCACAATCTCTCAGCACAATCAAAATCAATGGCCTGTCTTGCCGCATGCAGTCTTCCTGGCTAGGGTATGTTAGTCCCCAGATGCAGCTCATGCCTCTCAACATAGGTATGACCCCAGGGATCCATAGACTGCTCCTCAATCTCATGGGGCATGGGCGTGGGTCCGCCACGCGGCCCTCCACTGAGGTACCTGTTCGCACCTCCAGCCTTGTGCTGGCCATCACCAGGCCCATGCTGGTCGTGCAAGACCCTTCTCCTGCACCCCAACGGTTTGGTGCGAGGCGGTCTTTGCAGCGACGCAGTTACTACTTGCATGCACTTACAAGTGCCTTTTTTGGGGGGACAGGCCCGTCAGCCGCATCTGCTTCACTTCCTGTTGTATCTTTCTCGAACACTAAAAAGCGGATTAGACTACGCTTGAGGACGAGAGAGATCCCAATGCTAGGAAACGAGCTCTGACGCTTCAACCACCCATGTCTGAGCTTCCTCACAGCCATCGGCCTTCTTCTTTCATGACAGTTTGTTATGCATCGGGTCCACACAGGCTGTTTCTGTGGTCCACAGTGCAGGAGGTGTATCCAAGGTACCTTCACCTCCTGAATGGTGCAGTGTGCCGTGAGAGAACTATATTCAAACACCTTTAGTCCGACAGATGGCCAAGACGAGGGTGTCTTCTGGGAAATAATTGCGTTTGTGTTAGGAAGCGAGCCTAGCATTTAGCGCATGCACACAAGTGGTTGAATTGTGGGCCCAAGCATCTGTAATGAAAACCTTCATTAAGGGAAAGCTTTTACAGTGGAGTCGACCCAGCACAGACAACAATCACCTTGATTGCACGTTAACCACTTCAACCACCTCAATGGCTCGCTGAGCTTCCTTACAGCCATCAGCCTCCTTTTTTCATGACAGTCTGCTATGCATTGGATCCACGCAGGCTATTTTTATGGGGATGTGCGGGAGGCGCTTTTTCCTCCTTTCTACAGGTTGGTAATGTCACTGCAGCATGTGCGTGCTCAAGAGGCCTTTTAGCCGCTTCAGGTGCTCACGCCTAGTGGTCAGCCACTGCTGACTGTTCGTATGCTCTTATACTGCTTGTTTGTTCTTACACCATATCAGAACACCATTACTGCAGGTGGCTGCTGTACTGCCTGTTTTTGTCCTTAGTGGTTTCAGTTTGTGCCGTATCTGCAGGTGGCCTCTGTACTGCTCCTTTCCTTCCAGTTGTGCATTCACCTGTTTGACAAGACCAACAAAAAGGGGGAGAAAGAGTAGAATCCAATAAGACAAAGCCAATCCAGGATGGTACAGTCTGATTGTGTACAACAAATTATACTAGGATTGCGTACCTGTGCACTGCTGCATGTATTCATCTGCATCAAGCATGCAGAATAAAGAACAGCAAATGTACGTTTGAGTACAAGCTGATATTGACTGTCGCTCATCATGGTCGCTCATGCTTTTAGTCCTTTGATGCAGCAAGGATTTGGTATGCATGAATTTGTGTGCACAAGATATGCATCCATGCCTTACAGCTGATGTATATCCTAACAGCTGATGTATGTTCGAACAGCTAGGAGGTTTGGCTGATGTTTGTGGTGTTCAGAATTGGAAGGTTTCCGTAAGCTGAAGCTCTTGCCTGCGGTTGTGATTTGTTTGCGCAATGAAAAACTGAGCGGGTCACTTTGTATGATACAGCTGCTGTGTTTGCTCTAGATTTATGTATATGTCTTCACCTCAATGTTTTTATAGCTAACATATGTATGAAAAATTGCAAGGATACGTTTCATTTGACAGCTGTGTTGCGTTGCTTATACATTCATGTTGTCATAGGAAGTTGTGCAATCATTGCACTGCAATGCAGCTTTCACAGCCAGGTTCTGGAGCTGGGTGCTCCCAGTAGACCTCCAGGTCCCCGCTGGCCCTTTCTGTCCTTCAGCTTTGTGGGAGGGGAGATGCACGGCTCTCTTGAGCCAATGTGTCTCCTTTTGCTTATTTGAAGTAGGGCGAGTTTCCTCTGCCTAATAGTTTTTTCTTTTCTTTCTGCCGGCATGCTTTTTCTTGCTTATCCTTTTTTACTGTGCATAATGTACAAGTACCACAGCATTCCTGCCGACACGAGTATGTCCTTTGTTTTTGGCTATCGTTATGTTATGTCTTGGCTTACTTGTGTGTTCGATTTGTTGCTCTGAATGGTTGCTGTGGGATTGGGATTCTCAAGAGGGAAAGTATGAGGTGCAATCGTAGGATGAAGCGAAGGCACGCGAGACAGTTGCGGAATTTGTTTTTGGATAGGCTATTTCGGAAGGATCCGGCAGTGCACGCTTTACTAAAAAAGCACACCAAGCCTCACACAACCCCTGTGCCTGCTCCAGCTTGGCATGATCACCTACACAAACACTTCAGAGCAAAGAGGACATTTGAAGAGTCTCGCCCATCTGCGAGGGATATGGCTGTGCCACTGGGCCGGCGCAACCTTCCACCTGAGGTCCTTCTCAGGCGGGGCGCGCAGTCTGGGTGGGCTCCGGAGCCAGATGAGTTTGAGATCCCTGATGTATCTGTGTTAGAAGGTATGTTGGGTAGTGAATTTCAGAAGTTGAATGTTGGTGCCTCTTCAGGCTTTGATGCGATCCCGATTCCTTTTCTTAAGCATGCGTGCTTGCCAGTGCAGTGTGGGAATAAAACCAAACAAGTAAATGTGCTGGTACCTCTGTTGGCTCGTCTTTTTAAAGTGTTGCTGACTGAAAGTAAAGTGCCTGCGTGCTGGAAGGTGGCCAAGTTGAGCCCCATTCACAAAAAAGGGGAAGTGCTGAAACCTGGGAATTATAGGATGATTGCGGTTAGCGGTGTAATGTATAGGATTTATGCTAATGTGCTGAAAAATCTGGTGACAGATTGGTGTATGAAAAAGGGAAAGATTCCGGACACGCAGTTTGGCTTCTTTCCAGGAAGGAGCACTCTGCATCCTCTGTTCATTCTGAGGCACCTCAAGCATGCTGCGAAAAAATTGAAGCCACGGAATTCTTCCAGATTGCACGTTGCTTTCATTGACTTTTCTCAAGCTTATGACACCGTGCCCAGACAGCAGCTTTGGTCTCACTTGCAGCGCAATGCAATGCCGACTCCTCTGCTCAGTGTGATCAGAGATATGTATGATAATGATGAGTACATTCTAATGGATGGTGAGAAAAGGGCGCGCGTGCAGCCATCGAACGGTGTTAAGCAAGGTTGTCCTTTGTCCCCCCTTCTTTTCTCTCTGTACATCAATGATATGGGCAGAGAGATAAGTGAGGGCATTGAGGGTGCTGTAACTGGTGATAGAGTGAATGGTGTGTCCCACATGATGTACGCTGATGACCTTGGATTAACTACGAATGACCCTGGTGAAATGCAGAAGATGCTGGACAGACTCCGTGTGTATGCTCAGAGAAAAGGGTTGACTGTAAACACAGCTAAGTCTGAGGTGGTGCACTTCAACAGTACGTCTGTCTCTCCTCTGCAGAATCCTTTTACGTATGATGGAGTGGTCCTTCCAGAGAAGGACAGGTTCAAATATTTGGGAGTGCTGTTGGATAAAAAGATGGATTTTAAGGTAGCTGAGGAGCATGCGGTGCGGCCTTATATGGCTGCACAGAGAAGGATTTCGGAGTTTGCCAAGGGTCATGACCTGAAAAACAGGCCTCATGCTATGCTCTGGTTGTCCAAGGTGTATGGCATTCCTGCTGGGATGTATGCGTGCCAGGTGTGGGGAACTCATTACTTGAGAGAAGGCAGTGAGTTTGAGAGTCAATTGCAGAAAAGACATCTGTGTTCCTTGAGGCGCATTCTTGGAGTAAAGAACAGTACTACAAATTGGCCGGTGTTGAGAGAGTGTGGCCAGGAGCCTCTGCAGTTCTTCTGGTTCCGTGCCTCCATCAAGTTTTTTAATAGCATGCTTGACTCCAATAGTGAAGTCTTGCGTCGTGTGCTGAGGGCTGATTTAAGTCTGGCTTCTTTTGATTCCTCTTGCTGGGCTGCTGAAGTCTCTAATGCTTTTGGTGGGATGCGGAATGGTGATTCGTTCAAACAGAACATGCTGAGAGCTGAGAAAATCCCCATGCAAGAGTTCATTGGTGATTTGCGATACAGACAGCAGAAAGTGTGGAGAGGGGCCGGTGTTTTTTGTCCTCGTGCAGTTAACAAGAAGGTAGTGACGTACCATAAGTGGTGTGGGAATTCTGAGAGTGGTCCCAGAGGTGCTCCTTTTTGTATCCCCTCGTATCTGTTCAAGGATTTGGACAAGCATGTTTTGAGAAACATTAGCAGGTTTAGATTGCGTGCTCATCACTTGAGAGTGGAGTCTGGTAAATGGCTTGGGGGTTCAAGTATCTGTGATAAGTGTGAGTGTGGGGAAGTCCAGGATGAAAAACATGTGCTTTTCTTTTGCAAATGTACTGAGGTGCGTGAGCTACGCACGAGATACAAGGACCTTTTTGAGGAGATGTTTAAGACTTTGCGTGTGTTTGCTCCGCCTTCAAACGCTGACTTTATTCCATTCTTGGCTTGCCATCATACTATCACTGATTCTGAAATCAATGCTTTCCTAAACCAAGACTCATACAGACTTCTTAGATTTGTGTCAGACTTGGTCTCAATTTTTGATACTGGTTGAGCTTGTTTCACCAGCTGCCATCAGCCAGAGTCTCGGGCTGTAGGCCACCATTGTAAACCCTTGTAAACCCTTGAATGGTTGCTGTGTGTGTCTTTCGGCCTTGTGGTTGCTCACTTTTGGCGCTAATTTACAGATTGCTATCCTGGCAAGCATGGTGCTGTACATGAGTGTTGCATGGTTTTTTGAGGAACAATTTGAGCAACTTCTACGCTTCCCACATACCTCTGTTTTTTAGCAACGCAAGAACAGTTGTAGACTACAAGCTTTTCTTTTAGTTTCAAGCTAAGGTCTGGTTTGGTTGCAGGCATCTCTTTATGCTTCAGCTAAGCTGCCCACGTAGGCAAATACAGCTATGTAACCCGTTCCTTTCCTTTCCTAATTTACAGATGCAGATTTACAAAAAGAGCATCAGCCACAAAATTTGGCTGATAGCCTTGGTGCTTCCACCACACCGAAACAAACTGTGGTCAAAAGAAAATAAAAAAAAGTGGTTCCATGGGATGCATAGATTTAGATTTACAGGGGGGGACCTTCAGCCAGACTGTTCGGCTGATCGGCCTGTGACTGGTCCTCGCCAGTCAACATAATGTCCATAAGCTCAGAAACAAACGAAAAAAGCTTGTTGTTGTCTTGCAAGAGGAAATCAGTAGGCAGAAGAAATTTCCCCTACATCAATTAAGGAAAAGGGGACACATTGGCTCAGAAGAGCCTTGAATCCCCTCCACCACGCTGCTGAATTGTGAGCTCATTCATCTCAATCATTTTGTGGTGGATCTCAGGACCAGGCATCTACAATATTGGGCGCCTTTTTCCAGCACACCCAAGAGGGCGCAAGTTTAGTTTGGTTACAGGCACCTTTTGCTTCAGCTAAGCTGCCCTTGTAGGCAGGTACAGCTATGTGACCCTATCCTATCCTGTCCAAGAGAGCGCAACAATAAATGCTTGACCTATCACCAGTGGTGCGCTCCTCCTGCAAACAGGGCCTCGGTTGTGCACTCCCTACAGTCTCCCTAAATACATGTTCCATGACCTCCCCCATGATTTCTTTTGCAGCGTGGCTCGATTTAGACTCTGCATTCACACCCTTCACTATGAGACAGCAACTTGGAATCACAGGTCTTCCCCAAACTGTGACCTCTGTGCGGCTGATGATGCTGCCCAGGAACAACATGTCCTCTTTCATTGCACACATCCCCAGGTGGTCTTTCTCCACAGGAAATATGTTCCCTTGTTCTCATAGGATCTCATGATGTGTCTGCTTCTTTAAACCACCACCACAACAAACTTTTGTCCTTCATGAATTAATTGCCTTATATGTGCAGGCTAGCAGTCGCACTTCTTAACTGAAGGCCTTACTCTTGTAAACCTTGTTTAAGCTTTTTTATGTACACCGGGATGTATTTCGTTACTAGGACCACCCATTTACCTGGTCATGGTAAAAAATAATATTCAAATCGCATTGTTCATGATTTTTTCTTTCTGGGTCCCCTGTCCTTGCTCGTGCTTGATGCTTGCATGACCTGGCTTGCATTTCCCCTTTATTCCTGGAATACTATGTTGTTACAATGATAGGATTAGGCAAGTCCGTGGCAGCATGACTGAAATGCTGTGACTGAGTTCTATGATTTCATTCTCCAGATCAGGCTGGCTTAGTAATAGGGACCTTTTTTGCTGCAGCAAAGCTGCCCAAGTAGGAAGGTACAGCTATTTAACCCCTTTCCATTCCTTTACTGTATGGAAACCCTGCCCTGTATGTATTCAACATCAAGACATCCTTCCCAACATCTTTTTTAGAGGGATGTGAAGAAGAACAATGTGAATGCACGTACTTTTTCCAGAACCTTTTTTCAACCAATGGAAGAGAACTTGAGCGCTCCCTTGTTCCTGATGGACAACATTTAGGTACCTTTCTCGGACCTATATCAGGCCACACTATCAATTTCATAAGCAGGTGCATGCAGGTTAACCTACAATGAGTCCCCCCAAAAAATTTGCAGTCTCCACCCTCCCAAATAAAATGATCATGGTTGTTTGTTGATGCCTCGACATCAGCACATTTATGCATGAGACACAGCAAGCAGGATAAATGAAATAATCTCTCAAACAAACATCACTCACGAGGAAAGCAGGCGGATGCAGGCACTGCTTTCACGGGTTCACGAAATGGCTGGCACACATCATCTCAGCTCTATCTGCAGCTTGGGTAACTCCACTTAGTCGACATCCTGCACAGGCATAGGCGATCAAGCAGGCATTACTAGAGATTCGTTTTGATGTTTGATTTTGAAAATACCAGCAAACTAAGAGAATCTGCAGTCCCATCAATTAGACAAAGAAATTTGAAAAGCACCATCTTCTTTCAAGTACCTCTAACAGTTTGAACTGTCCTCCCAAAAAATGTAAGCAACCTAATGTGCTTTTGAGCAGCAGGTACCGACCTCAAGCTCGATGTATTTGCTTCAGGGCCAACCTGGTTGGGCGTAACCCACACACAATCCAATCTAGGCAGGCAGATGAAGTGCTCCGCTTCCATGTCTCAACATTCCCTCCAGACCTTAATCAGCGAGCATGCAAGCTAAAGGTCCTGCCCTGACTCACCTCCATGCGTGAGCCCTCGTCCTGCCCTGGCACATCAGCCTCCAGAGGTGGCAGGTCATCATCCTCAGCACCATCATCATCAATGGACAGGCCAAGCTGTAGGCAAGGCGGAGATAGAAATGTTGCCGTCAGAAGTTGTATGGTAGCTAGAGCATGACAATCTCCTTCCCTGGAAGGTTACAGCCAAATACATCAGACACCTACCTTGATCATCCTGTGGATGCGGCCGGCGAAAGTGTTGGGATCTTCCAAGGAGAAGCCTGAAGACAGCAGGGCTGTCTCAAACAGCAGCATGGCTAGATCCTGCATGCGAGAAAACAGGAGCGGAAGCAATAGCCCAGGTGATGCTGTGGGGAAAAAACCTAGCTCTAACTTTTCAATAGTCAATTGACACAATTAAAAACAGCTGGCTTGTTCTTTTGTATGTACATCGACAGGCTCATCCATTTCCAGGCCAGTTGGTCATTAATGCCCATAAGTGAAAAAAACCACAATCACAGGAACTTCCCAGCTCAACTGGCGCAACTCAGGTGGCTTTCCCCTTACCTTGACAGTCTTGTCGCTCTTGTCAGCGTCGCTGCGCTTCTTGAGCTCACCCTGCACACACGCCAGAACACAAAGTAAGGAGGGGCACAAAGCAGGCAGCACCTGAAGCTGCCACCCTGATCCGAGCAAGGCTTGAAGAGAACCCACTCGGCATCACAGCCTGATAGGTTCCTCTCATGACCTACTACACACCCTTATCCCCTCACTAACACTACTCCCTACTTTCCAGGATCAATCACACATAGGAAGCAAAGCAAGCACACAAGCAACAGATTATCTAGATATCCAGACAGGCACTTCTGGTCCAAGTAAGGACTGGCACACCCACCATGATGGGGTTGTTGGGGTTAATCTCCAATGTCTTCTTGCTGGTCATGTAGGCCGCCATGCTGTTATCGCGCAGGGCTTGAGCCTTCATGATGCGCTCCATGTTGGCGCTCCATCCGTACTCGCCAGTGACCAAGACGCATGGGGAGTCGACGATGCGGTCGCTGACCAGCACCTTCTCCACCTGTGTGTGTGTGTGTGTGTGTGTGTGTGTGTGTGTATGCTCTCAAGTATCCACAGATCCAACTACAGAGAGAAGACAACATCAAGGCAGCTAAACTGAGTAAGACAAGAGGCTGATACCTGCAGAAGGTGAAAGAACTTACTGCGAGTCAGCCCAGCCAAAACAAATTTGTTTTGACCTACTTCACACTGCATAAAAAAGTGATGAGACCCTAGGGTGGGCCAGGGGCAAACTATAGGAGGCATTTTATGGCCATCTTCAGTACAGTGGATGCCAAAACACCGCTTTAACCCAAATCTGAACCATATTTTGGCTTCGAAGGTCGTTGTTGGGTCAAACCTAATCAATCGGACTGGAAAAATGGGGAGGTGAAATTTGTTCCCAAAGCACTTGGAGCACAAGCGCACCTGCCAGGCAAAACTGGTACAAAGATGGAAACCAGGCAAGTGCTATGTTTGGCCACAACCTGAGTATGAGGAGTTGCTCAACATGTATCCTGGGCATGCCATTGAGGATATCACGGCCACATGGGGGACAGAAGCAAACATGCTAGCTTTCTCACACAGGGCAGGACGCCCACCTTGTCACCCAGGATATCCTTGATGATTCGGCACAGAGGCTCGAAGCTGCTGGCCTTCTCCTCGCGCTCCTTCTTCTCCTCCTCGGTCTCCTCGAACTTCAGGCCCTCCTTTGTGCAGCACACCAGCTTCTTGCCTGCAGAAAGTTGAGCATGGCAGGAGACAGGTGAACATTGGAGCAGCAGGTTGACCAAAGCAGTCACAGGAAATAGCTTGTCTTGAGCTTTTTTGAGTGTTGCTTCAAGAGGGCAACTCAACCTAGGAGTTCCATGTATCAATCATCATCAAAGGGATGCCAAACTCTTGTCCCTCGTGCTGTTTGATACGTAGAATTCCTGGATTCAAGTAGACGTTGCAACATCAAGGCCTACATGGGCTGGACGGGATTGCTTTTTGCGTTTCCTCTCACAACCCTGGAACCTGCAAAATCTTGGCACACCCCACGCAGCTGCACTGCACATGTCCATGGATTGAAAATGTGGCATCTGCTTCTTCAAATACACACATTCAAAAGGAAGATCAAATGCGAGTCCATTACTTCAAGTTCCGCCCTGGAGATGGACAATCAAATCATGGGGGAGCTCTTTGTCCTTATCAGTGTCTACTGTGTCTGAGCATTCAACAACAGGGGAGAGAGGCGCCGCCTATCTTTTGGTCAGCCTTTGCACCTGCCTGCTGCGAAAGGATGAGCATCTATCATTTCTGCAGTGCTGGCACAGCAGCTGGTCGAGGAACCTCAGCAACAAGCTGGGTATGAGTGACCCTTAAAGCACCAGATTACAGTTGACGTGCCCAGAGTTTTTGCAGGTTGCAAAAGAAACAGGGAAGCCAAATGAAGCCATTGGCACTCACCATCATACTCCTTCAGCTGCTGCACGGCGTACTCATCGATGGGGTCCACCATGTACAGCACCTCGTAGCCCTTGCGCTTCAGCTTCTCCAGGAAGGGAGAGTTCTCCACTGCCTTGCGGCTCTCACCTGACAGGGTTACAGTTCAAAATGACAGTTTTTTTTTCTGTGGAGCATCAAGGGAATCAAACTAGTCGGAATTCTTTTCGCAAAGAGCAAGGCTGCTCTGACTGCCCGCTCCAAGGCAGTAGGACACGCAGCAAACAGTAAACACAGGGAGTTGAGGTTGGTCACAATCTGTCAGGCATCCACGCTCCACAGACTGCAACCAACCTCTACTTCCTAAGTCTTGTTTCACGTCATATGTTGTTCTTTTTTCTTCCTCTCCTTACCAGTGATGTAGTAGATGTCAGTCTGGTTCTCCTTCATACGGGTCACGTAGTCTTGCAAGCTGGTCATGTCCTCGCCGCTCTTGGTGGAGTGGAAGCGCAGGAGGTCAGCCAGCTTGGCACGGTTCTGGCTGTCACTGTGCACACCCTGCGAGCGCGTGCAAAAAGGAAGGAATGTGCTGAATTCCTCTTACCATCATGCCAGCAAGAGGGGTGAAGCATCCAAGCACGAGGAAGTACAAGTCATGATGGCTGGACAAGATGGCAGCTGCTGAGGATAGACAAGGAAAGCTGTGTGGTCATCATTTTTCCCCTCCCTGTACCTACCAGCTTCAGGTTCTTGCCAAATGCCTCATAGAACTTGGCATAGTCATCCTTGTTCTCAGCAATCTCGGAGAACATCTCCAGGCACTTCTTCACGATGTTCTTCTTGATCACCTGAAAGGACAAGGGCACAAGAGCAACACAGAAGCTTGGTTCAGCCTCTTCTGCGATGCAGTGACGCAGAGATGACAGTTGTGGTTAATCTTGGTTCAGTTCTTGAAGGGATGGCGCACGTGGTGTGCGACCTGGACGTGCAAAACCAATACGAGAGATCTAGAAGCAGAAGTAACCAAGTTCATGGTGAGAAGTCCTGGACAGTCGGACTGCAAGCTTCACTTCCTTGCTGCGCACAATTTGAGCCTCAACGTCAGCCTCATCTGTCTGAAGCTCCTGTTCTACTCACCTTCAGGATCTTGTTCTGCTGCAGGGTCTCGCGGGAGATGTTGAGGGGCAGATCCTCACTGTCCACAATACCCTGAGGTTGAAAGCACAGGGCATTTAGCGCTCTTTACCCTGATAGAAAATGGTGAGCACTCCAGCACCCTGTGCTTCCTGTGGCAAAGTAGGCAGCATTAGATGCATCATTCAAAAGCTGTACCACATGATGGCAGCATGCCCGCTTAACCAATGAACCTCACCTTGACGAAGTTCAGGTACTCAGGGATGATGTCCTCGCAGTTGTCCATGATGAACACACGGCGCACATACAGCTTGATGTTGTTCAACTTCTTGCTGGTGTCAAACATGTCAAAGGGAGCACGCTTGGGCACGAACAGGATGGACCTGCAGGCATGAGAGGGATGACACTTGTCAGGAAGGTTGCTTTGATTGAGGTTATGGAACCTTCAAAGCACATCATGAACAGCGGCAGCTCAAATTCCTGGCACAAGGACATGTCCAACACTCCATGGCATACGCAAAGTTTGCACCGCCCTGAGAGAGTTCTGAAGCTTGCTCAAGGGAGTACTCAAGGCAATAACATGTGACCCAGGACGAGTTGAACCCTCCTCAGGACTTGTGCCATGATCCATTTCAGGAGTTTTCCTGCATTTCTCTCTGATGCGGCTGAAGCACACAGGGAGACCCCTGCAACAGCTGACTGAACACGGGTGCTGATTGCAAACTTGGTTGTGCACTAGGTAGCCACGCACCCCTGTCTTCAGGGGGAAAAGGAAGCAGACAAACATAATATAACTTAATATAAACACAATTGTCTCAACAAGACACGCACTTGAACTCCAGCTGGCCCTCCACAGCGAAGTGCTTCACGGCCAGGTGGTCCTCCCAGTCGTTGGTCAAAGACTTGTAGAAGGAGGCGTACTCCTCCTGGGTCACCTCCTCGGGGGCACGCATCCTGGAGGCAAAGAGGGGAGACCCACAAGATGCTGAGAATGCACGAAACCAGCAAAGAAATCACATTCAAGGCATCAGGTCAGTTGTAGCAAGGTGGCCTCTCAAGTCCTATGTATAAATTGCTCTGCCCTTCCAAAGGGGCTGGAACGAATGATGATGCCGAGGGGTATCCTTCATCATAGCAGCTTTGAAAAGCTGCGCACAGGACATGCCGATGGAGATGGGCACCAATATGGACTGAGCAGGCACCATTGTGCAAGTGCACAAACATTTCTTGAGAAAACAAGTCCCCCTTCCTCCTATATAGTGACTGGTTGAGAGGTTTGGGTTGCACAAAGGGCAATGCCATAATGAAAGTGGGCAAAAGCATGAATGCAACGCGCACGCTCAAGCAATTGCACTCAAGTTGCTCCAAGCGAGAGCAGACAACTTGATCACTACCATCTGTTCCTTGTCCAGGCTTACCAGATGGGCTTCTGCTTGTTCAGCAGGTCCCACTCGTGCTCCACCTCCTTGACCTTCTTGGTCTTCTTCTTATCCTTGTCCTCGGCGTCCTCCACCTTACCCTCCTCATCCTCTGCATTGGCAAGTGTCATTTCAAGCGGCAAGCACCATGTCACACCACAACGCAAATTGTACAGCACGAGGGTAAAAATATTCAGAGCAACTAAAGCAGGGAGCCTGCCAGACGCTCACATGCTGGCACAGGAGGCTGGGCCGCACCACAGCAAGAGGGCACCAAGAAAGTTAGGAGTCTTGAAGCTTACAAAGGGAGGGAATCTGCCAGATGCACCCATGCAGGCACTGGAGCCTGGGCTCCGTCACGCGAGCACCGCAGCCAGAACCACCCACCCTTCTTCTCCTCAGCCTCGTCGTCGGACACCTCCTTCTCTACTGTCTTCTCAACAAACAGCTGGATGGGGTAGCTGATGAACTCGGAGTGCTTCTTGACCAGGTCCTTGATGCGCTTCTCCTCCAGGTACTCCTGCTGGTCCTCCTGCAATTTGCCAGAAATGAAAGACAGGCAGACGGATGTTGGGATGCCGAAAAAAAGAGGTAAAATTGAGAAAGGGGGAGTCAAACACGAGCACTCAGTTTCAAGGAGTGTATGGCAAGCTACATGCTGCACGCTGTCGCTGACTCTGTGGCTGACAAGCTTGTCACGAAATTGGAGTGCAGCGGGTGGCTTCTGTCCCTCCGCCTGTTGCAAACTAGATTCTGTGCGCAGGGGAGATAATGGTCATACTATGCTTCTCAGCCTTGGACACCATACTTCACCTTTGGAAACACAAACCCACACACACCTTCAGGTGCAGCACAATCTTGGTGCCACGGCCCAGCTGCTCGCCTTCAGTGTCACGGGTGACGGTGAAGGAGCCACCAGCCTGGGACTCCCAGGTGTACTGCTCATCATCGGGGTGCTTGGTGGTCACAGTCACGCGGTCAGCCACAAGGTAGGCAGAGTAGAAGCCCACACCGAACTGCCCAATCATGGACACATCAGCACCAGCGGACAGAGCCTCCATGAAGGACTTGGTTCCACTCCTGCAAAGGGATTGTTAGAGGGTAGAGCTTGTGCAGTGCGATGGCCATACAGGGTCTTTGGCAAGCAATATGCAGTACGCAAGGGAACAGCACGCTCAAAATAAAACTATTGTTGAAAATTTTATACAGCTCAAGATTTAAGGTTTCAAGCATAGGCAACAGGTGGTGGCATAATGACCCACTAATTCTTGCCAAAGGAGAAGTACAAGTCTGAATGTTGTTTTTCATTCGGCCTCAGACTTCTCTTCCAGCGAGAATCAGGGAGTAGGACTAACACCTGAAACAATCTGCTGTCCAATGAGCGCTAACCTGCTGTTTTCTTTCAGGCTACTCAAACAGGAAGGCATGCATTGCCCTGTTTGTGGTGCCCCTGTATCTTACATATCTTGATTCACAATGTCAGACAGACAAACAAGTTTTTGGAGTGGCTGCAAGTTCGCTTATCTCTTAACCTGCACAACCCGCGTGAGCTGTTGTAGCACCTCTACAAGTCCTCTTCAGCTGCCCTCACCTGGCAATTGTTCCCAAGTTGTTCACCAGGTCAGCCTGAAGGACAGCAGACAGAGAGCCGTTCAGTTATGCGTGTAAGTTTATTTATGTCCAACCAAAAAACATCATGCAAATACACACAGGCTGAATAAGCAAACACTCCATTTACCCTATGCCATAACAGGACATGGCCAAGCTCTTCAAGAATAAGTAGGCGCTGCAGGAGTGTGTGCATGTTGTGGCCAGGCCAACCATTGACCTCTTGGCTCACTACTGACCTTGGTCATACCAATACCAGAGTCCATGATGGTGACAGTGCTGTTGGCCTTGTTGGGGATGATCCTGCAGTGCACAAGCACAAAAGCAATATCGTGAGGACAACAGGCATGCAAGGAGCTGTTGCAAGATGGAGGCAGTCCCATGCATGCTCATGACGTTGAGCAATTAAAAATAGTTTATTGCTGAAGCAACTGTGCATGATGACACACACTGTCCTGCTGCAGTGCAGCATGGATGGAATGAAACAACACTGTCCGTTCCTTTTCCACTCCGCTGTGCATGACACGCCTCGCACGCGAATGCAGGAGCTGTGCATGCTGGACGGGTTCTCTGCCATGATCCAGGATGTATGCAGGATGCCTGAACCAATCTGGTGATGCCCTGGGGACGGACCTGATGAACAGCTCAGGCTGGTCGTTGAGCACACTCTTGTCGGTCAGGCTCATGAACCTGCATGAACGTGTGCGAGACCGGAGGAGCGTGAGCAAACAAACACAAGTGTTGCTCACTGTACTTGTGACACGATGTGTGGGAGGCGTGCTAGTGCCCGCTCGCTCCTCGCGACTACCAGAAGGATCCACAGGCTCATGGGCTTCTTCCTTTTCTTCCAGCCCTCCTCGGCTGCACGAGGGACAACGAAGCACAGCAGCGCGCACCTGATTTTATCCAGAGCATCGGAGGAGTTGCTGATCAACTCCTGCGGGGGAGGGGAGGGGCGCGGACGTGTTGTGAGCGGTCAGGATACATAAAAGGCGCGGCACACACACACACAGTGTCCGCTCATGCAGACGGCTCCCTGCAACCCCACTCACCCGCAGCCAGATTTCCTTGTTGCTGTAGAAGGTGTTGATGATCCTGCAGGACAGAGGGGCGAGCAGCGCGTGGGCTTACTTGGCTCATGTGTGTGGGTGGGTGGGCGTTGCACCCCAAACACCGCCAGCAGCTCCGAAGCGGCATGCCCACCAACACCCTAGCACTAGAACTAACTCAATGGAGCAACAGATCCAACATCAAACACGCCCAGCCGGAGTGCCAACACCTCCCACAGACTCACAGAGACAGCAGCTGGTTAATCTCTGCCTGGAACGCGTATGTCTCTGTGTTGCTCATTGTGGCTGGTGAGTAAAGAGAAAAGCCAAAAAATTAAAAGTGCTCCTCCTGACGTCGTGCCGGTCCAATCTTGGAAGGGGAAGGAGCGAAAAATCACAAAATGAGCCAAGAGTTGATCATTAAAATTTTGCTCTATACACAAATACAGAGCCCAGCCGAGGCAACATGGGCGATGCACCTGAGCCACTAGCTTGGCTTCAATGACGTGCTCCATGCGCTTCTTGAAGACCCACAGCATGCACACAATGCTCTTCTCTCTCGTGACTCTTGAGCTGCAGATCTTAGACTGATGTCACCACCTTTGACTGACATGTCATGTTAAGACTCTTGACTGACTTCCCTCAACCGATGTCACCACCTTTTCAAGAGTCATGCTAGAGCCTGATTTCCTTGAACTGCTGGCTCGCCAATGTGGGAAAGAAATGAGGGCCGCCGAGGAAAGCTCTGTTGCAGAGTGCCGGTGCCCAATGGGACTTTACCGCCATATGTGTGCCCAGCCGTATTGCACACTATCCTTTCCCACGTAAGTTTTTGGCTGGGCCCCAGCCAACATTTATGTTGACCGTCACGGTCAAGGCTTATTTCTCTTCCAATTGGCCATATACCTTGTGCATGAGGTTTCATCACTTAGTTGCTCCAGAGCAAGCCAGCTTTGTGAGCATGCACGCTCAACACATCCCTTTGTGTACCAAACCATCTGAAGGTATGGGAGGAAGATGCTGCCTTACGAATGGCGCTCGCACCTCCAGGCCTCGCACCCTGAGGATTGCAAGACACTTTTAAACTTGGTGGGTCATCCGCAAGCCAGAAACTGCTCCGGTGGCAGAAGATGCTGATATCTGAGCCATAATCGGGATTGGGGCAGGTGCTATCTGTCAACATGTGATCAGTAGATTACACTCTGACCTAATTGAATGCTACCCCAAACATGCAACTTCTTTTTCTTCTTCGCACTGCTTTCCACATTTGGTACCAACGCTGTGTATGTGCATGCTCATTTTTTTGTGCACAATTGAATTTTGTTTGTGCCAGGCACAGCCATTCACACATTGGGCTGTAAGGCTTTGTGGTCTATTTCGTTGATGTGATTGTCATGATATATTGTGTTCCCCTGTCCATGATATTGAGCAGGTAGAGGACCTGGAAAACGAAGCTCTGAATTGGTGGGCCTCACAGCCAGAAACGGAGCGTGTGTATATCAAAGCGACCCTTCCCCTCCCTGCTTCATTTTTAGAGCAAAAAGCAGAGGGTGTTCCAGGCAGCGAGCCATCAGACCAAAACCCTGGGACAGATGGATGCGAGGGAGGCACAAACCCCATACCGCAAGTCCACCAGCTGCTGAGCCCCTCCTTATCCTGCCCTTTCGTGTGTGGGATTGAGCACCTGGTGCGCGGACCTGGAATGTGGCAGCCCATGTGTGCATGTGTGTGTCCTGAATCACCATAGCATCCCTGAGTACTCAGGTCAGAAGCTTCACTTGGCTCTCTGTCCAAGGGGCAGGGGCTGCAGGAAGAACAATCTAAAAGCAGGTCACAAGTCCCTGCCACAAAGGATGTTAAAGAGCTGCCTGAAAGCTTTGCTGACCCACTGAAACGAGTGATGTCAGCATTTGGGGGTCCATACTCTTATGGTGGGGAGGCTGATTGGCATTCACTAAATTGAGAGCAGGAGGGAGGGCTCATACGCTAAAAAGCGTGAGGGTAGGAACCTACACGTTCTGCATTGACGTTGAAAGGCACAAAGCCAAAATCCTTTCATGCATGTACTGGGTTCGTTGAGGCAGCACCTGGCCCATCAAGGCCTGCAGCTCTGAAAGAGTACTCTCACTCCCAGGATCCGGCACTCAAGGATTGCAGGAGCTGGAGCTGTCCTTGGGACGCTTTAGGTGCTGTAGAGGATGTGCAATGCACAAAAGGCCTTTCTCTGTGCAGCAGATTAACGTCTCTTTGAGTGAGTTGCTTCATCCGCGTCATTCCCTACAAAGATCCTTTTAAATTGACAATGAAACTTTTTTAGAGAAACGTTCCAGGCTGCCCAGAGTTAGCAGGGGCCCTTTTGCCAGACGGATGTGGGTATGTACTGCCCCTGAGAAGCAGTGCTGCTTTCTGTGCCTTAACGGCATATTGCGCAAAATCATTGTGTACGTTCTATTCCCACGCATATTTTTGGCTCAGCTGCTAGCACTCCTATTCAAGACGAACTTATTTTCTCTATGACCTGCCCACTTGTGTGTGTGTGTGCCTGCATGCAAGTGGGCACAAGCAAAATTCTTTGGATGCCCAGCCAAGCATCTATTTGGTACCAATGAACTGGCCTTTTCAATCTTGGTCTAACGGGGCAGCCACGATGCCTGGGTCGCGAATTGAGCGAATCTGTCTCGCCATATCCATCTGACTGAAGTGCTACACTCTCTACCCTGAAAGGTTCTTTCGGGTCCAGAAAGTCATGCAGTTAAGGTCTGCTTTAGTTCATGTGATTTTGTCTACACATTCTCTGATGATCCTTTGCGCTCAGATCTAAGATTCAACTCACATTCAGGAGTGCCAGCAAACCTTCTGCCCATAGGCTGTACACTGTTTTCTATGCTGTACAAAGCAAAGTCACATAATGAAATATCATTGAAGACCTGCAACTCCTGATGAGATATTGCATGCAATCCCAAGTGCGAATTACAGCTGCTGTTCGGTGCTGGAAAGCATCCCTATGTTCTGCCTGATTGATTCAATTCTCTCCTGTCTCTCCCAATGATGCAAGGCTTTTGTGTCCTCCGTGTCCCTTTCCCAGGTGCCTGGTGCTGATTATGCCAAGCATTGCCTCTCGCACTTAGCAGAGCTCCAAACGCTTGCAGCTGTGCTGGACACGCTTGTTTTGCGGGCCTACATCCGGCAGAGCTGTAAGTTGGAAGCTAAGTAGACAAGTCATTCTTCCATGGAACTCTGTGAGCCTGATTGATGTAGGGAGTACAAGAACATCGCCTGCGTAGTTCTTGTCGTTTCCTTAAAAACAAATGATCAACAGATCAGATGGTTGCGCATATATTAATGCCCTTGGCCTTGCCGGCAAGCACTGCCATAATAAAGGTGGTGCACTGCCAAAATCTACCATTTGCAGGCCCTTTCAAAAATTATGCTGCTCAGGGGGAGCCAGGACCTTGCAGGTGAGGAGAAAGCAGGAAAGTTAAAAGACATCCTAACCATCATGGCATGCTACAGCCCTAGCATTTTCTCCTAGGAAAGGCATGCATTCCAACAGCCCCGTGTACCCTTGAATCCACAGTCTTTCTCTAGAGGGAACCAGGACATGTGAAGCGTGTGTGGCTCATGGTTGTCTGAAATGAAAGGAAGCATACTAGCCATCCCCACATCTCGAACCCTTTAGAAGTGTGGCCAGCGACACTTCCGCACTCTAAATCCGCCTCTTTGCATGACTTTAGCATACCAAACGTTCCGTTTTGCCAACAGAATTGGGGTTTGCTGGAAAGTTGGATGGTGGAGGTGCTATGTGTGGCTCAGACACTGTTTTGCACCCAATTTGGCAGGAAGGGGTAGATCTTTAAATAGCCAGTGCTTCAGGACTCAAGCTACACTTCAATTTTCTAATTATGCTACGATGTGAGATTTTGCAGGGGGGCATTGGGAAAGCGTGCAGGTGGGGGACACCCATCAGGAAGGGTACAGGCGCGGAAGGAAGGAACCCTGCCCCGCCAATTGGCACAAAGTTGGGAGGTGATAATGCTTATAATGAAACAAAAATGGGCCTAGTTGGTAGTCTGCTCTGAGTTTGATATAACTTCTCTTGTGGACAGGTTTTGAGGGAGCATTTCATTTCAGCTTTTCTTCTGCTGTGACAGAAAGTCACACCAGAATTGCGGCAGGCAAAATGATGATCAATAATTTTTAGAGGCAGTGGGTTGATGAACTGTGTGAGGAATAGCGTCTTTTTATCGAGGTTGGCACTTCCATTTCCAATTTCTGGGACCCGTGCTGCACAACAAGCTTTTGTTTCAAACAAACATAGACAGATGGAGAATAGGCACCTTTCACACTTTTCAGGACTAGGAACGATGTAGGGTTGCTTAAATTTTCCTTAAGGACCACAATGTGCCTAGATGTTGAGGCTCCAGCCATGGAGGTGACGTGCTCTTTCTCATAATAACTCTTATTGGTTCTTAGACAAACATTCTAAAAGGTGCAAGTGGACAAGATTTTAGTTGCAAGGACTTAAATGCAGACCAAATACAACCCTCTTCCCCCCAATTCCCAATGCCCGAAGAAAGCCACTTGCTCATTTATAGAAAGACACTGTGCATTCTGAGGTCATTGGTATCCCTATGAGAGTTGAAGCGAGCAATAATGCACACACTGCGCAGCCCCTTCGTAATGCTTCTATGTTATCAATACTGAGTATGACGAACGATTTTGGAAATGAAAATTTTGGGCATGCTCTGGTAAGTTTTTGGGCAAGCTGCTTGCTGGAGGCCGAAGGAATGTTGCTTGGCAACTTGGCCCATCCACATCTGTCTGTCCAGCCCATGATTGCTTTCAGGGATTTGCAGAGCCATTCTGACATAATGTCAAAGCAAGCATGCTTCATTCCCCTGGCTGATTGCTCTGTGGCAGTGCTTGCTCTGTTGCATGCTCCAAGACCTGACGAGCGGGAATCATGTGCTCCTTCTGCTTGTGCAGGCTGCCATGCAAGCAGGGGGACTGGTGGGCGCACATCCACTGCACACATCTGACAGACGCCCTGGCCACCTCGATGCATCTTTTCCGCAGAGGTGTGATGTTGATGATGGGTTGTCCTTGTTAGTTCATGAGTGTGAAAAGCTGCTGTAGGCTGCGTTGGGGCATGGTGGCCAGCCTCGCCCTTGGCGAGCTCCCGTCTCCTACGACCACTATGGCACTTATCCCATGCTCTTCCTGCTGACGCTGCATCATGTTCAAATTGATGCAGCAAGCACTGGAATTTTATTGTTCTTTCCGAAGAGGACTTGCCTGGTTGAACGACAATGAAAGACTCTGGGCCGCCTCTGCTGCTGTTGCACATGCAAGCAGCCCAGGAGAATTCTGCTGAGAACACAGCATGAACCATCACAACGTGACCCGGCAATCCTTGTTGGCCTTGTTGCAGGGGAGCGCACGCTTGAGGCTGCTGCCGCTGCTGCTGCTGCTGCTCAGACCTTGGGGGCATTCCAGCTGCACTGCCCCATTCCGCGCTGCGTCAGTCACACCCCAACACCAGTCAAGCTGGTCGCGCATTTTGTGGGCCATTTGGTGCGCTCCCCTTGTCGCTCATCAACTGGTATTGCGCTTTTCCAGACAAATGCAATCTTGTGTGTCTTGGATCTTCTAGAAGAAATGTGCACAAGTGCTTAGTGTAACTGTGTAGGGATGAGCATTGGAAGCCTGGGATTGCTAAGGATGGCTGCGCGGCTTGCTTCCCTTTTTTCAATCATTGTTTCCTGTTGCTTGTGCTTCATTCTAAGGCCCTCCACCTGCACCCTGAGGACACTGCTGCACCAGAGTCCTTTCTTTTGTTTGTTCCACCAATTTTATTTCCCCCGTCCCCTTGAACGCAGAGGCCCCTGCACCCGGACAATGACACCGCCCACCTCCTCCTTACTCGTGCCAAGGACATGGGGGACGCCGGTAGGGCTGGTGCTGCAGCAGCAAGGCAGCCATTCCTGGCAGCCAGTGGTACAGGTCCTAAAAATGGCAAGCACAGGTCAGTGCGCAAGGGCAAGCAAGAGCAACATGTATGCTACACAGTGGTCAGGGGTAGTGAGGGGGTGAAGCCTTTTTACCTCAAGCACCAGGCACAGGGACAGCAGCACGTCAACCCACAGCAGCAGCAGCAGCAGCAGCAGCAGCGAAGTCCTTCCCAGCACCAGCAACAGCTAAGCAATCCTCAAATCGAGCCTCAAAAGCCTAAGCAAGCAGCCCCAGGCAGCTCTCCCCCCATGTACTGCCCCTTCCCCCATTGCTGCACAGCACCTGTTACCACGTCAGGCCTTGAGCAGCCTGTACATTCCATCCAGCTGCCCACTACATCCAACCTGGACCAACAGACCCGTGACTTTGAGAGGCCTGAAGATCTGGAGGCGCACGCCTTCTCTGCCCACAGGTAACACATGTCCAGCATCAACATGCACACATAATAACATGCACACAAGCTTGGCACATGGTTCTGACAGCTCACTTCAGCGCTCTTTTGCTTGCCCAGCCATCCTGATTCTGCTGCAACACTGAAAGTAACCTGATAGTAACAGGATGGATAGCATGTTTGAATCAAAAGGTACCAGAGACCAAGCTTCCAACCTTGTGAGCCAGGAGCTGATCGCAGTCTCGCGCAATAGCTAAATGCATGTGGTTGTCATGATCAGGTCATCAGCTGGTCAGCATTACTGCTTGAGGATCAAGCTGTGCCCGTTTGCACTACCATTGTAGAGCGGTGTCCTTGCACAGATCCACTTCCTTTGCTCTCTTGGAAGTGAAGGCAGTCACAGAAAGGAAGCTATCCAGAGTCCTTGGAGCAACAGGCAGTGTTTGAAATATGAGCCCATGAATGCAGAACATTTTTTGCTAAGTGCGCGTCATTTCCTTGCAGTTTGAGGGTTCTGGAAAAAGTTTGTGTCGAGAAGATAAGGGTTGGCTCCGTGCAGCGTTCCTAGCACAAGCATCTGGCCTTGTGCACGCAGAGGATGCGAGCTCCATGCAGTGTGCCATGCTGCGTCCCTATACCACAAGCATCTGGCCTTGTGCACGCAGAGGATGCGAGCTCCATGCAGTGTGCCATGCAGCGTCCCTATACCACAAGTATCTGGCCTTGTGCGTGCAGAGAATGCGTGATCCATGCAGCGTTCCTAGCCTTGCCATGCAGCGTCACTATGGCACAACCATATGGCCTTGTGCATGCAAAGGTCGCATGCTGCATGCACTGGATGAACCTCAGCGGAGGGAACTCATTATGGATCTGCCCTTGAGGCCCCCTGCAACAACATGAGGAGGCAGAGTCGCATTTGGGAGGTCATTTAACCTGAACGAGGTGTAAGGTCAATGTGGAAAAGTGGGAAAGACACGCACAGGCTGCAACCATGAGTCCAGAGTGCAAGCGCCTTTACTTGAACGGGTGGTGCCCAGGGTGTGTGCATTGGATCTCTCCTGGTGTGAGCTCAACCCCACCGGCCACTCCTGCCCTACCATCCTCAGGAGTCCTGCCCTGCAGTACATTATAGGCCACTTGCAAGTTCAGGAATGATGATGAGCGTGCGTTTCCGCCACTGCTGGTGTGAACCCTGCCCCACCTGCCCCACCTGCCCTGCCCTCCCACCCTGCAGTGCAGAGCTCCTGCTCGCCGCACACCAGTTTGCATGCACCGCCCGCACTGAGAGCAGGACAGGCATGCTTGTGTGTCCGGTGCGCTCTGTGACAGCTCCACTGGGGCGCAGACCACGCACAGCCGTGCCGCAAGGTCAGAGCAGGTCCAGTGCACAGCGGCACTTGTCGCACCACCACAGTGCACGAGGCAGTCAAAGAGCTGGGGGCTCGGAGCAGCTGCAGCGAGGTCTGGATGAGGAGCTGCAGGACCATCAGGAGCTGCATACACATGCCAAGGATTTGGTGCAGCACATGCATGCGCAGCATGCGCCTCTGGCCATGGTGAGGGCCCATGCCGCGTGCTCAGAGCAATAGAGTGTTACGCTTCCGCATCAAAGCCTTGTTTCATGGCATATGACATTTGTGGTGCTACCTGTGGCTTGGCAGCAGAGTGGCTGCCAACGTTGCTTATAGCTTGCTGTCATGTGTTCCTGGAAATTGGATTGGTGCTGCTCTGGTGCCGTGCAAGCTTGAATGCCTTCCTGCTTTGATGACCTGCGCAAATGAAGTGCGAAGTGACATGCTCTATTCACCACCCTGCCATCCCTTTGCACGTTACAGGTGGTGGCTGGCCTATCAAAAGGGCTCGTGCGCCTTGCTGCTGCCAGTCGAGGACAGCCAGAGAAGGAGAGGTGAGTGTCGCAGGCATGCTTGTTCTCAAGGAGCAAGCTGATGTGCATGGACCAGCAACCTGATCATGCTTACCTTGCATGCCCTGTCACATCATGCCCCTAAGTTGCGTGCATGCGATAAGATTGCTACCTCTTTCCTTGCTTGCAGGTGCCCGCTTTGCCCTCCATCCCCAGCTGCTGTGCACTTGCATGACGAGGCACCTGTCTTTGGTCACCTGTTGGACCGACACCCCTCCCAGCTTCTACAGGTGCTGTGCTGATTGCGTGTCAGGGCAGCATGGAAACCTAGGCAGATAGCGCTGATGGGTATAGGTTTGGGAGCCAGATGTGGTACCCTCAACATGCACAGTAAATCTGCAATGAAGGTGATTTATCATGAAAAAGCAGGCTCTGAGCAGCTGGGAAAAATCCTTTAAGAAGCAAGCAAAGCATGCACACCGATATGCCAAAGACAAGTGCCCTTGAACGCACATAGGAAGTGGTCCCTCCTATTGCATGCCTTGAGGTGCCCATTACCAGTTCCATCATGTTTGCAGCTCAGATCTAAAGTTTCAACGGTGTGCTCAACCTGTTCTTCCAGGTATTTCATTGCTTGCTGATGTTGGCCTCGGGGCGGGACTTGAGCTCAGCCACAGCTGGGCAGTGTCTGCTACATTGCGGCGCCAGCGGGGTGAAAGGGGGCACACTCGGAGCAATGTTGCATGCCGTGGAGGAGCATGCACAGCAGGTGCTGGAGCTCTCAGCTGGCGCAGCCGCAGAGGCACTCCCTAATGGTGGGTGCCCTCTCGCTTGATGGCTTTCATGTACATAGTTCACACAGCTCATGTTGTATTGATGAAGTACCTAGGCCCTGATCGAGGGTGTGATGCACCGTTTGGCCGCCACCCCGGCTACCTTTCCCTTCCAGAGCTGTGACCAGTTGCCTGTATCCACTCTGATCTTCGCCTGCGTATTGTATTATCAGGTGCATAAATATTCAGTTGCATGTATACCCCCTGGTCTTCGGAGCTAGCTGGCTGATAGAGCTCTTGTTGCGCCTGCTGTGCACTGCAGCGCTGTGCTGCAGTGCTGCAGTCTTGTCGTGCTTGCTCTTGTCATGGCAGACAGAGCGCAGCGCTGAAGCTTTCCCAAAACAGGTTGGCTTCGCATTATGCAAGGTGCCATTTGCAGACCTCTCATTCTTTTTCATGTGTAGATCCCTGTTCTATGGAATGCAACCTGCAGGCATGAGTGCCAGGAACTGAAGCCATCCTGCGCACACAACGTTTTCACTTCTAAACGCAGAGTTCTAGCTTGGCTGCTCTCGTCATGCTCACCTTCCTGCAACAGCATGCTTGACCGCACTGCAGATGCCAAGGCGGCTGCTTTCAGCCCCAGTAAGGGCAGTCCACGCAAACAAGCACTCAGTTTGGGGCCGCAGCTGCCTTCCAGGCTACTCAGCAACGCCAGCAGGGCTGCCCTGGTGAGTGGATAGTCTCACATTATGTCTTTGATTTTACCTTGCAAAACCTGAACCAAGGGCAGGTTGGCAGGGATGTGACGTTTGAAGGCTTTAAGCTCGTGTGCTTGCCTCTGTGGAGCAATGGAAGCGCGCAATCTACAAAATTGAGCATGGCTCTTGAAGCAGACAATAGTTCCTGACTAAGCCTCCATTCTGCATATGTTTGTGGTACTGATCTTGCATGCTTCCTCTTGGCAGAGCTCAGAATGTCATGCTTCACATGCATGGGCATTTGGCATATCCCTGCACCTGCGTGCTGCCACTTGTGCATACCTGCCTCTTCCCAAGCCCTCATTCTGTGCAGGCAAACAAAACACCCGTGCGCCCCACCTGTGGCAAAGCTCTTATGCTTCTCCCTTGCAGCAGCCCCAACTTTGCGCTCAGGGGACAAAGCACCAGCACGGGCGGTCTTGTTAATACCAACCCCAGCATATCACTTTGTGCCTACTTTCACTTGCAGAGGCCGCCCAATGTGGTACCTGCTGAGCAGCTGGCCACCCGAGATTCAGGCGTGCAGGCGTCGCGTGTGCCTCCACAAGCATTGGCACGCGAGCACCTGCTCAGAGCGTACGGCCCACCAAACAGACGGCCCAAGCAAAAGGTGAGGAGGCTTGCCTCATGTGCTGTGCTGTGCCTCCAATGCTCTGCAAATTGCCAAGGAGCTCCGACAACAGCATTTCAGAGGTAGCACTGACGCTGCTAGGCAATGAGCCAACACAGGGTTCTCCACTTCCAATGCGAAAAGCCCTGCACTCTGCACATCAAGCAGGCATCCGGCCACCCTTGAACAGCTGATTCATGGTGAGCATATGTACCTGTCTGGGGCAGGTGGATGCTGGGGTGACAGCAAGGCCAGACACCAGGTCTGCCGGGGTGAGGGCTTGCCCAGACACCAAGTCCACTGAAACGATGGCTCAACTCAGCATAGGTCAAGTTGGAATCCCGGCCCCCCATGACCTTCCATTCATCCAACAGCGCGCTGATGCACTCCCTCAGTCTCCGCCACAGCAGTCACCGCCACAGCAACCCAATAACCCTGACGCCCAGGCCACTCAACAACCCCAGTCAGAGCTTCCCTCTGGCTTTTGCCAGCCAGCCTCTTCTGGGTCGAAGCCTGAGGAAAGCGGGGTGCATGCACCTGTGCAGCCCCCAGCCATCAAGGTTGCACAAGAGGGCAGCAAGCCTGCCCCTTCAGCTGGTGTTCCTCCCTCGCTGACAACAGCTGCAGAAATGGTGACAACAGCAGGGGCGCAACCAGGCATCGAGCAGCAAACAGGACCAAGTGCAGCTGCTATTGCTGCCAGAGCGCCCAGCAAGCCCCTTGAGCGATCCTCCCTGTCCACATCAACCTCCATGAGTGGGCCCCAGACGCCCACAGCCAATGTGCCCCACTTTGCCACAAACACCCCCCTTGCAACCTCCCCCAGAGCGTCAGTTGCTACGCTTCCTCAGCCGCTGCCGCGGCCCTCAGCAGCAGCACACCCGCCCTTCATGCACCTGGACATCGAGAATGACCAGAAGCTGCAGCAGCTGCCGACAGACGAAGAGGATCAGGAGTTGAATTCCACCTTGGGGTCCGCACTCGGAGGCACACCACGAGGGGACCAGGACCTGGATAAGACAGGCTCAACAATTGTGATGCCCTCATTGAGTGCTGTCTTGGAAGAGGGTGATCCAGAACAAGGCAGTGAGCCCCCAGCAGCAGCAGCAGCAGCAGCAGCAGCAGCACCTCTCAAAGCAGCCAGTTTGTGGGCATCCAGTCCCTTGTCTGAGCCTGCTGCCAAGCAAAAGAGCAAGCAAGGTAAAGAGAGCGAGCCTCCCATAGTAGCAGCAGCAGCTGCAGCAGCGCCTCTCAAAGCAGCCAGTCCAAGGGCATCCAGTCCATTATCCGAGCCTGCTGCCAAGCAGGAGAGCAAGCAAGGTAAAGAGGGTGAGCAAGGCAAGGAGAGCAAGCCCCCTGTGGCAGCAGCGGCAGCAGCGGCAGCAGCCCCCGCAGCAGCCAGTCCGAGGGCGTCCAGTCCATTGTCCGAGCCTGCTGCCAAGCAGGAGAGCAAGCAAGGTAAAGAGGGTGAGCAAGGCAAGGAGAGCAAACCCCCTGTGGCAGCAGCGGCAGCAGCCCCCACAGCAGCCAGTCCGAGGGCGTCCAGTCCATTGTCCGAGTCTGCTGCCAAGCAGGAGAGCAAGCAAGGTAAAGAGGGTGAGCAAGGTAAGGAGAACAAGCTCGCCACAGCAGCAGCAGCAGCAGCAGCTCCAAAAGTGTCCAGTCCGAGGGCATCAAGTCCATTGTCCAGATCTGCTGCCAAGGAGGGAAGTGAGAGCGGCAAGGAGAGGGAGCAAGGCAAGGAAAGCAAACCTTTTGCAGCAGCAGCAGCAGCACCAGCACCAGCACCAGCACCTTGCAAAGCAGCCAGTCCGAGGGTGTCTAGTCCATCGTCCAAGTCTGCTGCCGATGAGGAGAGTGAGCAAGGCAAAGAGGGTGAGCAAGGCAAAGAGAGCAAGCCCGCTTCCGCAGCAGGCACTCCACAGGCATCCAGTCTACAGTCCAAGTATGCTGCCCAGGAGGAGAACAAGCAAGGCAAAGAGGGTAAGCCCGCTTCCTCAGCAGCCACTCCACGGGCATCCAGTCCACAGTCCAAGTATGCTGCCCAGGAGGAGAACAAGCAAGGCAAAGAGAGTGAGCCTCCCGCAGCAGCTGCGGCTCCTGAAGCAGCCGGTCTGAGCGCATCCAGCCTGTTGTCAGAGTCTGCTGCCAAGGGGGGAAGTGGGGGCGGCAAGGAGAGTGAGCAAGGTAAAGAGAGCAAGCCTCCCGCAGCAGCAGCACCACCACCATCACCACCACCTCCCGAAGCAGCCAGTCTGAGGGCACACAGTCCACAATCTACGTCTGCTGCCAAGGAGGAAAGCGAGCAAGGCCAAGCGAGCAAGCCCAGTACAGCAGCAGAGGCCCCCAAAGCAGCCAGTCCCAGAGCTCTCGGTCCATCATCCAAACCTGCTAAGGAGGAGCACGAGCAGGGCAAGGAGGGCGAGACTCCCTCAGCACCAGCAGCTGTAAAAACAGCCACTTTGAGGGCATCCAGTCCACCGTCCAAATCTGCTGCCAAGGGGGATAACGAGGAAGGCAAGGAGAGCAAGGAGCCTGCAGCAGCAGCAGCAGCAGCAGTCAAGGAGAATGGGCCAAATAAAGAGAGCAAGCCTGCACTTGCTCCCACAGGGCAGATCCCTGCTGGGAATGAGCAGAAGAAGCCAGGTGCAATTGTGAAGACGGAAATCAAAAAGACGGCTGAGGATTCAGAGGAGTTTGAGGATATTCCGGAGGAGGTCTTTGACTATGACTCTGATGTTTGATTCTAGGTTTAAAAGGGAGGACAGTTTACTGCTTGCAAATTGCGCCATTTGCTTTTGGGCATGGCGAATGCTATTTTTGCTAGCCAGGGCAGCTGAAAGCAAGAAGGGGTAAGCTGTACCTCCTTGCAAGGACAGGTTAGCTGAGGCAAAACGAAATGTCTTAACCTGACAGTCTTAATTGAATTCAATGCTCGTCTCAGCTAACTGCCAGTCACCAGCTGTTCTGGCCACAGTACAGGGGCATTTCAGGATTCATTGAATTTATAAGAGGATTTAATCCTCAGGTGGGACTCACTGTTGGTGTCAATGCTGACTGTTGCGGTTAGGATTAGGTGTAGGTGTGATTACTAATGTATCAACCGACAAGGGCAGCTGTGTGAAAACGCAAGTATCAACTATCATTTGCAACTCTCAAACCAATATGTTTGTTTAAAAATTTAGAAGGACTCACTGTTAGTGCCAGCACTGACTGTTGGGTCTTTTCTTAATGCACGTTGGCTGTTGCCCAGCGTAGACTTATACTTTTGTCTACAGAGTTATGAACTAGTTCAAAGGAAAGGAAAGGGCTACTAGCTGTAGTACATAGCTGCACCTGCCTACGTGGGCAGCTTAGCTGAAGCGAAAACGGTGCCTGTAACCATACCAGTTACTGGAACTGATTGTGCCGGGTTGTTAATCATAAGAAGGGCAATTCAGGATATTATGTTCTTCGTCTTGTACAGTGTGCCAATCACATTTGCTGCAAATGCTAAGCTTGTATGGGCACCTACAGAGTAAAGACTCATGCTGACATTGCTGGTAATGAATGTGCAGATGCAACTGCAAGATATCAGGCAAATCAAGCAAATAATAATGCAGCAGAAACTGGGATCCTAAGCGCAGGTCCCGGCGAAAATCCATTGTCTCAATTTTTTTTGTTAGCCAACAAGGAGAACCATCCCAATCTTCAACATGCCCTGAAATCCTTACGCATACAAAGAAAAGAAAAAGAAAAGTCTACGCCAGCCAAGAGGCCGCGTGCATTAAGGAAAGGTTCCCTGACTAGCAAGCTAGAAAGGGTCTCACCAAAGGGCCCTCAAGCCTAAACTAGACTAAGCTAGCCTAGGAGAAAGCCAGAAACGAGAGCTAATGAGGATCTGGAGGGTTCAACCCAAGTTGGCTGCCATGCTCCTGGACGCCCGGACTCTCCTTCTCCTGCTCTCCTCCTCCACGCGCCCAGCAAACCCTCCCTCAGAAATCCCCTACGCATACAAGACATAGACTTGGGTATGCCAATTCCAGAACAGGCTACTACTCTTACTATCTGAGCACGTAGATAAGGATATAAACATTGCCTTTAGAAACATACCCTGTATTCCATCTCCTATTAACCATCCTACAATACCACACAGGCACCCTCTATAGCCAAAAACATGCAGTCTGTTTCAAAGAAAAGAAAGGAAAAGAATTACGTAGCCTACGTAGGCAGTGAAACTCCCCACATCAAATAAGGAAAGGGGGCCACATTGGTGCATAGACCATATGACCACCCCACCACAAAGTTTAGACTAAGAGAAGCATGACAGGCAGAGAACAAAGACAGGTCCAACAACGAGAAAGAGAGCAAGATGATAGCTGAAAGACTGGAGTCCAGACCTTCAACAGCGAGCAGAGCCAAGCACAGTCAGCCTGCCAACCAAGGAAAGCCATGCCCAGCAGCTAAGTGCTGAGCACAACTTCAAGTTGTTAAACGTAAGTCTGACCTGAGGCTAAACCAGATGCAGCCGTTGGCCACAAGCAGGAGCCTGTGGAGCGGCCCCTAGAACACCCCGAGCTGCACTATTAAAAGACTACCCCCAGGCCATTATGCCCTCTCAGAGGCTGTCATCATTTAAACAGCGCACCACACATGCTCTCAGGCTGCCAAAATCATATCATCTCCAGCATGAAAACTGAACGCCACGATATTGCTGGAAGAATGATCATAAAAGCTCTGAGTAAAAACCCTTGGGGAGCAGGCTTGGTTAACACGGACATAGGAAGTAATGATACATTCAACCCATTGCCATATTGGAATGATGGCAATATCATCAATCAAGTGCAAACCAACGGCATATACACTTGTTAAAAATAAAATACTGCAAACACACAAGACCTGGGCAAATAATTGAAGACGTCACAGTGGCAGCCTGCTGAGCATGCACATATGTGCAAGAAAGAAAAGAAAAACAACGTAGGCAGAGAAAACTGTCCCAACATCAATTAAGGAAAAGGAGGCACATTGGCTCAGGAGAGCCGTGAGTCCCCTCCACCACAAAGCTGCAAAACAGAAAATGCTAATGGGGATCTGGAGGGCTCCTGGAAGCACCCAGCTCCAGAACCTGGCTGTGAGAAGTATTCATGTTTTCAATAGCATGCCTAGTGGTAACAAGCTTGTTGGCATACATGACAGAAGTGGGCATGAAGTTTGCGAGCGAGTTTATTGGCGCGTTGATGGTCAAGTCCCAGTTGTTTAAACTGGTTAAGGGTGTGCTCAGTGTAGTAGGTCCCACCAACACCCAGTAGGATGGTGTGGAGAGTCACAGCTTTTGCATTAATGAGTCTGCAGAGGTCTGCATGCTGCCGCTGTGCCGCCTCCAACTGCTGTCCAGGCCTCATGTCTTCACAGTACTTAATTTCAATCAAGTGCAATGTCGCTGGTTAGCATTCAGTTGGTGAGGCTGTCTCACGCGATTAGCTACACTGGTCCTCTGTGAGGTGTCATGCCTGCTGCATAACATATGGTGTGAGCAGGAAGAAGAAGAAGAAGAAGAAGAAGAAGAAGAAGAAGAAGAAGAAGAAGAAGAAGAAGAAGAAGAAGAAGAAGAAGAAGAAGAAGAAGAAGAAGTGAGTTTGGCATGATAGGGAGTAATTATTATAGCATCAGGGCGACTTGATGTGAGCCTAAATGTCTTAATAAAATTACATGCAAAGAGGCAAGGGGGTATACTTCTGTTTGATGCATGTGCAGGGATTTGGAGGTTGTTCCTATGTCTGTGTTAACTGAGCCTGCTCCCCAAGGGCTTTTTTCTAAGAGCTTTGATGATTGTTCCAGCAACATTATGGTGCACAGTTTTCATGCTGGAAACGATATGATTTTGGCAAAAAAGAGCACGTGGAGTGCGCTGTCTAAATGATGACAGCCGGGAAGAGGGCATAATGGTTTGGTGGACCTTTTGAAGTGAATTGCATGTTTTTGGTTATAAAGGGTGCCTGTACGATATTGTAAAATGGTGCGCTTTAAAGGTGAGGATATACAGGGCATGTTTCTAAAGGCATTGCTGACATCCTTCTCAACTTGAAATAACAAGCTCTGATAGGAAGAGTAGTAGCCTGTTTTGGGGTTGGCACATCCAAGTTTGTGTCCAACTCGTATACTTGAGCAAGCCTTGTCTGGGCACTGGTGGGGGCTCATTGGTAGAATCATGTGTGCATGCACGCTGCTGCAAACTTTGGTACATCAAGCAAGACTCGTCTAGGTACAGATAATGACCTTTAGACTCTTCTTTGTTGCTCGCACTTCAATTTCTAGGTCATACAAACGGTTTCTGCTTTTTCAGTCAACCCCTCCTTTCTGCCTGGTTTTTCAGTTTGCTGCTTACAGTTTTTCACCTCCGTGTGCTGGAATGTACCAGCACCAGGCCTATCAGCCCAACAGTGTGGTTGCTGATCGTTTCTTTACATCTGTAAATCTGTAAATTTTATACTTGAGCAAGCTACTTGGAATGACGATGTTTCTCCTACCTGTGACCGTTGTGATGCCCAAGATGATGTGCAGGATCAACAGCACTTAATTTTAATTGTACACACCCCCAGGTCTGCTTTCTTCAGCTAAAGTCTGCTTCCTTGTTCTCTGGTCCTCTTTTTTCACTCTCCAATGCCTCTTTCCAGACGTTCCATTCCTGTCTTCTACTCACTGGGTGGCACCATGTACAATCCTTTCGAACCAAGTTGGTATGTTCACCTTTTAAGTGAACATACAAATCAAAACAACAACAACAACAACAACAACAACAACAACAACAACAACAACAACAACAACAACAACAACAACAACAACAACAACAGCAACAACCTGTACCCTTTTCTGTATGAACTTCCTTCTTTTCCTAGGCAGGCCAGCAGTCAGTCATTTTGACTGGAGGCCTTCTTTGCTTCTGTAACCTCTGTAAGCTCTTTGCTTCAGCTAAGCTGCCCACATAGGCAGGTTCAGCTATGTAACTCTTTCCTTCCTTAAAGCGCGCTGGGAAACAAACCGCCAAATTCCCATCAGCACTTGTTCCCTGCTTTCTTCTGCTACACTCGCCCCAAAAGTGTGTGCTCACAAGCCTCTGGCGAGACCTTTCTTGCTTGCTAGTAAGGAAACCCCTCCTTATTGCAAGTGGCCACTGTGTTTGCTAAGCGCTGATTGATTACTGATGTAGGAATTTCCCCTTGCCTACATGATGTTTCCTTTCATTTCTCTCCTTTCAAGTTGAACCCATCAAAACAGCATTTGGAAAAACTTTCTAAGCATTTGTCACTGTGGGTCTAAGGGCTGTTTCAGGCTTCTACTTGTGGTCAGCAGCTGCATCTAGTGTGCAGACTTTAGTTGTGCTCAGCAGATAGCTGCTGGACATGGCTTTCCTTGTTTGGAAGGCTGACAGTGCTGACTCTGCTTGTTAAAGGTCTGGAACTCCAGTCTATCAGCTATCATCTTGCTCTCTTTCTCGTTGCTGCAAAGAGATGGACAATCCCATACAGAAGTGGCTGCTATCAGTGCTTAAAAGAACTCTGGGGGTCAGGGACACTACTCCCTCCTGGTGCATCATGCGGGAATGTGTTCTGGAGCCCTTACAATTCAACTGGTTCCGAGCAGCAATGCGTCTTTACAACTCCCTAACCCGATGCAACAGCCTGTTGCTGAGCTCCACAATGAAAAAGATTTTGCAGGCTGACATGCAGCTGAGCTCGAGATCTGATGATTGTTGGTCCTCCCATATTCTGTCAGCCATGGATGGTTTGTCACTCCCACATTTTCAAACAGAAGCTGCTGAATTGTGAGCCCATTCATCTCAGTCGTTTTGTTGTGGATCTCAGGACCAGGCATCTGCCATATTGGGCACCTTTTTCCAACACGCACCCAAGAGAGCGCAACAGTAAGCACTTGACCTATCACCAGTGGAGCGCACCACTGGCGCTCCTCCTACAAACAAGGCCTTGGTTATGCATTCCCCCTACAGTCTCCCCAAATACATGTTCCTTGACCTCCCCCATGATGTCACTCACAGCGTGGCTTGATTTAGACTCCATGTTCACACCCTTCGCTACGAGACAGCAACTTGGAATCACAGGTCTTCCCCAAACTGTGACCTTTGTGAGGCTGATGATGATGTCCAGGATGAACATGTCCTCTTTCATTGCACACATCCCCAGGTGGTCTCTCTCCGCAGGAAATATACCAAATGGAAATATACTCCCTTGTTCTCACATGTAGGATCTCAAATTGTGTCTGCTTTCTTTAACTTGAACAACAACAAACTTCCTTTCATGAATTGATTGCCTTTTATGAGCAGGCTAACAGTCGCACTTCTTGACTGAAGCCTTCAGTGAAGGCCTTATCCTTGTAAACCTCTCTCGTTGCTGGACCTATCTTCTTTCTCTGCCTGCCGTACTTCTCTCAGTCTGAACTCCATGGTGGGGAGGTCATATGGCCTGTGCACCGATGTGGCCCCCTTTCCTTAATTGGTGTGGGGAGTGTTTCACTGCCTACGTGGTTTTTCTTTTCTTTTCACTGTTTTGCGCGAAAAAAGCTGCACTCCAACTTATTAAATCCAACTTCACACAGAAGCGCATGGAACACAGGGACAAACTCGTTTCCCAAACACACTTCAATTCCTTGTTCATTTTTTAATTGAAGTAAAACTTGCAGCAGCGCTGTGTAAAAACATTTGTCAAGTTTTAGGTTGGTCCATATGAGGAGACCGCATGCAAATGCACAAGTAAAACGAATGGAAACAAAGTTGTGTCTTGCGTGCAGTTTGGGACTATGGTTTCCATTAAGTGCTCCATTTTGCAACAGGAGCAGATTGCTTTTCCACATGTGCCTGTGCGCACATCCCACACAACCGTATGTACACAATGGTGACAAGCTGCGTTTAAAAAGTCGCATATTTTGCAAAAAAGTGCCTTACATCCTGCAAAGGGGAACTGGAAAGTGACAGAAATCACCCATTCACTTTTTCTTGCCCCCTCCTACGCCCCCAAGCTTTCCTTTCTTGGCAGCTGGCCCCTTTTTTGGTGGCTCAGGCTTGCGCTTGCTCCCTGCATACATACAGACAGACAAGCGGGCAAGCACAATGATCACAGGCTGGGAAGTAGTGTCAGATAAAAGCCAAGCATGCCTGTGGTCGTGGGCTTGCGTCAAAGTTGCACAAGCACAAGAGCAGTGCAAAGGCAAAGCAGAGTGTGCGGGAAGCAAAAGTCGTTGGGACACAGGCAAGGACGCGCCAGGGAGCTCAGCCGAGCAGTCCCATTACACCTTCTTAACATCCAAAGGAAAAGGAAAAGCTACACATGCGGTAAACACCCCAAGCGTTGATTAAAGAAAGGGATCATCCTGGGTGCGGACACTTTTGACGACCACCTCACTGCCACGAGGGCTCGATCCCGGGACCACCTCCGTCTCCGGAGGCTCCCAGGGAGGCACTGTCTGCTTAAATGCAGAATCCACGCAAAATCCTCAATCCCCTGTATTTTCGGGGACCCCTGGAGGTGTAACATCCAACAATCTCCCTAACATCCAAAAATCTTTGCGCTGTAATCCAAAGCTGCCCCCACACCTCAGCCAGGTTGGAAAAACAGAATCCCACAGCAAGCCTGCTACACACACTTTCAAGCATTTCCAGGTGGAGACATGAGTTCTACGAAATGTGGGCTCAGCAGGTTCCTATGCTTAATAAGACCATGAGGGTTGTGCAATGCAATTGAAGCTCCCCAGCTCAAGCCAGACTCCAACCGATTACGACTCAGGAAGCTACTGGCTATGGGACGCTCAGTGTAACGAGTATACAAGGCTTACGATAGCCTTGTGTTACATCCCGGGCTCTGCCTTTTCTTAGGTGTTACACTCAGACGCTCATTTTGATGGGTCAGCCTCTTAGCCAGCAACCCTCAAAGTACATCCTGTCACCTTCAACTCCAACCTCATGACAAAACCATGCATGTGGCGCGCCCTGTGACCATGTGAGCACAATGAGGCACCCTGAAGTGCCTGCCTGTATGTAATCCTCCCTGCACATCATGCACATGCCACAGGCAGGCCTGACCGTAATCGCCTGCGTGCCTGGCTCTTGATGAAATAACAGAAGCCAACGACCCTCGGACCTCAAACTCATGGAGTGATTTGATGCCCTACTGTGATAAACTGCCAGGATGCTTTTGTAACAAGGACCGGAAAGATAGGAAGGAGGCAATCATCACAATCCTTCCGCTTCATAATGTGCACCGGATTGGTGCTTGCTGACAATATCACCAGCAGGCTGCTGGTGGCCGCTTGTTCCGTGGGGCTTACACTCTAAGTGAAATGCACATACAAACCGTAAAAAACTTGGCCAGTGTGCACATTCGTGAAGGAGTGCACAACTACTTAACTTTGCGGTGTCTGCCTGTGGTGTCTTACCTGAAGCTTCGCCTGGCTTGGCCGCAGGCTTTGGGGGCTGGTTTGGAGCAGGCTTAAAGAAGGACTCTATGCGCCCTTGCGAAGCCTGCGCAGAAAAAGAAAGCAAACAAGGCCGGAATTCTTGAGTTCGGAGGTGCTGTAGCATGCTGCACGTGGCATGCCACACTACATGAGCTCCACGTGAGCTGTGCCAAGGAATTAAGCCTCTGCCCAAAAACCTTCTAGCTTCTCAGCAGACAAACCAAGCCTCTGCAAAAGCAGCTTCTAGCTTCCCAGCAGGCAAAGTAGGTACAGTCAAGGGTGGATACAACACCATGGAATGCACCATGACGTGACTCTGAGCATCAAGGAGGCGGCGCAACACAAAGAAGAGTGAGAGAGGTGCTGGCTTACAACCCATCCTTGGGCTGAAACTCAAGAGGCAGCTGGGTTACAAGGAGGAAGGATCTTCAAGCACAAGTGAAGCTCTCACATTCCAGTGGCCCCATGAAGGCAGAGGGAGTCAGCACACACTACCTCATTTTGGGAATGATTGCCCAGCTCTAGGAAGCAACCAACTGGTACGCAGGGTGATGCTTGCAGCATGCAAGCAGCCTTGCGAATCATTGTGCATCGAGCCTTGATTTGCGAAGTATCGTGCATCATCATGCATCATTGCGCATGAGACCTACCTTGCTTCGTGGATCATTATGCAGAGCCTCGCAAGTTGTTGTGCAAAGAATTTTGATCTGTAAACCATCTGCAACTTTGTGGATTATTGTGCATCGTCCGATGCATCCCTATTTGCAAAACTGCCTACTGATCCAAGCTCACCTCACAGGCAGGGCCCTTTTCTTCCCTTCCCTTCATTTTTCCCCTTCCCCTCCCTTCCCTTCCCTCCTTGTGATCCAAGCTGAGCTTTGTCACCATGCTGCAGCTTCTGCCTTTAGATTAGTCTGCGCACACGGCTAAAGCACTCACATGCATCCATCCATCCAGTGCAATCCCCTCCCTTTTGCGCACCTTGCCCTTTGCGGCCTTGATGCGTTGCACAGTCTTGCGCACGCGATCTTCACTAAAGTTCTTCTCTCCCACCAGGAACGCCACCAGCTTGTCCTCATCTACATCAGACCACTTGAGGGGAGGCAGCTCCTGTGCGCAAGCAAAGATCAAAAGCAAATCCAAGGTCTGCACATGCTCTATTGATCGGGGCTCCGGCTCCTGTTACACGTCTTCCCTTTGTTGGAAGATACCCAAGCTGAGGACGTCAGCATGCAGGGAGGAACAGATTTGGTGCTTCAAGCTGTGAAGGCAAGGTTGCAAGCCACAGCAAAAATCGACTGGAGAGCTTTCTATTAGACGCTCATCTTGCTGAGCAGGCAAAGTGTAGCTTTGATCCCTTTTGAGCACATCGCACTGAGATTAAAATGACCCTCATAACTCGAGCCTTGCGTTTTGTCCTCTGCTCACAATGCAACCTTTTTCAACAGTGAAATATGGCTGCACCTCACCTCAGGAGGTACGACTTCTGGGGTGTGGAAGAACTTGCGCGCCAACTGGTACGCACTCTCAAAGTCATCTGGGACTGGGTACTTAGCAGGGTCCAGCGCTGCCAGTACATTCTCGATGGTTTTGTGTTTCTGCGCAAAGGGGAGCCAGGAATTTGTGTGAAGCAGGAGTCCTGTCAGGGGGGTTGGCAACGCAGAGGCCCGACAGTTGTGCGTTACGTGCTGCCTGTCCCTGTGCCACTCACCTTCTCTGTCTGGTGGAGGAAGAGGCCAAGGCCCCTTCGAGGCTTGCCAGCCACACTTCCCGGCCACCTTCTAGCAAGTTGACCTCAAGCATTGCTTTGGGCCCAGCACACCGTTCTAATATGGTGAGCAAAATCAACCCACACAAGCTCTGTCATACATTCATCTGCTAAGAAAGGTTTGGGGAGTCTTTGTAACTGACTTAAACCTCCCACCTGCCCACCAACTGGCTCATTCACGATCTTAAGGGATGCTCAACCCAAACCTTTTATACTTGATGTCATGTCTTTCCTGTCCAAACTATGGTCTGATGATCTTGCAGGATATGCCCAATCCATCTATGCAGGCTTGTTGTGATGGCTTTTCCTGCTCAAACTCTGGTTCACCTTGCCACAAAGAGCCCAGCACCTGCAGCCTAACGACACTCGTGTCGGTGAGACCTTTGCAGCTGCAGCTGGAGCTTCTCTGCACACCTGCTGAGAAGGTCCTCAAAACTGTAGCCAATCCGTATCACAGACAGCACATCCCATTTACTGGAAACACCCTGTACCCCAATGGAACTATCAATCCCCTCACGTGCTCAAGTTTGAAGTACAACTTCAAATTAGAGCAACATGTTCCAATAAATGCTTTGGAAAAGCACCTAGCCTCTGACCTGGATGAGCTGCAGCGCCCGGATGGGCCCGATGCCTCTAATGGTGCCAGCGTAGTCACAGCCACACAGGATGCAGAAGTCAACGAACATGTTGTCGTCCAACCCCAGCCCAGCCAGCGCCTTGGCGCGATCAAACTCATTGATGGGCTGTGTGTTGCTCTGTTGCATGCATGCGTGCGTGCGTGTATGTGTGTGTGTGCGCGTGTGTGTGCGTGCGTATGTGTGTATGTGTGTGCGTGCGTGCGTGCGTGTGCGTGTGTGTATGTGCGCGCGCGTGCATGTCCGTGTGTGTTTGTGTGCACACAGAGTGGCCTTTTCATGGGAAGAAGTGTGTGGGCGCACCGGCTCATGACCAGGCAGGTTGGGCTGTTGTACTCCCATCAAAGGATGGGAAGGAAAAGTCTGCTGCGGTGCACACAGATCAGCCTCTCCTTTGCAGCACTGTGTGATTGCAGACCTGTGATTGCAGCACTGTGCGATTACAGACCTGTGGTGCGCAGGCGCACTGTGTTATTGCAGACCTGTGGTGCACAGGAGCAAGCAACCAGGCACGAACTGCCACTTGGGTCAGGTGGCAGGTGAGGGATTTTGTTGGAAGCACAGCACAAACATCAACTCATTGATCAACACTAGTTTGCACACACACACACACATGTGCATGTAAGTGCACAAAGCGGAGCCGCCCGCCCACACATGCATGCGCACAGATTTCCATAACTTGTGGCATAAGCAAGGTATGTTTTGCTGCTGGGTGCATGAGTGCACGAGGTGTTCCCCCCCGCTGAGTGCATCCCTAACTCCGGAGTGCATAAGTGCATGAAGTGACAGCCGCGCCCTCACCCCTGAGTGCATGAGATGGCGAATGAGCCGGGGGGTGCCAAAGGTCAAAGCATCCATGTCCTCTGTGGCCACGCCATACACCAGGCCAGCCTGGAAAAGCAGGAAAAGGGTGTGGTGTGTGGGTGCGACACACAAAGCATGACAGGAGAGGAAAACACAGGGGCCATTCGTGTTTTTTGTGGCCGCGCCATACACCAGGCCAGCCTGGCAAGCAGAAGCAGGAAGTGGTATGTGATTTATGGAAAACAAGACACCTGATCCGGACATCGACAAGGAGCGTGACTGCGGGCTGGAGCCATGAAGCCATCAGGAGCCGGATCTGAAACTTGAACACGTTGCACAAATCTGCATGTGCACGGCATGGGTGCAAGAGGAGGTAAAAGCACCTACACAGCCCAAAATGTGAGGCGCCTCAGCCAAAGCATAGATGCTTTGTTTGGCCCATCCTTTGGCGTAGGCCAAACATGAGCTTGCCACATCTTTTGCTTCACTTGGGGCTTGAATAATAATGGAGCCAAGTCCTGAAGCCCGTACACACAAACACACAGTCCACACCTTGCACATGCTGGAGCATTGCGCCTCAGCCTCAGTGGCAGCGTCTACGATTGGCACGCCCATCAGCCGCAGCAGCTCCTTGCACTCCTCATTGTGTTGCTTGGTGACCTGAGCGCGTGTGTGCAAAGCAAAGCGCGCGCTGACTCGCTGCACATACACACGTCCTTGAGAATGGAGCAACAAGGCTACAAAGTGCACGGTGCAGCTGAACAGGCACGCTTGTTCCACAACCTCTGTGTTCAGGTGGAAAATTTTGGGAGTCAGGGGCAACACCAGGTGTGCTCTTCGGCAGCACGTGATGCCCCAAATTGCCATGCAGCCATCAAGCTTTGGCGCACCGGAAGAACGAGGCCGCTTAACGTGTGTGTGTGTGTGTGTGTGTGTGTGTGTGTGTGTGTGTATGTGTGTGTGTGTGTGTGTGTGTGCGTGTGTGTGTGTGTGCGTGTGTGTGTATGTGTGTGTGTGCGTGTGTGTGTGTGTGCGTGTGTGTGTGCGTGTCCTCCTCTGGGCATGGCACCGTATGCCTCTTTGTGCTGAAGGGCACAGACGTTGCTGGCGTGCCGGTCTTTGCTTTCATGCATAACCGCGTTGCACGTACATGACCCCATGACAGGCACTCTCGAAGTCTTAGTGGCCACTGTGGCCAGGACACGCTGGTGCGGCATACCTTGATGGATCGCTTGCTGTACTTCTCAATCTCTTCCTGGTTGCCTGACTCTTGAGCCTTGCGCAATGACTCATCTGCATCCGTGCGCCTGAGAGGTGTGTGTGCCACAGGTAAAGCAGGCAATGGACGAGCGCATGTGTGTCTGTGTGTGCGTGTGTGTGCGTGCGCGCGCGATTCCCCTGAGGAAGCAGCCTTGCAAAAGCAGGGGCAGAGTGGCTCAGCACGTGCAAAATGAAGAGGATAGTATGCGCAAGCAAGCTGGACAGAATGCTGTGGTACGGAAACTCCAAGGTCTGGTCTCCTTTCTCCACCTGTGTTGAAAGAAAGAAAAAAAACTACATGGTCAGTGGAAACACTCCCCGAGCGTACCTCTCCAGGCGTTGGTCCAGTTGTTGCCGCTTAATCTCGGGGGGCTTACCATCAAACACAAACACTGGCTTGATGCCAGCCTCCAGCATGCGCGCTGTGCGGTAGAACATGCCCTGCGCATACACACACATGAGTTGGCATACACACATACATGTTGGCCCTGCTGTATAGATTTGCGCAGCCTACGGGATGGTGACACCTTTTTGGCAACCGCTTGTGTTGTGTTGTACAAGGCTGAGCCCTAAGTGTGAAAGCACAAATATTCAAAATTTGCGCAGAGCTACAAACACATCAGGGAACGACAACAATGCTCGACATACAGCACACTAGACGCTAGTCACCAAACAGAGCTCACTTGCTTTTTGCTTTGCAAGCAACAACGGAATTCTGGACATCAGCCCAAGCTCCCTCCCTCCCTCCCCCCATTCCTCCTTTCCCTCCCTTTCCCCCTTCTTCCAAACCAATCCCACAGCTTCAAGCGAGCCAAACTCAGCTTTCTCCTGCACCTAACAGATCCTGAGGTTGCACTCATTCTTGAAAACTTGGAAAAAAACTTTGAACATGGTTTGCTACCCTGTCACACACCTGTAAGTGGCTTGTGACCTCGCCTGCCTCATTGGTGAGCAGCTGATCACCCACACGCCCAACCTGCGCGCATAAGGTGTGCAGGGTGTATGGATGGGCCGAGGCAACAGAATGGAGAAGCAGCACAGGGCAAAATGTTTTTTGCCTGAGTTATTCAGTAGTAGGCAAGGTGTTTGCTTGCAAGCGCTGCACTGCGTGCTTCTGCATGTGCAACATTACGTGGCAACTAAAGAACCTTGCCTAGTAAGAGCCCTACTTCGAATCCATGAATTTTCCTTGTTGGCATGGGCGCAGTACAGATGCTGTGCCATCTATTGAGTAACACATCCCACTTCCAGTTATGGCCGCACGTTTGGGGCCTGGATGAGGAGTGGCTGGTCCTTTCTCTTTCCCCTCTCTGTTCCTCCCCTTTTGTTAACTTCAATCATGATCCACGTGCAAGACACTTACCACAACCATAAACTGATATATGTGCATGGAGGCATCCACTGCAATCTTGCGCCCAAAATAGGTCTCAAATTTTTGCTCCCTCACGCACTCATGCGCCTGCAGAATCAGTGCACATTTGCAAGGACATTGCACTTGCACATTCAAAGGCTTGAGCCCATACATGTCTCAACTTACATGTGTGTGTCACAAGAGCGTGGGTCTGTGTGTGTGCAGTGTGTGTATGTGTGCTTGCATGTGTGTGTGTGTGTGTGTGTGTGTGCGCGCGCGCGTGCGTGCGTGTGTGTGCGTGTGTGTATGTTTGTGTGTGTGTGTGTGTGTGTGTGTGTGTGTGTGTGTGTGTGTGTGTGTGTGTGTGTGTGTGTGTGTGTGTGTGTGTGTGTGTGCGCGCGCGCGCGCACGCTCAGGCAAGGGGCTAACCTGATCAGCCAAAAGCTTGGTGAGGCCTTGGATTCCCATGGCTTTTAGTTAGCTGCAGGGCGAGGCAACAGCCAAAGCTGTCTTATCGCGTTTGAATATGACTCTTCCAGAGGGGCTCTACAAGAGGTAGGGAGACAAAAAAGGAAAGCCACAAGACACTGAGAAGCACGCCTACCAGAGGAAAGAGCAGTGGATAAGCCCCTTAAAAATACGAGAGTGACCAAGATGGGACTCTGCACCTAGATAGAGATTGAATACAGAAGACAGTGCTAAAAACTAATCAATCCCACACACTCACGTCAAGCTGAATGCCCAGATCTGGCCTGAGCTCGAGCGAACTTTCGATGAGAATGATAATGTTAATCGATTTTGTTTAAATTAATTTCAATCACAGACACGCACGCATGCATGCACACGTGCACACACACACACACACACACACACACACACACACACACACACACACACACACACACACACACACACACACACACACACACACACACAATTGCGCATGCAAATAGCTTTGTGGCACGGACTTTACTCCCAATAAACGTGAAATATAGCTGCAAATGCAGAGTTGAGACTTCACATTGGCAAGATCCTCCTAGTATACTGTAAATTTGCAAGCAACGTTAACGCCCGCCAAACTCATGTACCCCTGCCTTGGTGTCTTTTTCTGGATTTGCCCAAGCAGGTTGTGCGTAACATGAGTAGGTTCTGGCTTCGTGCCCATACGTTGAAAGTTGAATTTCGGTTTGGCAAGATTGGACCTCTGTGTGTGACAGGTGTCATTGCAATCTGAGGCCTTTTTCCCTTCAAGGGAACAAGTTGTCACCCTTGTTTTTGCAATCAAACTCAAGATGAAGCACACGTTTTTTTAACTATACTGATGGACAGATTTGTTTTATGCGCTGTGAGTATTACATGCTTTTTGAACCTTTCTTCCAGGATTTCTATGAGACACAACCTTCAAGTTAAGTTTTTTTGCTGCATCAGGTGCATTCTCAGGTTGTTTCTCATTTCCCTCATCAGCAAAATACACAGCTTTTTACTTTCAAAGTTTGTGTGTCTTAGCTTATGGGTTTATTTCTGGCTGGCTGAGACCAGCCACAAGCCGATCAGCCAAACGACCTATCTGAAGGTCATCCCCCAATGAAACCCTATCCAATCCAATGAAACCATTTTAGCCTTACAACCTCGAGCCAATTTTGACTTGGTCGTTGAACGTGTCTCCTCTTTCTCAATTGATATCATGAGAGTTCTCACTGCCTACATATACGTGGCTCTCTCCTCTTCTTCTTTTAGAGCCCTTTGGTGCAACTCATGCTAGGCCTTGTAGGCAGGTACAGCTATGTAACCCTATCCTATCCTATCCTATCCAACTCATGCTAACTTGCGAGTTGTGGAACCTTTCCCTAATGCACGCGGCCTTTTGAATGGCGTGTCTTTCCTATTTGTGCAACCATTGCCACCTCTTGAGCAGTTCTCTCAGTCCTTGGTCTGCCGAGCAAGGAATCATGTGAAATGTAAACCGAAGGCTCCTGCTTCAAAGCTTGGAGCAGCCATGCATCCAGCGCAAAAAATACTATGCAGCCTTAAACTCGCTGTGATCTACTTACTTTACCTTACCTTACCTTACCTTAAACTCGCTGCACGCATTTAGGAGAATCCCATTTACTGGAAGGCTAGCTAGGTCTCACCACCACCTTATTTTCTTCCTTTTTAGGCCTTGTACTGAAAATTGCCGGCCACGACCCGTTGAGCCGCATTGCCACATTACGAAAAGACCATTCTTATCCTGGAAAACTGGAGCTGAGCATGCATTGAAGGAAACTTATTGCCTCTGCTGGCATCATAATTAATGTCTTGTTCATGATTCTCCAGCAGAACTTCAACAGAAGCAAAAAAACTAGATGAGGGCAGGATGTACCCTGTTCTACAGACTAGCAGGTACATACAATGCATGCTTTGATTGGACTTGAAAGACATGCAATCAAGTGTACACGCTGGTGTTCTTTGAGCGCAGCGCAAGGATCTGAGCCTTCACCCTCTCAATCTCTGTTGCTTGGGCATTGACCAGCTGCACTAGAGAGTCGCGCTCCTCCACTTCCTGCGTTCATCCAAAATAATGTGAGATCCATCAGGAATACATAAGGGGCGGGCGTGGCATTGCGGAATCATTGCGGAATGCTTGAGTATGGTTCTCCCTACTATAGTCCCAGATAGTAAAACCTTGGAAAAGGAAACATTCCAATGCACAAACGGGTAAGGCCTGTGCACCTGGTCAGCCCTCAACAAAATGCCTCTACCAGACACCATGACATCAATTCAGGGCGTACCTGTCGTCGTTGAAGCACAGGATCAACAAACATAGTCTTGCGCGTCTTTGTGAGCCCTGATTCCAGCCCTCGCTGCGCCGCTGTCATTTCGCTTACAGCGTTTAGGGCACGCGTGTTCTCCGCCGTCAGTGCCATCTACGGGTCAGCAAGTGCACACACCATGGCATTGCTGTTTGAGACCACAAGTTCAAAAGAGGAGTGATTTATTTTTTTAGATTGTGCAGACCATGCAAGACACGTGGATAAGGTCCATTCAAAGCATAACCTCTCGCCATCATATGATTATGGGAGCTCAAATCTAAAGCACTCCATTTTTAGCCTTGGAGATCTTGACACTTGCAAATGCTCAGGGCATACTCACCAACTCGTTTGTCCGCTCAGCAATTTTCTTGTCCCACTCTGCAAGCTCTTTGGTGTATGCTTCCTCCTGCAAGAGAAAGGACAAACAAGGGCCTCTAATATGGCATGAACAACAAGGTCCTGCAGTACAGATGAGCCTTGATCACGCAGCAAAAAAGGAGACGTCTGCCTAAGCATTTTGGTTGGTTCACAGACCATAGAGCAATGCCATGCCCTCAGTGCGTGCCACCTCTGTAAATAATGCATGTGCGCATCTGACGTTGCAGCCTAACTTGCCTGCTTTCGGATCTCCTCCTTCAGCTCTTCAGTTCCACGCGAGGCCCCGATAGTATCCAGCAAGTCAAGATTGATGATCTGCATGATGGTAAGCAGCAGAGCGTTGACCCCACAAGCCACGAAACCCACTGTGCATGGGGGTAAGTGATTTCAACAGCAGGAGCACATGACACCCAGCATCAGCAGGGTTCAGGTTAACACACCTGGCCAAATTTCAGCATCTGCACGTCGTGGGCACGCCCTTCTAGCTCTGCTACCCTTTGGTCCTTTGCTGCCTTGTCCTGCAGCCAAGGAAGGGTACGCACATGGTGGACGTTAGAAATCAGTGGCGCAACACTGTGCTGCTGCTGTGATCTGCGACCAGAGCTGCTTTGATTGTGTTGCTGTGACCTACGACCAGTAGCTGCTTAGCTGTGCTGCTGTGGTCCATATATATCAGCAGCTTCTTTGACTGTGTTGCTTTGACTCAGACCAGGGTAGAGGAGGCCAAGGATAAATACCAGACAGTAACCATGGAGCAAAGATCTAATCAAAAGATAGCGAGCATCCAGCACCGTCAGCAAGGTTTGAAACGAGGCTCAGCCCGGGTATTAACCTTGAGCAACAGCACAAACCTTGAGCAGCTGCAGGTGCTCCTTCTTCAGCTCTTTGTGCTTTGCTTTGAGCTCAAGCCTCTCTTGGTCCATCTCCTGCAAATAGGAAGCCATGCAATGAAGAGGAATGCATACAAAAAGGATGCATGGAAATGTTGGGCACAACCAATAAATCAAGCAGAAGCACACATGCGGGTCCTATGCATGATGTCGCAACAACTTGCGCTCCTTGTTAAATGAGTTGTTTTGAAGCTGGACAGCGATTCATAGTAATACAGAGGACCAGAACATGCACTTTGCTACCAGAAGACACAGATCACAAATCTTCAAGAATGACCTGCATTCAGGCCCACCTTCAACCGAAATTGACAGCCTGCTTTGCAAGGGCACAAGTGTTACCTTTGTTGGTATGAAGAAGGTGGTGGAGGTTGCTAGCCTCCTTCATGGTCAACAAAAGTGTGCCATAGTCATCGCATGCCTATTTCCTTTTCACCAATTTTATCCTCCGTCGGCTGCACTCACATGGATGCGATTCTTAAGGCGCTCTAGCTCCCTGCTGCTGAACACCAAGCCTGCTGATGTGTCGTCAGGAATCCTGCGGTCCACTAGGTACTCGATCTGCAACACATGCACATCATGATGGTGACTTCTGCGGCTGAGATTGATAAGGTTGGGTAGCTGAGTAGGTCCTTGGAAGCGCGTCAGCATGCCTTGAATGCAGGCTTAATTACTTGCAAGATAAGAGCATACAGACCAAGGCTGCTGCTGCTGCTGCTGCTGCTGGCCTGAGAGCCAGTCTGCTGTAACGCAGAGCCACATATGTCATACTTCATTCAGGAACGTGCTCAATATCTTACGCCATTGCATGTATCTTACGCCACGTATGTCATGCTTCATGCTTCATGGCTCATGCTTCAGGACCTCATGTGATGGAGCATGATATACGTGGCGTAAGATACATGCTTCATGGTTCATGGCTCATGCTTCAGAGCCTCATATGTCATGCTTTATTCAGTCATGTGCTCAGTATCTTACGCCATTACATGTACCTTATGCCACATGTATCATGCTCCATGGCTCATGCTTCAGGACCACATATGCTATGCAATATTCAGTCATGTGCGCATTGTCATTACGTCTTCACACCTTCATCAGACCTGTGCTCGTTGTTATCACCTGTCTCTTACGCCATGGCCCACAGCAACGTACACGCACCCATTCAATATTCAAGTTGTCATTGCACACGAGATTCACCCTACTTGTGAGCCTCATTACCTGGTGCATCTTGAGGTTGACAATGACATCGATTTGGTTCAGGGCCTGCTGCTTCTCTTTCTGGAACTCTGTGATATCCTGCACGTTGGCAAATCATATGCAAACAGGCTGATCAGTCTATGCCACAATGCCTTTTGAAATGATTTTCTTAAGGAAACTGAATGCCTGCTCCCTAGTTTGTACATATGGCCTGATAAATTAGAAAGCAGAAAAAGAAAACTTGAAAATTGGCAGTTATCCAAATGAATTCATATGCTTCAAGTATTAACCAACCACTTGGCATCCACCAACCTGGTTAATGGCTGCTAGGCCCATCTCAAGGACTTTCTGCTTCTTGACCAGTGCTTCCTTCTCCTTGCGCAGCGTCTGCAGTTGAGTGAACAAGGGTGGAGTGGGCATGGGCGGGCAACACAAGAGCGCAGGTTACAAAATACATGCAAGTCTGCAGCTGGGTTCTGCCCAGGGAGCTCCCAACACAATTGCTCAGAACAGGGCTTTGACAAAAGGTAACCGTGTAAGCGCACAGTATGGCTGCCTCAGGTATGCTAACAGGCCTAGCTTGCATCTGTAGCTATGTTGGCATGCCGCAAAGCTGCTTGGCATAGATGAGCGCAGATTCTATGCCAAGTCACCACAGCAGAGCCATGGAGCAAAGACTCAGGTCTGGATGCAAGCAAGGGCTATGATCGCACCTCAATGGTCTTGGTGAACTCTGCAATCAGTTCCTCCTCATCCAGCCGCTTTTCACGCAGGTCGCACACCTGCACAGCCACAGTGGTGGAGTCCAAGTTGCTGCACCAAATCCCATGTGCACAGAGCTCAGCATGTGATGCTAGCTTCACCTCACTCCAGTACAACTCAAGAGGAGCAAGCTGCATGAGGCATGCAGCTTGAGGCAGCTGATACCGAGGCAAGTGTTTAAGCAACATGTTTATATGAGTAGCAGCCTCCTTTTCCTACTCAGCTAGGAATACTCACCCGCTCATACAGGTTCTGGTCGCACCCAGGTGGGCATGCCTCCTCCCCTTCGTCATCATCGTCATCACCCTCCTCCTCATCATCCTCTTCTTCACCATCTTCACTCTCCTCCTGTTGTGGATGGATGCATTATTGTTGCAGTTTAAAAACTCACGTGACGGAAAGAGTTACAGGAGTATGGCTTCAAACTGACCATTCAAAACCCAACACCTCTCAGGCAGACAGGCTTGTAACAAGAGTAGAGGCACTTCGGGAGCGGCCTGATGATTGCAGTTTAAAATTTTGTCCTGCTTAAATGCTTTGCGAAAAGTTGAGCGCCGTCCTTCATTACCTCGCTTTCATCATCATCGCCTTGTCTGCCTCCCGCAGCCTTCTTTTTGCTGCGCTTGATTTTCCTGCAGGAACAAGAAAAAAAACCGGCTCACGCATCAAACCAAATGCACTGAAAACTGCAGCTGAAATATTGCTGTACACAGCAGTGCCACACGGCTTGCACAACACAGGCTTGCACAAAGCATGCCACAGAACGTAAAGCAGAACGCACACACTGGCTGCACCTGTTGAAGATCTTGGCCAGCTGTTCCTTGAACATCTCAGTGTCTGGGACCGCAGCATCGAACTCGGCTGCCACGGCATGCCTGCGAGCCAGCAGCTGCTCTATTTCCACGCGCTTGGAGTCCAACTTGGCGTTGCAATCGTTGATCTTTACCAGGATGTCCTGAGGAAGGCAAGGTGTGTGCGTGCATTCATGCCTGCTCGATCCTGATCCAGGGGGCAACACATTCAGCTCAGTGTGCAGACACATTTGGCCCAGGGTGCAAACACACTTAACTCAGGGTGCAAACACATTTGGCTCAGGATGCAAACAAACTTAACTCAGGGTGCAAACAAGGGTAGCAGCACTTGAACTACAGCAATGCTGTGAGTTCACCTGGCGGGTCTGCTTCACTTTGGAGCATGGGAAACAGCACGCAAGCCGCAGGAATGCTGATGGCCTTTGATCTTTCACTCACGTTGCGGTCAACCATTTTAGCTGTCCGCTTCTCTATGAAGACGACTTCTCGCTTGTCGAAGTCTTGCAGGAGGGACAGTTCCTGCGTATTACGATCAGTACAGTTGTCAACACAGGAAACCTGAAATTCAATTTCAAATGAACAAAGAGGATGTTTATTGGATGTTTCACCAGGATGTCCAATACAAGGATAAAGCATGCAGTGTACACGGATAAACTCGATAGCTAGCATCCACAAGCACGCATGCACGCATGCATGTGCACGCATGCGTGTGCACGCGCACACACACACCTACACACACGCACACACCTGAGCGTGCACAAGCTGCCTAATCTCACACAGCTTGATCTGAGCCTCCAGGCCCAGCTTTTCTCGCCTCAGTGTACTGAGCGCGTCATCAAAGGTGTCTGCCATCTCGAGCACCTCGTAGTGCAGTCGGGCTGCCTGCTGCTCCAGCTGCAGAAACAAGATAGGCCAGAACATACCCTTAGCACACCCTCTGTGTCAGCTAACACAGCAAGGCTACACCGTTCTTGGGAATCCATGCATTGTGTGAGACTGGCATACTTGGCCTCATTTGTTCAATTCATTCAACAGTGATTTGAAGATGAAAAGAGCCATTCATACGGAGCACCGCCTCACCCCACATATTGCCCACCTTTCTCCGCTGGTAGGCTTGCAGCTGCTTCTCTAGTTCTGACAAGGGCACCGCCGCCATCATCTTTGCCAGCGCCTCCTCCCCAGTGGGAGCACCACCGCCTCCTCCACCGCCCGCGGCCTCACCCGCCTTGCCAGCCTGAGCTGCAGCCTGCTTGCTGCCACTGTCGCTGGCCTTCTGGTTTGAAGGTGGCGTGCTTGCTGCTGCAGGCCCCCCATGCCCGCCAAAGCCTCCCAGCTTGGATGCTGCTGCTTTGCTCTTGGCAGCTTCCTTCTGACGGACATGCTCTTCCACATCCTCTTGGCTCACCTTCAAACACACACATACACAGCACGTACATCCACGTGTTGAAGCCGCAACAATGAGCAGCGTGCCAGCGTTGAGCAGGAACAGGGTTGTGAGGAAGGGCCAAGGGTCATGCATATGCATGTTTTTTTTTTGCATCCTGTTGCACCCGCTGCTTAACCCGCCGCTCTAAGACCCCTGCTGTTAAAACATGATCTCCAGATTGCGGCGCTCAGGAGGCCCCACCTTCTCACGGTCCTCTGGAACCTCCTCAGGCCGCAGTGTGAGCATGGGTGGAATGTCAAATGGAGTCTCAGAGAAGCCTTCCCTGGATGCAGGGGCCAGCCTGCCCAGCTGCTCATGGATGGCCTCGAGCTGCTGCACCCTACGAGCACATTATCACACACAGAGGTCTCAGCGAAGGTCAGCTTCCTTGGTCACTGGATCATCTTTAGCAGGATTGCGATATTGCCATCAGGTTCCTTTGAGCTCATCCAGGCATTTGGATTTCTGCACTGCACCTGCTGCTGAGGCTCAGGCTTGAACGTGCTGGCAGCCAAGCCTGACCAAATGACCTGAATGTGATTGCGTGCGCTCAATCATGCTGGCAACATGCTTAGTCATGCTCACGACATGCTTGCACTTCTGCAAGCAGTACAAACCCAGCGACCACAGCTCTGCTCACTTGCCTCGAGTTTATTTCTGTAATGACCTTGCGCTTGACCTCGCGCAGAGCAAGGAAGCGGTGGTTGAAGTCCATGCGCACGCTATGCATGGCCTCCTCCAGAAGGAGCATCTGGTGGCGCTTGCGCTGAGGGGTCATGCGGTCCTCCTATGTGTGTGTTGTGGGGTGTGTGTGCGTGTGTGTGTGTGTGTGTGTGCGCGCGCGCGTGCAAGGTCATGTTTCCATAGACAGGTTGGACACAGAAGGCAACCTCCTGGAACCCGCACCTGCAGCTGGAGTTTTTGGCTCCTGGATGTTACACCCTAGGTTTTGAGGAAGCAGGACCAATACTACCAGCAGAGAACGCATTTCTTGTCATGCATTGGCAAGCATTTTCCTCATGCATCCACAATGCTTGATAAAACACACTCACCTCAGGAATGACATAGTTTTGGTCGCTCTTCAGCTTGTAGTCACCCATGTTTTGCTCTGCCTCATAGATAGCCTGGACATCTGCTTCGTTCTCATACCTACATGCATGTTTTTGCAAGCAGTGCACAGGGTCAGTGCGCAGGGTCAGCACATCATCCAGCAGCTGAGCCGCACGAAGCGCCACTGCACAGGCGCACAGCTCCTTGGGTGAACAGAAGCTCTGCTTTGGGCTTCTCAGCCTGGTTCCAATTGCAGCGTGCCTTTTTACAACAGCTAGGCATTTGCCTCACACTAAGGTGTCCACATGCTTCCAGCCCCCCCAGCCCTCAGCTCCAGGTCCAAGCCCCACCAACTTTTCATTGGGGTATTCTGAGTCCCACTACCCAGACCTAAGCATCCCAGGAGCACCAACACGACCAGCTTTTTAGCTTGCATCTTCACCCACTTTTCATCAGGACGCGTCAAATTGAACGCATGCCACTCCGCCTCTCGCTTCTTGCGCGCCAACCGCCGTTGGTCTGCCTTGGTGAGCTTGGCCTCATCCACGGTCTGCTTGCTGTCCTGGCGCGCACTGCCACTAGACAAGCTAGGCCGTCCAGACACATTTTGTGCCTTGTTACTTTCGAACACAGCGCGGCTGCGTGCTGCTGCTCGCGCTGCCTCTGCCTGTGGGTGGATACACAATCAACAGATGAGTGATGATGCATCAGCTGGATGCAAGTGGAGACAACATGCGCTGCAGGTGGAGGAAGCCAGGCATTGCAGAAACAAGCATGGGCACAGCTGTGTTAGATGGCCGTTTGGCACCCCACCACAAAAGTGACGATTTGCTGCACTGTGTGATCAAATAGGCAGTGGCAGAGCATGGTCCTGATGGCGATGGCCCACCCAGCACTGACACTTACACAACTTTATAAAGCAACCTGGCTAAGCGATATCAAGCAATCGAGCAATGCAGCAAGGGACAGAGAGTTGCTATTGCTGGAGTACATGAAAGGTGGTCTTTGGCCACACCATTGCGCACCTCTTTGGCTAACTCCAGCTCATGCTGCATGTCTTCTGACAGGGCTGCTGTCCGGAAGGTGGTCACGTAGTGCTTGACACGCACGCCGTACAGCACGATGCGCTCCACCTCAATCTGTAGTTCAAAGCCCGGCAGCCAACATGTGTGTGTGTGTGTGTGTTCTGGAACCCCACTCTTCAAGCGGCTGAGCAGCATACTTGGCAGGCAGCACAGGTCATGCAGCGGGCAATCTAGTAAGGAATCCGAGGGAGCAACTGAATTTGACTATTCCTTGCTGCTATGTGCAAAAGAGTGCTCAAGGACAAGCAGGAAACCCCAAGCATGTGCACAAGTTATCGGCACTGTTGTCCAGTGTGCCCATCTCCTAGATGATGTGCGTGACGCTTCAGAGCCATCCCTGGCACATCGAATTCAGGCCAAGGAAGGCCCCTTACATGGTCAAAGAAAAAGGCCTTCAGCTTCTTCAGCGCCAGCTTCCGCTTTGCAGTTTCCCACGCCACCTCCATGCCCGCCTCTTCAATGCGCTTGGCGGTTTCCTGCGTATGTTGGCAAGGTCAACGCAAAAGGATTGGAAGCTTGCATCGGAGTCATGATCAATAAGCTCCTTTGAACAGGGAAAGCAGTCATTTTTAAAAGTGGCAGTTGTAAGTAGGCAGAGAGGAAGCCTGACCTTTCCTCGAGTTGCCGTGTTTGATGGATCCCTTTTTTTATGTGCATCCTGTTTCTTAAACAGTTGCAAGTACAGCAATGGCATGCAAAAGAGAAATTTCCTGGTGCATGTGTACGTGTGTGTGTGTGTGTCCGTGAGAGAAACAGGGGTGTGTTTGCTGCAACAACTGAGCGCAGGAATAGCAGCACAGAAGAGGGAGAAGCACCAGCACATTGGATGAGGCTTACGTAAGGATTTAGGTTTAAAGTACTGATTATTTGCTTACATTTCTCTTGGTGCCTTTCATGCTCTCTGTAATACTCTCAGCAGTTTCATCTGTCATGTACAGCCTTGGAAATCTTGGCCCTTATAAGCATCCATTCCATGCGGAGGCTTGCACCCACTTCTGCAATCATCTCTCGCAGCCCAACGTCTATTTCAAATGCACTGCGCGGGAGCCGCTCTGCCTCAGGCTTGGCAGCATTCTCCGCCACCAAGGCCTCAAATTCTGTGCGGATCTGGTGCAGGTAGTCTCGCACACCTGCAGCCAAAAGGTTGCAAAAAAAAACAAGAAAGGTGAGGAATTATGGGGACTTATGGGGCAAGAGTCTGGGGTTGGGTGATCTTCCCTTTGGGTGCTCTGAGAGAGCAATGGCAGAGCACCAGTGATCTTATAAATATGAGAGCGATTCAGATATTTTGAGTGATCTAATGAACTAAAGAGAGCAATAGCAGTACATTATTGATCCAACGGCTTTGAGGGAGCAATGGCGGTGCATAAGTGACCAAACAAAGTAGCTGAGAGGCAAAAAGAAAGGCAAAAAAGGATGCAGCGACAAGTACATCCATGCATCAGGAGTAGAGAAAAACAAAAGGCTGCTGCAAGCAGGAATGACAAGGAAGGAAAAAGAGGGCCAATAGCCATTGCAGACTGGAACAGGCCAGCCTCACCCATTTTCTTGCTCTCTGCTGCAGCAATCTTGGCATCCTCCTCTGCCTTTTGCTTGGCCTTCTCTATGGTGTAGTCCGAGGGGCTGAAGAAAACGGAGGAGAGTTGCAGATTGTATGGGGTCAGCTAGGCACACTTGATGGCAATAAACTCGAAATTGCAAAGGATCAATAGATTTGTGCAAAAGGGGGATTGCTCATCGCATAAGTACAGCTTGAGGCATGGGTGATATGAGCGCATGGGTGGCATGCTTCCTTTGACAAACACAAAATCAAATGCAGCTTGGAGAGGAGCTTCCAAACAAGCGCAACTGACTTGGTGATGTCGGCGACATGCTTGGGGCCCTCCTCATCTGACAGCAGAGCTTCGGGGCTGGATGGCAGGGGGATGCTGGGGCTCACACCGGGAATGTGCAACTCCTGCAAGTTCCATTAAGCATGGCGTACACAGCAGGAGGTAGTGCATGGGTGAGAGGGGTGAGAGGTATTGGAATCGTGGCAGGAGGCTTGCCAGCATGGTAAGCTGTGAAACATGAATCACCTGTAACTAGCATGTGCATGCCCCTGTGGAAATGGTGAGGGCGTTTCGGACTCGCAAAGCACGAGGGTGTGAGCAAGGCCACAGAGCAGGACCCAAATACTTGTCAGTGGCCACCAAGCAGACAAAGCTGCAGAAGGCAAGCACCATTGTATAAGCTGGAGGAGCTGATCACCTGAAGGTAGATGCTTCCATCCCATGCAGCAGACAGCAGGTACTTCTCATCGAACGAAAGTGCAACCGCGGAGACTCGGCCAGCCTGTGGGGGAAGAGGGAAGGGGCACAAGCAAAGCGTTGAGAGAGAGAGAGAGAGAGAGAGAGAGAGAGAGAGAGAGAGAGAGAGAGAGAGAGAGAGAGAGAGAGAGAGAGAGAGAGAGAGAGAGCGAGCAAACCAAGCAAAGAGCTACACTTGACGGCTGCTTCCTCAGCCTGCACAAAGATGACATACTGAGGCATACTAAACGGATCCAAATAAGGCTAATGTTTGTACAAAAGGAAGAGGGAAGAGAGCGCAGCGCAAGGCGTGCATATGGAAAGCAAACCAAGCAAAGAGCTACACTTGACGGCTACTTCTTCAGCCTGCACAAAGATGACATACTGAGGCATACCAAATGGATCCAAATGAGGCTAATGCTCATACACAAGGCTCAGTGCTGTCGTGAGTTTCTAAAGACTTCCCTTTTCACCTTCCCACCTTCCTGCTCCCATCATTTTTTTATGTAACGGTGCAGCGTCTCATCCCCACACACTCCCAACCCACTCACATGCACATCATGGAGGGAACCCTGCCAGAATTTGCCGCTGGGTGGGGTGCCAGGCCCAGAGGCAGGTTGCATGCGCACCACACCATCGCAGGTGCCCATCAGCTGGTACCGCCCATTTCGCGAGTACCTGAACACGCCAGGGAAAGCAGGGAGAGAAGACTCAAGCAGGAGTGATTTGTCATTGACAACACTGATACGTCATAAATTGCCATCGCTACTGGCATCAGGGTACATCAGAGGTGTGGATCACAGACAAAGTGATCACAGCTGCCTGTGCACATATGCGCTCACAGGCATGAACGCCTCCCCCTGATCAGACTGGGAGCTCGAGGCTGAAGGAGGACTGTACCTGAAGAAGGAGGTGGGCGCCGTGCTTGGGGTATCAAAGGCTGGCACAGCTTCAATGGCCTGCAAATCAATCAAAACGCAATTGCAAGCACACGGATGCATGGAACAGGGAATTGCGTAGAGGATAGGCAGACTTGGCCTGGGAAGCAGGCACAGTTGCGCACAACTGTGCATCACCAATTTGGTACATGTGCCTGAGCTGATTCAGGAGGAGGGGCAGGGAAGCGGGTTTGCAAACACGCTCAGATGTGTTGTTGATGGCGAGGACATGAATCGTCAATTCCTGCCGCAAATGTTGCCGCAGCTGCTGCGTCCTTACCTCTTGGCCGTCCTGGAAGCTGCCTTGCCACACATGCCCAGCCCAGCGGCCACCCAGCGTGACGTGGAATGCGTGGCCGCTGTTTGGGATGTAGGACAGCGTCAAGACCTCATGCTGGGCATCATCATCCTGAGTACAATCGCATTAGGCACTTGAGGCTGAGCTTGAAGTATATGGATTGGAAGGCCTTTGTCTTGAAAGGGCTGTGTTTCCGATGCAGGTTTGATCCTTCTGGCCTTAAGACAGAGAGCGGGCCAGGTTCAGGTGGTGTGGTGAGGCGGCAGGCAGGGTTACATAGCTGCAAACCTCAGCGCTTAAAGCATGTGAATGGCAAAGCAGCATGCAAAAAGGGAGTGGTTCATCACAGGGCACAGCTTGCACAGGCACAGTTGTGCTCACCTCTCAGAAGCTTGCATGATGCTTCTTGGCATGCATGCATGGTAAGAATTAGCACAAGCTGAGCATACACCCCTGCTTGTGAATTAAAGATCAGGAGCAAGACGGCGGCAACACATGCTCCAAATCTGGGTCATAAGAGCCAAAGCAAAGGCAGGACAAGCTCTTAATTAATCTGCCTTGCTACACCCCCACCACAGATTCTGCTTCCTCCTCCTCTCGCTCCTCCTCCTGCTCTTGCGCCTGCTTCTCCTTGCCCTCCTCATCTAGCTCCTCCCCATCCAAGCTCGTGCGCAGCGGGGCTGCTTGTGTCTCTGCTGCCATCCCTCCTTCTCCTTGGCCTGCATCTGCGCCAGCTTTGTCATCTCCTTTGGCTACCTTGGCTGCCTTCTTTGGCTTGGGCAGCAGCAGCGTGCACGTGCGGTATGGAAGGGCCATCTGCAGGAATTCACAAGCACATGTACACATACATGCAAGGCTAGGATTAACATGAGGAATACATGAGGGAGCTTAGGCACATTCAGCACTGGGGTGATTCTGGGTGGAAAAGTTTGGTATTTGCACTGGATGCATGTGCGCTACGCTTTCTTTGTGTGAGGCCCAGTTGTGGCAGGCAAATGGCTGCAATTCCTCTGCGCTCCTGAACTATGTGCTAAATCCTGGTGCGATTTGACTTCCGCTTTCATGGACGTTACCATGGCTACCCCTCCATTACCTCACCTCAAACGTCTTCTCGGTGTCCACGCTGCCTTGGGGTGGCTGGAGTTCTAACAGCCGCCCATCATGCAGGCCCAGCATGAGCTTTGAGCCATCACTTGCCCAGTCTGCGCAAGTCGCCACTGCGGGGAGCTGAGGAGGTGACGCAGAAGGAAAAAGAGGAGAAGAGGTACATGAGAGGAAGGTGGGGAGAATCACACCTCCAGCCTGGTGGCTCAATTGCCGCAATTGCCTCTTGAGGGATGCAAACGCTGTTTGTTGCTTTTTTGGATGCAGGCTATGGTGAGCATGGCACTGATTCCATTTCTACATAATTACAAAAAGTGCACAAGGCCTCTAGAGGCAGGTCCTCATGCACAGGTCTGCAGAAAAGCCCCTCCAAAAGTGCCTCTCTCCTGCAGAGCATGCCTGCACTCCCACCTTGGTGAAACAAATGGGCTCGAGGGAGGTGCATTCCTTGACTTTGAAAAAGAAGACGGTACCGTCTTCTCCACTGCTAGCCAATGAGGTTGCATCCGGTGACAAGGCAAGGGAAGTGACTGCACCCTGCAGCCAGAAGGTGAAAGAAATTATTATCATGGATCTCTGGCTACATCACCGACATAATACGCACGCGTTTGTTGAGCTACAAAGGGGCTACACCCCTTTGAAATTGGTGGCATGCACACCTGCTGCAGCTGCACTGTCAGATGTGCATCTGTTATCTGTTGCAATGCAAGGCAGAGGGATTGCCCCACATGGTTGGCTTTGTGTGCAGCCAGGAGGAGCAGGCCTTAAGGCTTATGCGCTATCCATCCATCCATCCATCCATCTATCTATGTACCTATCCATCTATTTATCTATCCATCTATCTTTCTATCCATCCATCTATCTGTCTATTGATCTATCTGTCTGTCTATCTGTCTGTCTGTCTGTCTGTTTAATTATATATCTATCTCACCTGGTGAGGTTTGTGCGCAGCCAGGAGTTGCAGGCCTGAGGGCTTGCGCGCTATCAGCCGCACTACACCATCTTTAAAGCCCACTGCCGCAACCTGCGTTTGAACATTAAAAATGGTTTGAGAATTAAAAACAAGTCAATTACTATCTTTGTAATATTATTTTTCATTGTTATTATTACCTCCAACTGTTTTTTGGCCCACTGCCACGACTTGTGTCGTTAGGCTTGAAGACATTGAGCAGCTGGTTGTCCCAACGTGTGTCAATGGAAAGCAGGGTCATTGATGTGCAGCAGCATGATGATGCACGCAACGTCATTAATGTTGTTGAGACCTAAGAAATGCTGTCCTTTCATGCCTTCTTCAGATAAGCAATCCGGCAAAACTTGAGAAAGTCACTCACTGGCAAAACTTACCGTGTGCCCTGAGTCCAGGCCAATAAGCAGTGTTGCAGGCTGGGAGAAGCGGGCGGTATGCTCAAGTGACCTCTTGGCATAGTCGAATATGCGCACACTGTGTAATTATACAGAAGAAACAAGCCAGGGATGACAGATGGATGTGTGGTATTCAAAGCGTCAAGGTGGAGGCTCTATAGAAGCAGAAGCTATGAGTTCTCGAGCCTAAAAAGCAATCGATCGTTGTTTTGCAGGAATTGTTTGGGAGGCTGCAGATGCCATGCAGACAATGCTGCATGGCAGTGTACCAGGGTCTTTGGACAGAGGAACTTAGCATCCACAATTCCAGCATAGGCAAATGACATGGAGATCGCATTCCAACCAACCTGCCATCCTGCCCTGCTGTCATTGCCACATGGGCCACAGGCGAGGTGATGAGGCCCATCACCCCACCCGCATGGAACTGCAGCAGCTTGGTCACTTTGGCACCGCTGCTGAGTGAGCCACCCTGCATGAGGGAGAGGGTGGTCAAGATGAGCACAGCTCAGATCACAAGGCAAATGAGGTTTGATAGCTTGCAAGCATGCAGCAGTGAGACTTAGTGACAGGGGCTTGCCCTGTTTTAATCCCAGTACATGACCATGGAGGCCAACACATTGCTCCTTGAAAGTCTGTACATCCACCCTTACCTCCGGCAAATCAACCTTGTAAAATGCACCCGTGCCATCAAGTACAAGCCAGTGCCCTTGCTCCCATAACAGGCCACGGACGTGGACTCCTGCAGGCATGCATGCCCAAGGGTGTCATGAAACTGTAAGAGGCTTACGATTGTGCAATGATCAAAAGGATCCAAGGATGCAGCCTTGATACATTCTGCAGCACCCATCTGCGGCGTGCTTATTGCACACACATGGGAGCAAACATGCGGAAAGATTGAACTGCTGCAAGACCATGGCTCCAGAAAAACCACCTCGTGTACGTAAAATTAGCACAGTAGTCCAAATGCTTATTTCTCGCGCTTACTGTCAGCTCAATCTGTCAGAGCATACTGTAGCACACCTGGAGATACAAGGACCTCATCCGTTGGGTCAACGTATGCCAAATGGCTGTCCTCTCCTGGCTCTGCTTCGTTTATCTGCAGCAAAAGCATCCGTCAAACACTTTGATCAATGCACACCACATGGCTGGCCCCAGGCTCTGCTTTATTCATATGCAAGCAGATGCATTCACGAAGTGCTCCTACATCAGCAATGTATCCATAGGGGTCACATCAAGAGACCCTGAACACACTGCTCACTTGCAAGAAGAAGGGGCTTGACATTCCACGTTAGTGCAACAAATGAAGCAAAATCTACATGGCTGCATTGACTTTAACAAATGCTGTATTTAGGACACGACTTAGGGGCTCCATGCAGGTCCTCCACTGAAGTGGCCGGACAGTTTTTGTGTACAGCATTACTGTCATGTTGCACACACAACATCTCTCCTCCTATGAAGCAAGGGTTACCTTGTTGAAGTCCCAAATGCGGACGTAGCCGTCAGAGCCACCAGAGAGGATGACTTTTGTTTTCAAGCTAAGCAGCAGCACATCCACCTGCGTATGATTGAGTCGTTTCCATGTACTCCCTTCAGGTCATCACTGACTACAACAGCTGTCCAAGGCAACAGGCATTGTGCATTCATGCAGCTTCAAAAGTATGTGCATGGCATTGCCATACACAACCGCGCCTCCACAACAAGAGGTGATGACTGATGATTCATGGTGGAGCCCAGGCAAAAAGCAAAAAGGGGTCACAACGCCCGGAAATGCGCGCAGGCCCACTTTCAACAGCAACAGACCAACCATTGAATGGGCCTGCTACGATGAAGCACGAAAAGCTCACCTGGCCATTGTGGCAGGGCTGGTCGTGACTCCTCTTGATGACTGCCTTGATAAGGCCACCGTCCCACATCAGCAGGTCTCCCACCTCAGTGCTTGAAAGCACCTACAAGGGCAATGGACCAGGTCACATGACAGGGCATCAAGGCCCACAATTTTGCCACCAACTATTTTTCTTCTAAAGCCTTTCTTCCTTCTAAAGCCTGTCCAGCCAAACCACAGGTGGCTTTTGTCAACGTGGCAAAGCCGATTCAAAGCCAGACACACCATGTCTGAAGCCTCATTTGTTGTCAAACACAACAGATACAAAAGCAGCATCATTGGGGGAAACAGACATTTCCATTAGAGCTGACAACACAGCGACTACACCTGATACTAGACACTGGATCACCTTTCTGTGTGGCATTTAAGCGAGCTACCTGCACTGCTTGAGGGCCTTCTCAGCAACTTACCTTGCCATCAGGCATCTCAACAAAGGCTGAGATATCGCTCAGCTCCACATTGCCAAACTTGCCAATCTGCCCCTGCAGCTTGAGTCCTGTAGTGCAGCGCAGTGTAAACTCTTTACCTTCAGCTCTTTAACTTCAAGCCTGGTCGACAACCAGCAGCCTGCCTACTGGCCCAAAGCCTCAACCAGGTTGCAGGGAAACGAGACTGCTAGACCAATTTCTCCTGCCTGCAAGCCGTTTTTGAGATACTAATGCTGTTGTGGTGCGCTGAACATATCATACCATGGTGGGAGGATGAAAACAAGCGCAAATTCTTCAGCTTTAGGGTGTTGACATGACATGGAGGGTGTGCATGGTCTCACTTGGTACCAACATAGAAAAGACCTATGCTGCGCGCTTATTTCACTTTTAGGTGTGACAAATCTGGTGCACACCTGTGAAGGTTGAAGCCATTTTCCAGAATCGGATATGACCTGTGCCAGAAGTGGTCAGGCTGCCCTCAAAGTAAGGAGAGAAGCGCAACGTGTAAACGTCCTGTGACCAAAACAATGTGCGTACACTTAACAAGATGATTGTGAGCCATTGGAATGGGCCATTGGCATTGTGCATTTATCAGAGGCCCTACACTTTGGAAGGGAAGAATGGCCCCCACCAAGCACAAGAATGGCCATCATTGAATCATGCAGCTCTGGACATCACATAGAAAGTTGCCTGCTAAGAAAAGAAAGGGAACTACATAAGCGGAAGAAACCCACCCAAAATCAATTAAGGAAAAGGAGACGTATTGGCTCAAAAGAGCCGTGAATCCTCTCCACCACCACCCGCTGAAGAGCACACAAATACCTGGGCCCTGGATTGACAAGTAAACTGCTCCATCAATGAACCTGCCACAAGCCTTTTCAACAGCGGGCAATGCAGCGCTTGCCAACAAATCAGTAAAGCTTAGTTTGGCTGGCCTGGAAAAAGAAATGCAAGCCTGAAGGCAAGCGCTCCATGTGCTCTTGCTCATGAGCCGCGAACAGACCTGACTGAAAGCCTTGCTGCGCAGCACAATGGCCTCTGTCTCCCAGCTCCACAGCGTCAGCAAGTAGTCAGGCCAGCTGCCGACACTGGCCAGTTGATCCCCTCGCTCATTGAAAGCAAGAGAGCTGCGGCCGCAAAAGATGGTGCACCCATAGAAACCCAGTTACACTGCTTACCTCTGCTTGCATTTGTGTGTTGCATGCTGCGTGTCCAGATGAAATGATGAGCTTACAAAAGAGCCACAATTTGATTGAAATGCAGCAGCAAATTATACACGCCAGCAGAGCTTTGCAGGCTCAAAAGGCCTTCAGCCTCTCCTCATAAGTGACATCAACACAATGCATCGTTTCAAGTACCTGTAGGCTCGCTCAGTGCCATTCCGCAGCACACGGCGCAATTTCAGATCAGGGTAGGAATAGATGTAAATGTTGGGTGAGCGGTAGCGGCAGTGCTCAGCCACTGCAAGGAATTTGCGGGTGGGGTGCACCGCCACAGCGCCCACGCTGCCCCCATCCAGGCTGGGAAGGTACTGCTGCTCCTGCACACAGGAACAGTATTATATTGCAAAGCGTAAAAGCTTGGCTACGACAGCGGCTCTCTTCCCTCTTGTGCAATCTTTTCATGCTGCAGCGTTGCTGTAAGGCGCTTTAAATACATGTAAAGACCACAAATTCTCCAGCAAATCTAAAAAACATGTGGTGAGTATTAAAATTTGAAAATTAATGCGGGAAAGGAGGCAGCACTAAGCATGCCAGCATTTTACAGCATGCAACGACAAAAGCCCCAATGGAAAAAAAAAGCAAACTTCTGTGCTTTACACTTGAATCACAACCAAGATATCCAATGGATGATATGCACCAACCGATTTGTGCTGCAAGGAAGGTGCTCACCATGGTTGGAAGGCGCAGAAAGACCACATTGCTCCCCACAGCTGTCACTATCTTGTCATTTTCAATGTACCAGATATTGTTGCGCCTGCAAAAGGAAGCAAGGCGATCTCCTATGTACCTCTCTAAGAAGTGGCATTTGCGAAGTGACATCCAAGTGAGCTCAGACTTGGAGGAGGGCTTGCAGACAGTCTTCTTCCATCCAAACGCTGGCAATAAAAGCAGACCGTGCAAACCCCATAGTTGGAAAAAGAATAATTTATGGGCAGCAGAAAGCAAGCAAATCACAGCCTTGCCATGCGGACAGGAAGAATCGACTCAATTTTACACGGGCAGCAATTACCTGAGGGCATCCAAGCTGAGGATGTGAGCTGTTTTGACGACATCTGCAGGCAATTCTTGTTCCAGATCCTGGGCCTGTGAGTGGGCGGCAAGGCCAACGGCAGGAATTGATAAACTTTGCAAGGAGCAGCATAGGAAAAAGACCAATGAGTTCTAAATCTGATGTCCTGCGACCTCCTTGTATGCCCACAGCACTCAATCCCAATAAGCACCTTCAATAAGGGATGCAGGTCCACAAGAAGGGTTGGCCAATTATGTAGTGCTGAAGCAAGGGGAATGAGAAGGAGGCTAGTGATGCTTTCCTCCAGTTTTTCCGTGAAAGGCACACAATGCCAACAATGTGTCAAAAGTGTAAACATTGATGCCTGCTTAGGCAGCTTCCACCTGTTGCCTTCAGATTCTCCTGCCTTGCCTTCAGATAAACAAATTGGCGCAGCATTCAAAACATCAGCACATGGTCGCTTTGAGCAGCTGCCCTGATGACCACAGCTGATCATTTTACTGTGCATGAAGTAAAAAAGATTAGGGAGCCGATGGGCAAGCGCAGCACAATGTTTGACTCTCCTTTGTGAGTTTCAAAGGGGCTGCATGAAGCCCCTGAGAGTCGTGCCATTTAAATTTTACTGTTGCATGAGTTCACAAAAGCCTGTACGGCACCAAAAGGCCATTCCTACCTGCACAAATTGCGCAGCATCGTACTCATTCTCTAGCGCGCGCTGCTGAGCTCGCTGCGCCGCCAAAACCAACCCCTCCTCCTCATCCGGCCCTCCTTGCTGCATGCTGCTGGTGGAAAGGCGCCGCCCTGAGCTGAGCATGGCGCTCCTAGCACTCTTGGCTGGGTCTCCACCCTCGCCTCCCTGCGCCGTTGCTGCTGCAGGTGCTGCTTGTGCTGGTGGATTTTCAGATGGCGCAGGGCTTGCATTCGAACCAGGCGGTTGCTCGGCCCCAAGATTTGCTGACACAGGCCTAGAGGAGGGGCGGCCTGAGGAGGGACGGGCTGGCGGAGGAACTGGAGGAGGCGTTGGCTCCCTGGCTGCTGTTGCTGCTGCTGCTTCACCATTGCCATCCCCTTGTGCAGGTTGCGTTTGCTCCTCTGCTGCTTGGGAGCTTGGCTCAGCTGCGCCTGCCCCAGCTTGAGGCTTAGATTGACTATCAGATGCTTGCGGGACACTGGGCACCTCATCTGGAGTTGCTTGGGGCTGGCCTTCGGCTTCCGCTGGTACTACCTGCTCTGCAGGAGCTTCCGTCGCTGCTGCCCCTCCTGCTGATTCACCCTCTGCTGCTGGCTGTGCTGTTGCCTCATGACTGGCTGATGCTCCAGCTGCTTCTCCCTCTGCTGCTGAATGTTGTGTTGCCTCTTGCTCAGCAGCCTCTTTGACCGCAGTTGCGTCTGCAGCAGGCTGCGCTGTTGCCTCTGGCTCAGCAGCCTCTTTGACCGCAGTTGCGTCCGCAGCAGGCTGCAGTGTTGCCTCTTGCTCAGCGGCCTCTTTGAATGCAGACTCATCTGCAGCAGGCCGCTCTGTTGGCTCTTGCTCAGCAGCCTCGTTGGCCACAGCCTCATCTGCAGAAGGTCGCTCTGTCGCCTCTTGCTCAGTGCCCGACCTTGCCACGTCCCCCTCTGCTGTTGGCTCAGAAGCTTCTAGCTCGTGCAGCCCTGCATTCCTCAACAGAAAACTTGTGATCAGCTTACACAACTGCAATGTTGTACAGCGACCAATCAGGCCATATGGACATGGAGTCACTGCGCTCCAACCTAGGCCTAGAAATTTCTGTACTTGTCAGCGCTCGTCACTCCTACCTTGATCCACGGGTGCAACTTGCTCTCCGGCTAGATTGCCTTGCTCTGCTGCACCTGCTGGAGTCTCTGGGTTGTCTGCAGGTGTTGAAGCTTGCTCTTCTGCTACAGCTGGATCAGCTGCAGATGCTGCTTGACCCTGAGCTGCCTCAGGTCCAGGACTTTGAACTTCTTCCCCAGGTCCCTCAATTACTAATGCACCTTGAGCTGCAGCACCTGTGTCCCCACCCTGAGGCCCCTCGCCTTCAACAGCTTCACCCACTGTCCCTCCGTGACTTTGCTGCTCGGCCTCATGCTTGGAATCATCAAGGCTTTCACCTGCAAAAAGATGTAGGTCCAATGCTGGTGCGCAGGCTTAGAGCCATGGGGTGTAAGGATGCAAAGCTATAAGCTTCCTCTCTTTGACTGCCTTGAATGCGAGTGACATGCCACACCTGTCTCATCCATCCTCTGGCACTCTTTACAATGAAAAGCTCATTCAATACCTCTGCAGCTGTAAAAGTGGCTCTGCAGGACCCAAGATTAAACACATAAATCTAAGACTTTAAGGTGACACGTTACTCTCTTGTTCTCTCTGCAACTTCACAAATCAAACATCTAGAAAATTTTACAATGATGTTGCTCATATGTTTTCCTCCATCCCCCAATCTGTGACAGGTGCATTTCCGCGCAAGGGACAGCTTCCAATCTTTTGTTCTCTTTCATTCACTTGATGAGTTGTATCAACCATTCATTCTGAAGTCGCAAATAGACTCTAGATATTCAGCCATGCAGGATGCAGAAATGCCTGCCTCCGCCGCGCAAGGGAGCAATGGTGCCGACAAGGCGGATGTGAGTTTTAACTGCACTGCGCTGCCACGCATGAGTGTGACATGCGTGGAGGAAAATTCCGACACGGCATGATTTGCAGTGTCGGCCCCTTTGTTCCATGCAGGCACAGGGAGAGTTCTAAATCACATGCCTTCCCCTGCTTGCCTGCAGGATAAAACCAGTGCTGACTACTACTTTGACTCCTACAGCCACTTTGGTGAGGAGCGGCAGGAAGAAGCATGCAGTCAAGACTTTGCAGGCGATAGATAATATCAGCTACAACAGCTTGTTGAGCACGCGACTCATTGTGATCCTTTGCACATTCCCTGAGTCTAGGCAACACTTCTTCATCATGCTCATGTCTGTCTGGGATCATTTGAATACTAACTTGCCCCTTGTCAATGGTCACCATGCACCACCCACAGGCATTCACGAGGAGATGCTGAAGGATGGTATCCGTACACGCAGCTACATGAATGCCATCATGAACAATGCTTTCCAGGTGTGATGTTGATGCTCACCGACTTGCTTTGCTTTCCACGTCTCTGGATGCTTGCTGAGTGCTCCCCTGCGCTCCTCCATTGTACATGCTCCTCTGCAGTTCAAGGACAAGGTCGTCCTTGACATCGGTTGCGGCACGGGCATCCTATCCCTCTTCTGCTCCAAGGTGAGCTACCCCATTTCTGCTCACTCTCACGTCATTTTCTATTGTTAAGCTCCAGTGATACCAAGAAGCCCTTGGGGCGTAATAGCTGGGGAAAGGGCAGCCAGCTCCCCACATGTCCTGCGCTCTGCTGTGCTATCAACTTTTTTACAGTCATGCACGCATATTTCCGTGGAACTCCTGCAACGCTACTGTACTGCAGGCTGGTGCCAAGCATGTGTATGGCATTGAATGCTCAGCGATCGCTGACCAAGCGAAGCAGATCATTGAGGACAACGGATACAGTGACAGGATCACAATCATCAAGGGCAAGGTGAGCCCGCACCTTCTCATAAGCTGCAAGCTTTGCACAAGATCATGCCTCTTGGGTCGTGCAGGTTGTAGGAATTCTTGCTCATATTATGGTTATTGTATTTCTGACATCAGCTCTTCAGCTTCACTTTCACAGGTTGAAGAAATCAATTTGCCTGTGGAGAAAGTTGATATCATTGTCAGCGAATGGATGGGCTACTTTCTTTTTTACGAGAGCATGCTGGACACTGTCATTTATTCCAGGTGAGCACCTTCGTCCTGGATCATTTCAAACTTGGAATTTGCTTTTTGAAAGCTAAGGTGCCACTCACGCTTCGCAATTTTCCTGGCACTGCTGAAAGCTCTCAACTTTTCTCGTTAGAATCCCTGGACCTCCTTCATGCTTTTCGAGCAAGACCCCCTTAGCAATTCATCACACTAAACAGTTTAGCTCTTTGCATTCGCTTTTTTGAAAGCACTTTGGTGTGACACCTGTGTGTCTCGCACTTGCATTTCCTGCAGGGATAAGTGGTTAGCACCTGGAGGTATGATGCTGCCAGACAGGGCAACCTTGAACCTGATGGGGATTGAGGATGGTGACTACAAGGTTGGTGCATGCAAAAGCCAGATGACATGGTCATGATGGTCCCAATGTTGTGGGAAATAACCTCGGCAAATGAGCATGGGGTCATACCAGTCATAGCAAGGCTGACAGGGCCAGGACCTTTAAGACAGAGCTTGGCCTGCGCTCATCTGAAAGAGATATGTTCCCAGCGCATTATACACAAGTGATGTTGCTTGCAGTTGCCTTCAAGCCCTGTAGCATGTTGGCACATACAGCACCTCCCGTCCGGCCGGTGCCCCTGCAGGCAGACAAGATTGATTACTGGGACAATGTGTACGGCTTTGACTTCAAGTGCATCAAGTCCTTGGCCATGGCCGAGCCATTGGTGGATGTGGTTGACCCTCAGCAAGTGGCCACAACGACAGCACCAGTAAGTTCACTCCTTGAGGCAACATACAGCCAGGGACACACTCAAATATTGCAAGAAGCAGGTGTGCTCGCTCATAGGACACAGCCCAACACAGGCAGGGGCAGACGTGCCAAGCTGAAAGGGCACTTGTTTTTACCAACTGTGCAGGTGCTTAGTGTGGACATCTTGACGGCCTCGAAAGAAGACGCAACTTTCAAGGTGCGGCTTTACTACTTCATCGCGGCTCTTTCGTGCATTATGGTGCAGCTGGAGGACCCGCAGAGTTGTTGAAAGGAAAAACATGTAAAAAGTGGATTTACTGCCCAGCATGGGCACGAACCCTGCAATTATGTCAAACAGGCACAGGCTGCCGGCATGCACAATTGTGTCAAACAGGCACACAATTTCTAGGCGCCATCTAATAGCATGCTCCTTATTCATGCTTCTTGTGCACTCATTGCTAGGAGGCTGTTTTTTTATTGTCTTTGGGCAGTATTAGGCAATTCGATCCTTGGATTTCCATTTCTGGCAGTTCCTGTCTTCCTCTGGCCACTTAGGAGAGGGTTAAGACAAGCACGTGTGATTTTTTGTCGGCTCATAGCTATTGACTGAGGACCTACCCTATTGAGACCCAAATGTGTGGACAGAAATGAACTTGCCAGGGTTTCTTATCTAAGGGTCCAGACCTCCCATGTTATGAATGGGATCCCATTCCTGCAGGTTCCCTTCTCATTGACCGCGTTGCGCAATGACTATTTGCACGCTATTGTTGCCTACTTTGACATCACCTTTGGAGCAGGCCACAAGCCTGTCTTCTTTAGCACTTCTCCAAAGTCAAGGTGCGATCCCGAGGATACTCTGAAATGTGCTTTGATGCCTGCAACAAAATGCCTGCTTCAGCCACCGACACGTACCATTGTTTTGGTTAACAGGCCATTGTCTGGAGGCACGCCTACCATCATAACCCGCATTCCTGCATCCACATGTTGGCATGCACGCTGCAGCCGGGGTTTGAAGCAAAGCACCAGTTATCAATCCACAGCAAATCTCCCTCCATCTGCTGGTTTGTTTACGCAGGTCCACACACTGGAAGCAAACAGTGTTTTACCTGGAGGACACAGTCACCATCTGCCAGGGCGAGACTCTCAACGGAACTCTTTCATGCAAGCCAAATGCAAAGAACCCTCGTGATCTTGACAGTAAGTAGTTGTTCTGCCTGCAGTCCAGGAATTGTATGCAGCACCTCTTGCTTCTCTAATGCGCCCTTGAGCAAAGATCTGAGCAAATTTTGACCTGACTCTGCTTCTGCCCGCAGTTGAATTGACTTACGACTTCAAGGGCAAGCACTGCAAGTGCCAGCGTGTGCAGCAATATCGCATGCGCTAATGTTCAGGGGTTAGCGCTGTTTGAGTGATGAGAGTGGGTTAAGAATGTCCTAACTCCGTACGAACTCCACTTTTTTTTGCTGCTGCTGCAGCAACATTCTTAATTTTATTTTAAATCAGCAAGAGCTGAGAGCCTAACTTCCTACTCTGTCATTTTTAAACCATCGAGCGTTCAACTATTATTTTTTCAGCTTAGATGCTGGGCTAATGACGTGTTTTAGAGAGCTAGCATGAGGTATTTTTTTGCCATATTTGTAAGACGGGAGCAGAATTTTTTGGTGGACGTCTGAGCACCTGCGATCATCTTTTGGAAAAAGGCAGTAGGTAGACAGTTATCATGCTTTAGCCCCGTCTAACTTCTTGCAGTACGTAAGACTGGGGGGTATCGTTCCGTCACATTTACCTTGCGTGTTGTAAACTCAGGCCATCCATGATTTGCAAAATTGGGAGGGCAAGGGGGGGTGGAGCATGAAGGTGAATGGTGATCAGTGTTTCGTGATTTAGATTTAGATTTACACAGGGGGACCTTCAACCAGACTGTTCGGCTGATCGGCCTGTGACTGGTCCTCGGCAGCCAACATAATGTCCATAAGCTCAGAAACAAACGAAAAAAGCTTGTTGTGTTGCAAGAGGAAATCAGAAGCATCCTGGACACTGGCTTGTTGTAAAAATGGTTGCTCCATTGAAAAATCACCAGAGAAACAGTTGAACAGGTAAGCGTACTTTCTTCTCAAAGCACAAACATCTGCGTCTCTGCACACCAAAAGGGCATGAGCCTCATCTTGAATCTCATCACAAGAACAGCGATCACACAAAAGAGTGTTCCGAGTATCCCAAGCTGCTGTCTCCACCTTCAGTGTGTGTGCCCTAAGTCTGAAACGGCTAACATTCGTCATGACATGTGGAGACAAATCCAAATGCATGTGCCTTGGTAAACGGGCAGGGGCACGTGATATTCAGTTAGGGCAGTCCCATGCCAAGCCAACTTGGCTTCAACATGGCATGAACAATCAGTGTTTCGTGATATTCAGTTAGGGCAGGCCCATGCAAAGCCAACTTGGCTTCAGCATGGCATGAACAAAAAAGCTTGGCACGAATTTGTATTCAATTTTGGTTCTAAACATCCATCCTTCTCTTGGGGGATACGCAGTGCCCCGGCCCTAGGTATTTTTCTCTTTTCATTGATGTAAGTTACAGGTTACAGGAAAGAGAAGGCCTCCGGTCAAAACGGTTGACTGCTAGCCTGCTCATAAAAAAGCAATGATTTATGTAGAAAAGTAAGAAGCTTGTTATTGCTTTGATGTAAGAAAGAAGAGATATGATGAGACTATACATGGTGATGCCAGGTACGAAGAGAGCCATGCTATTGGAAGAGTGAGATAATGGTTACAATGGGGTTTGACCTTCAGCCAGGTAGTTTGGCTGCTCGGCCTGCTCAACTGTTCCAACTCCACAAAAAATATCCATGAGTTTGGAAATAAAACGATAAGTGTCATTACTTTGCTTCTGCAAGAAATGAAAAAACATCCTCAGAGCTAGCTTGAGATTAGAAGAAAGCACCTGATTCGTTTAGAAAAAATTCTGTGAGAGGGGAAGCCAGAAAACAACTGTGCATAACTCCAACAAGGGCAAACTGAAATTGCCTCTGATAGTGCATCCTGCCTCTCCCAAATTTCGAGAAAAACCCTAAATCCGATGCGCATGAGGACCCACCTCCATGCAGAACTCATTCAGGAAATCTCAAATCTGCTAGAGCACTCTCCACACCCCGTTCATTTCTATAAAGTTAAAGCTCACTCTGGCATTATTGGTAATGAAGGGGCTGACGCCTGCGCACGCACTGCAGCACTCACAGGTACCACGGATATTGCACTTCCAGGTGCCAGGGACCCATTCCACAATAACTACTGGCTCTCATTGAAGACCTCTCACGTGCAAAATGGTGGCAGGCACCGCTCCCATGCCTCCCCAATCCGATACCTTACCAATCTAACCGACAAACTTAAATTACACATGCACAAACAGCACAAACTTGGCTTTGCTGATACCACTGGCTACCATTACAATAGCTGGCAAATGCTCAGCTACGCCGTACAACCCAATGCCCCAATCACAACCGCTAACACAGAAGCTCACAACCCAAACTATCAACTTGCTAATAAAGAGATGAGCAACTCCTTTTGAAAAAATCCAAAGATTACCCTCAAACAACAGATTAATGTCATTAAACAATTTACACACAAAAACATGCCAACAGGTTCAACAAATCATCACCTCTGTAAGGTGTCCGCTTTGTGACGACATGGATAGTATCAATCATATTGTCCTCAGATGTTCTAACACGACTATGAGTGGCATGCACACCAACAGACATCATGAGGGCCTTAGCCTCTGTATAAAAGCCCTTAGTATAGGCAGGTTTGGCTCATCCCTTATTGGTATGGATGTCTGCAATACTGAGAAATTCCTGGATCAGGGCATACAGGTCCCTGAAAACATCTCACGAGCTATTCCAGACTGGGTCTTTCCCAATGGTACTGGCTCCCCTGCCCGGCACCAAAGCCGTCCTGATGCTCTCTTTGTACGCTCTATCCCAGGTCGACGAGCCCACCTCGATCCCTCCAAGATCCCTCCTCAAGACAGGGATATCCACCTTGTTGAGCTGAAATTCTGTTCAGACACCAACCCCTCCGTTACTTTGGAAACTGCAACTGCCCAGCATACCCACACACTAACCAGACTAAAAACCCGTAGCTCAAGAAATCCAAACAGGGTTAATCAAGTGACTTTGCATATTATCCTGATTGGTGTGGCAGGCACTATTTACAATGATTACACAATCAAACCTCTCGTCAATTTAGGCCTAACCAAACAAAAAGCTAAGTCTTTAGCTTCAAAATTGAGCTGCCATGCCCAGAGATTAACCAGTATTACCACCGACATGCTCTTTGCTTACAGGGGGCTTCGGGGGGGGGGGGGTCACTGGGCGCGCGGAGTTGGATACCAGGAGAAGGAGAGTGCGGATGTCTCGGGGCACTGCTGACAACCCGCCCGATCCTCATTAGTTCAGTCTCTTTCCCTCTCCTAGGCTAGCTGTAGCTAGTGTAATTTTGAGGGACCTCTGGTGAGGCCCTTGCTAGCTTGCTAGTTAAGGGACCTTTCCTTAATGCACGTGGCCTTTGGCCTGCGTAGACTTTTCTTTTCTTTCTTTCTTAACTGTGCATAAGCTCCATGGGGGCGCACCATGAACAGACAAGGGTCGCAAAGGAAGTGCCATCCAGTGATGATACTTGGCTAATTTGTTCGTGTGTTCACCATGTTCTGTCAAGGCATCAGCATTCCACACACCTTGCAGCCTTTTTTCCAGATCAACAACAAACTCCTCAGGACTATAGGCTGCCCATACCGAACACAATGAGTAAACACGTTGCACCTGTCCAAGCTTGTACATGCAGCCAGAAATTATGAGGTCCAGCATTAACGGGAAAGACTGCTCATTTCAACATCTGCTTGCAGTACCTTACTGAGTGTAGTGCTGTTGCTGCGCAATAAAGCATTGTAAAACCTAACTGCTGCGCGAAACCAATAAAACTGTGAAGGTTCATGTCCACATTCACGCAGTACAGAACAATTAGGAGTGGTGCGCTTTACCCCAAGGATACGCTTCAGTAAGCACAGGTGCACAGTTTGCAACGGACAGTCCATTTCAGCTCCTTCTTCCATTTACCTAGTGCCCCAAATCTGACATGCATACATGCTAGCAGGGAGAGCATATGCCTTAGTCAGCCAGAGCATGGTATGCGGCCTGTCCGTCAGATGGTGCTCAGATGCGAATTGCCTCATCCGTCTACAACCAGCTAGGAAAGGGGCACACGTGTACTCAGCAGTGGCTTGCAGGTTGCAATGTTTTGTGAACAGTGTGCCCAAATATCTAAAGGAATCCGTACAAGCCAAACAAACTCCACCTAACGTGAATACTGGCACATTATAGCCCCTTGAATTTAAGTGCACAATCTCAGACTTGGCAGCATTTACCACCAATTTAATCCTTTCCGCTGAGCATATGCATGAAGAGTGAGATGAAGCCTCTGAGAGAGGAGAGGACCAGAAAGTAAGGAAGCATATTTAAGCCGAAGAGAACAAATATGGGTATGATTGCATTCGAAAACTTTTTCTTGAAGAACGTGTTATTGATTTAAAAGAAAGGGTTACATAGCTGTATTTGCCTACGAGGGCAGCATAGCTGAAGCATAATATGAGATGCCTGCAATTATACCAGACCTAAGCTTGAAACTAAAAAGACAAGCTTGCAGTCAAACTGTGTTTGCGTTGCTCCAAAAAAAATAGAGATATATAGAAAGCTTAGAAGTTGCTCAAACTGTTTCTCGAATTACCATGCCACATTCATGTACAGCTCCATGCTTGCCAGATTAGCAATGTAAGTACCATGTTCAGACCGATCAGAGGATTGACAGACGTTAGTGTACTTCAAACAAAGCATACGTGTGCGCATACCCCAAACTCAGTATGTTCAGCCCCACAGCGCCAAGATACACCTTGTGCAGCCCCATGACAGGCAGCAATTATCAGTCATGATTTAATGACGTAAGGATTAGTTTTGGTGACAAGAAAGAAGGGGAAAAAACAACGCAGGCAAAGGAAGCTCTCCCGACATCAAAGGAAAGGAAAAAACTATGCAGGCAGTGAAAATGCTCCCTCCATCCATTGAGTAAAAAGAGACACATTTGCTCAAAGAGCCGCGAGTCTCCCTCATCAGAGGGTACTGCCCTCTAAGTAAGAGGGAAGTTAGTGTGGGTCTGGTGATTCTCTGAAAGCATGCAGTCCCAGTGCACTAGAGTTATGTTGAATGTTTTTGATTTCAATGGCACGTCTGGTAGAGGTAAGCTTTTGCGCATATTGCACAGAATGGGCATGGAGCTTTTGTGCAAGTTTAGTAAACCTTTGCGGGTGAATCCCTATTAGGGAAAAAACTAGTAGTTTTTTAATTGATCCAGGGTATGGGCAGTATAGATAGCCCCACCCACACCCAGAAGGATTGTATGGAGGGTGATCTCAGCTCCTTGAAGTTGTTTGCACAGGTCCCACCACCACCCAGAAGGATGGGTAGATGGATGGACTAGGTAATATGACAGCTTTTCCACATATATTTTTGCATAAATCTGTATGCCGCTGTTCTGCTGTCTCCAACTGTTGTCCAGACCTAGTATATTCACAATATTTATCAAGTGTACGTGCCGCTGGTTCACACTCAGTTAAAGGGGTTCTCTAACGTTGGTAGTTGTGTTGGACCAGCCTGACCATTTTGTATCGGAAATTAGTGGACACAAGCACTTTGGATGAGCAAAGCCACTCACTTATGTCTTGCATTTGCGGAACACATCACCCAAACGCTAGCACAACTTGTTGCATTGACCACTTATATGTATTTTTCTGTCCTTAGCTTGCTGGCTTAGACCAGTTTGTGTTTTACCTCTCTGTTTTTAGCGCGCTACCAGTGCCTAGCAAACATTTATAATGCCTATCAGCCCACCGTCTGCGGCTGCCGGTTTCTCACCATTATAACCTTTCATTTATTGCAGAAGCAAGTTAATAAGACATTGTTGTATTACAGGACTTGTGGATATTTTGTGTGTGGTTGGAACAGTTGAGCAGGCCGAGCAGCCTACCTACCTGGCTGAAGGTCAAATCCCATTATAATCAGTGTCACCATTAATCTTGTGAGGAATTGTTCTGCTTCATTCCGAAATGGTAAAATTTTCTGTTTGGCTGGCACACACACCAGCAAGCCAAGTAACTAAATTACCTGGCTGAGGGTCAAATCTGTGGCCGAGGATAAAACCTGTAACCTAGGGTTGGTGATGCACTTTTCCCATTGCTTCAGCTAAGCTGCCCTCATAGGCCGGTAAATTCACATAACCCAGTTATGTCCTTTCCTGTGCCTCAGAGCTTGTCTTTATTGCATGCATCGGCTTTACTGCATGCAAGTTTTGTGACTCGAGCAGTTGTTGGCCAGGTCTGTTTTCAGGCCTGAGTGTTTCCGCTCAACTGCCCTTGTAGGCGGATATAGCCATGTAACCTTACCTTTTCTTATATCTCTGCCACACATTTTTTTGGCCTCCCTGATGCTTGTTCGCACAGAATGGCAGTCATGTCACATTATGGTGCTTCTTCTTTTACTTACTTACCCAAGAATCAGCTGGAGGCCTCCAAGCAACAGCAAGGCGACCTCTGTCGCGATCTTTCAAGTGCCTCAGCTCAAGTCACCCTCCATACCATTTTGTTAGGTATGGAAGGGGTCATTTACACCCCCCACACTCTGGAACCTCTTAAAGAGCTTGGTCTTGACACTCATACAGCCACCAGGCTTGCTCTGAAGCTTCATGCCCATTCCGTCCAGTACGCTTATACACTTTCTAGCACCAGAAGCGCTCTTGAGAAGACTCCTCTCAAATCTCGTCACCAAGATCAGGCACGGGCTACTGCTAGTAACCCTCCTGATCCCCATTGACTTCTTCCTTTTGTTTCTCTCGGTGAAGGGGATACACGGTGCCCCGGTCCTAGGTATCCTCTTTCCCTGAATTGATGCGGGGAGTGTTTACATTGCCTGCGTAGTTTTTTTTTCTTTCTCTTACTTTGCCAAGACTCTGAAGTGCTGCCCACCTCCTCTTTGTATGCGGTTGGTTGGTCCTGGCAGATCCAGTCTCGTTTTTCATTTGCTGCATTGTATCAGGAACCATCCCAAGTGTGCATGCTATAAAATCTGCATTCCTCTTTGAATTGCCAAAGAAAAGGAAAGAAGAGAAAAACTAGGTAGGCAGAGGAAACTCTTCCTACATCAATTAAGGAAAAGGAGACACATTGGCTCAGAAGAGCCGTGAGTCCCCTCCACCACAAAGCTGCACAGTAAAAAATGCTAATGGGGATCTGGAGGTTACTGGAAGCGCCCGGCTCCACAATCTGGCTATGAGAACTATCAATGCTACAACTGCAACTTATTGATTCTCTTAATGTTCTGTGAAGCAATCACGCCTGAACTACTACTAATGCAATTACGCTTGGACTACGACTGCTTTCTGAAGTGCCTCTTTCAATCAAATTTGATGCTTTTGCAATTACGCCTGGACTACGACTGCTTCCTGAAAATTCTTTTTGATGCTTTCTTTCTTACTTTCTTACTTTCTTACTTTCTTTCTTTCTTTCTTCCTTCCTTACTTTAGCCTAGCAGTAATTCGTCTTGACAGATGGCTTCTGTGCTTACACCAAAACCAGTAACCTTTCCTTATTGCGTGCGTTTTCACGTTAGGTGGAGCTTGTTTGACGTGTGCAGATTCTTTTAGGTATTTGGGCATGCTGTTCACAAAACAACGCAACCTGCAAGCCAGTACTGAATACATGTGTGCACCTTTCCTAGCTGGTGGTAGACCGATTAGGCAATTCGCATCTGAGCACCATCTGACGGACAGGCCGCATACCATGCTCTGGCTGACTAAAGCATATGCTCTCCCTGCTAGCATGTGTGCATGTCAGATTTGGGGCATTAGATTTATGAGAGAAGGAGCTGACATGGACTGTCCTTTGCAAACTGTGCACCTGTGCTTAATGAAGCGTATCCTTGGGGTAAAGCGCACCACTCCTTATTGGTCTGTACTGCGTGAATGTGGACATGAACCTTCACAGTTTTATTGGTTTCGCGCAGCAGTTAGGTTTTACAATGCTTTATTGCGCAGCAACAGCACTACACTCAGTAAGGTACTGCAAGCAGATGTTGAAATGAGCAGTCTTTCCCGTTAATGCTGGACCTCATAATTTCTGGCTGCATGCACAAGCTTGGACAGGTGCAACGTGTTTACTCATTGTGTTCGGTCTGGCAGCCTATAGTCCTGAGGAGTTTGTTGTTGATCTGAGAAAAAGGCTGTGAGGTATGTGGAATGCTGATGCCTTGGCAGAACATGGTGAACACACCAACAAATTAGCCAAGTATCATCACTGGATGGCACTTCCTTTGCGACCCTTGTCTGTTCATGGTGCGCCCTTTTCTGTCCCCAGGTATTTGCATCTTGATTTGGGCAAGCGCACGCTGAGAAACATAGCACGCTTTCGTTTACATGCTCACACTTAAAGAGTTGAGACATCACTTTGGCAGGAGCACACATCTGCTTGTGATAGGTATGACCAAGGAGAACTCCAAGATGAAAAGCATGCTGTGTTCCTTTGTTCTTGTGCTTCTGTGTGTTCTCTTCGAAGAACTTATGCCCAGCTGTTTTCTGACTTCCCCTCTCACAGAATTTTTCTGGACGAATCAGGTGCTTCCTTCTATTCTCAAGCTAGCTCTGAGGATGTTTTTTCATTTATTGCAGAAGCAAACTAATGACACTTATCGTTTTATTTTTGAACTCATGGATATTTTTTGTGGAGTTGGAACAGTTGAGCAGGCCGAGCAGCCAAACTACCTGGCTGAAGGTCAAACCCCATTGTAACCATTGTTGCGTGCATCCATCTGCATCCTTACTATAAATGGCCCATTTATATCCTCCGAGGGGATCAAAGGGCTTCTTTGTTGGTACTCTCTGTTGCCGAGAAAATTCAAGGAGTATGACTACTCGACGGGATTTTATTAATGACATCTCGTTGCATCTGCTTTACACTTGCAAGGATAAAGGAGTCATGAGGAATGTGAGTAGGTTTAGGCTTCGTGCCCACTGCTTGAAGGTTGAGTCCTGTAAATGGCTGGGTGGTTTAAATATATGTGATAAGCGTGAGTGTGCTAAACTCCAGAACAAGAAACATCAATAGAAGAGAACATGATGTCCTCTTCTATTGCAATTGCTTTGAGGTGTGTAAGACCTCAAAGCAGAGATTTATCGTTCTATCTCCGGTCATGGATATTTTTTGTGCAGTTGGATCTAAGATGAGACTTATCGTTTTATTTCCAATCTCATGGATATTTTTTGTGCAGTTGGAACTGTTACAAGGGGTTACAAGGGGAAAAAGGCCTCAGTCAAGACGTTTGACTGCTAGCTAGTTGGAATTGTTAAGCAGGCCGAGCAGCCAGACTACCTGGCTGAAGGTCAAACCCCATTGTAACTATTGCAATTGCTTTGAGGTGTATAAGCTGCGCAGAAAGTACAAGGACCTGTTCATTGCTTTTTTTAGCCCACTGATTAGCACAATTGGCAATACAATTTTTACCAGCTTCCAAACACTGATTTTATTCCTTTCTTGGCAAGCTTTCACATTTTGACTGATTTTGAGGTCAATGCTTTTCTAAATCAACTACTCGTACAGATTTTCATAATTGGTTTCAATTTTTGATGCTGGATGAGAACGTTTCACCAGCAGCCGATCAGCCAGATTCTCGGGCTGTAGGCCAACCCCTTGTAACTCTTGAATGTTTCACCAGCAGCCGATCAGCCAGAGTCTCGGGCTGTAGGCCAACCCCCTTGTAATCCTTACACTTGCAAAATAGCGCACAGCATGGAAAACACCTGGGATCAAATAGGTTCCTTACCAGAAATCCTAGTAGGAGGTAGCAAACGATAATAAGCAGGTGGGCTTGAAAGCCCTAATGGATGAATTAAGCGTCCGTTTGGACTCGAACTGGACAAGCCAGTACTTAGTTCTGCGCGGCGGTGTGCTCTGTCTGTCACGCAGGAAGCTTGCACTGTTTCCCCCTCTCTCAGTGCATGCTGTTCCATTGCCCCGAGCCCACCAAGCCTTCCCAGCCTCACTCTTTCAATTTTGGTATGACCAACTGCTTAAGCCTTCTGCTCCAGAGCTGCGTCCAGGGCAGCATACAACTCAACAGCAGTGCGGTTCACAGCTGCATCATAATCATCAGTGGCTGGTGCGCTGGAGGCTGCCGAGAGGGCTGACTTGACGGCAGCATGGTCGGCCTGGTCTAGGGTCACCACCTCCAGAGCTTGGATGTCTGTAATGCCATCAGGGTGCACATATGCCCAGCCACCACTAATGAAGTACTTCTCCACTTCGCTGCCTGAGTGCAGCTCCACCACTCCTGGCTTCAATTGCGAGATGACGGGGACATGATTAGCCTTTACTCCAAACAGGCCCTCCATGCCTGGCAGGATGACGGTGTCTTTCTGCACAAACATGCAGTGGGCTTTACACAGTGAGCTTGTGTGTAAGCACATGAGTTCGCGATGGAGCTCAGGGTCCCTGCTGCATCCATGTTCAGGTTGTGCGTGCGTTTGTGCAACAGTTTGGGGCCAATTCCCAATCATAAACCTTTGGGTCTGTAAACCTGTTCCATCAAAAGACATTTTTACAAGGATCGCACGGGAGCTGCCTAGCTACCTTATAAGACAGTGCCATCAGCAAGAGGTTTTGAAAAGCATGCGGGCCAAACACAGGTTGAGGGCTCTTTGCAGCTCTGATAAAAAGTGATGGGCATATGCATGTGCATTGGGGGGTATTAGGTGCACCATAAGGACTTGGTTGTAAAGCGAAGGTCAGTTCAAGCTCAGCCAAGTGGTCGCACGAGCTGTCATGAGGACCTTGTGGATGATGACCATGAAACAGAAACCAGTCCAGTTCATCAGTGTCAACCGAAAGTGTTTGAGCATGGAATGGTTATCACAATTTTGAAGCAACACCAGCAAGTCGGACACCCGGCAAGTCCTTAAAAGCTTAAGCATGTGTGATGTGCTTGTCCTTCTCTCCCTGCTATGCTTATACGCACGGCAGCATCCCATACTCCTCGCAATCAACAGCTGGGGCTCATTACAAACACAGGGCAGGGCATGACGTGTTTTCTATGTGCAGGCACCTGCATGCTCACGCTCGTCAACACCGAGAGAGTGTGCATCCGTGCATTGATACCCTTGCTTTCAGTACAACTTGCCTGCTTGGCATCTGCAATCACCCTGTGAGGAGTGCACAGATTCACAGGGAACAGGTCACCCTGAGTCTTCATGCTCTCCGCCTTTCTCTGATGAGAGGAGGGGAGCTGGGGCACTTCCATGTTGCTGGGGGCACGCTTGGTCCACATCTCCGTGAACTCCTTGGGACCTGCCTGCTGGGCCACCTCCTCAAGCCGAGCAGACTGCATCACGAGACGCATAAGGAGAGTGAGAGCAGGCACCGGGAGGGAGAGCCAACAAACAAACCGCGATGATGATGCGTGCTCAAACCATCTTCACCATCCCAACAGGAAAATCAGGCTGCAGGAACAAACGTGTGTGCAACACTCACGGATGAAGCAATGCATCGCCCCGTCTGTGCTGCCACGCCGCTGCTGCTGTTCAGCAGCGATGGGAGCAGGCGAGTGAGTACGGATCGGCCCAGCATGGCGGGGAGTGCTTTACAGAAACAATACAATAAATTTCAATCCTGAAGGACCACCGAGCTTCTTGTTTCCTTTCCCTGCAATTCCGAAACAAATTGTGAGGCAAGGGGAGCAATTTTACTTATCAAATACAGTTCCTAAATAATATGGTCTATGATCGTGAGCAGCTACTCAAACTGGGCAGCAGTCGTGTATCTTGGGTTCGTTGAGACAAGTTCTTGTTGATGTCAAGGTCGACACTCCTATCAATATGTTGGAATTTATTCCTAATCCTATCATTTCCACGACACAATCCAAGGGAGAGCTGAGATGACCTGAAGTTTGAACTTGAAACGCAATGATGGTTTTCCTGCGTTGCTGCTTGTAAACGCATACAAAACGTTCGAAATTTCAGCAGCAAGCTCATGCCGAGGTGTTTCGTGCAAAGAAGGGATCTAGAGGGTGGCTCGCACCTAGCCCCATTCCCTGGCTCAACTTTGTGAGTGCACCAGAAGGACGATAAGACTGCATGAAACCTCTTTCACCCTGACACCTTTAAGGTCAAGTCCCCTGGCTGATTGGATGGATAAAGGGCATGAAAAAACAGTTGGTTGCACTGACGTCAGTCAACACCCTGGAGCACAGTGTGCAGATAATTTTGAATGGAGTTCTGTGCTGCTTCTTTCACATCTTCAAGAAAATTTCTGGCCTTTTCCCTTAGGCCTGCAGGGATAGGAATAACACGATCAAATACCGGTACAAACGTATATACGTATATATGACTGTAATAAACTTCATGGTTGCAAGCTTATATGGGATGTATTGCAACCTGATTAGGTTATAACTTACTCTCTTAAAGAATCAGCTTGAAGCCTTCAAAGAGCAGCACTGCGACCTCTGCCACCCCCTCCTTCAAGGGCCTCATTGACCTGGCAGGCCAAGTTACCCAGAGGGATCCAACTGGCCTGTATTGTAGGATCACTTCTCAACTTTGTTTCTTAAATGACCACGCCAAACATTTTTTTATAAAAATATTAATTTCACCAGTAATTGATGAAAACCGGAGTACCCCAGATCACTCTCCTGGCCTCAGGTCACCCATAAAAGGCTCACAGCTCCACCCTGGGACCATTATTCACTTTTACTATGAGAAGTCCTCAATGAGGTGTCAGTGCTGTTTAGAGAGCTCCATGGTGTGTGATATAAGCATGCAGAGAACGCGCGAGATGGGGCTTGGGTGGAGACAGGCCAAAATGGGAGGTGCCGCATGATGTGCCTGCAGCTTATGGTGGGCTAGTGTGGAGCAGCTGGGATGCGAGCTTGAGACAGGGTATTTGGCCCGGACTGCTCTGCTAGCTCTTGTTGGCCGGTGTCCATGCGTGGTGTTCTTTCACAGAGAGTCTGCCCAAAGCTGAAGGTGTTCCGTGTGGTGGGACTTCTGCTGGCTTGTGCATCTCTGCTCTCTCATCCGTACTACGCGTGCCCTCTGCCATGACTGGACACTCCATTGTACCATTCAACAAGTGAATGCCCAGGATTTGAATCTTGTTCTAAACCATAAAAACAACAAACTTCCCTTTTTTCCCTTCCTGATCTCATGTGCATTTATGAACAGGCTAGCAGTCAAACGTCTTGACTGAGGCCTTTTTCCCTTGTATCCCTTGTAACCCTTTCCAAAACACGCGTTAATAATCCTCATTACTATTGCTGATATCTTGCATAGAAAAAGGAAAGAGGGAGGTCAAAAATTGATACTTTTAAATTTCTCTAAGGTTAATGGCTGGAATTCTGTATCTCACCAACCAGTGGGTCTTTTCACTTCACTTCTTTGGCAGTGATATACAATTGACCCACTCTGTAAAGCTGGAAAGGAAAGAAAAGAAAAACTGCGTAGGCAGAGAAACCCTCCCTACCACCAATGCGTCCCTTTTTCCTGTATTGATATAGGGGGAGTTTCTTCTGCCTACGTGGTTTTTCTTTTTTTTCTTTCTAGATAAACCCTCCCTGCATCAATGAAGGAAAAGGGGACGCATTGGTGCTCAGACCGTATGACCCCCCACCACGAAGTTCAGACTGAGAGAAGTACGGCAGGCAGAGAAAGAAGACAGGTCCAGCAACGAGAAAGAGAGCAGGATGATAACTGAAAGACTGGAGCAAACCCGGGTTATTTAAAGAAAAAGTTATAAAATTGACAACAAAACTCCACTGTCATGCTGTCATATCCTTAACAAAAAAACAACACCAAACATACCATCCAAATTTGCAATCCAAACAATGGAGAACCGGGGGTGGGGGCCACTGGACGGGCTGCATACAGGAAAGCGAGACACGTGGCTGGACGGATGGCTGACAACCCATCAGATCCCCATTGGTTTGGTTGCTCATAGCTTAGATTGCTGGTGGGAAATCGCTGTTTGTGTCAGCGTTAACTGTTGGGTTTTTCCTTCATGCAAGCTGGCTGCTGTCCAGCGTAGATTTAAATTCTATTTTTATCCAGTGGTATTCTTCTAATATAAGGACTACAAAACAAAAACAAAAATTATTAAAGAAAAGAAAAACTATGTAGGCAGAAAAAACTCTCCCTGCGCCAATTAAGGAGAAAGAGAGACATTGGCTCAGGAGATTCGTGAATCCCCTCCACCACGAAACTTACAAAAACAAACTGCTAATGAGGATCTGAAGGGTTACTGGAAGCACCCGGTTCCAGAACCTGGCTGTGAAAAGTATGATCCATTGTTAAAAATCACCCAACTTAATGCACAGGGTGATCGGATATGGAACTTTGGTGGCTTACTGTGGTAAACAGTACAAGGGTTCACGCTGCAGCTGATTAGACACATGCCCCACAATGGTACCTCTCAAGCCCTAGTGCTACTGACAGCTCGTAAACCAGGTTCGTAAAACAGGCTATTAGAGCAACCCAAATCTGAAAGACACCTGTATTGGTGCAACTAAGCAGGACCCTGATGCTTCGGAAGCATGCAAAAAATACCTCTTCAAGCCTCAGATAACCCCCCTCTGCACGTTATCCTCAATCCTTCGCGTGGAAACCCAACGGCATCATGGACATAGGTGCCCATACGAGCTTAGAATTTGCAACAAATGCGATTGGCACACTGTACAAGACGAAGAGCACGTCATCCTGGATTGCCCATCTCAGGATTTAACGGAACTGCGCACTCAATGCCAGCACCTGTTTGGCTCTGCACCCCCAAGCAGTGCATCACGCCTTAGAGACTTCATGAGCCAGGCTGATGTCCAAGGATTAGCCAAGTTTGTCTCTGCATGCCTGAAATGCTGTGACTGAGCCTCTAGTATTGCTTTTAGATTGGACTGGTTTGGTTACAGGCACGTTTTGCTTCAGCTAAGCTGCCCACGCAGGCAGGTACAGCTATGTAACCCTTCCCTTTCCTTTCCTAACCTCAATACCATTCTGTTAGATGTGGGCGGGGTCATCTACTCCCCTCTCACTTTGGAGCCCATTTAAGAGCCTCTTCAAGCTGAGCTTGGCCCTCCATCGGTTAGAGTCATTGAGAGGCTCTTTCCTTAATGCACACGGCCGAACGGCAAGCGTAAATCTTTCTTTTTCTTTCTTTAGAGCTTGGCCTTGACAGTTTGAGCCACTTTAAGCCACTTGAAAATAAAAACACTCATCATAACACTGGTGCCCTGGGGCAGCGTGCTGCCAGAAACCCACGCAATCCACATTAATTTCCCTGTCATCTTCTGGTGAGGGAGACTCATGGCTCCTTGAGCCAATGTGTCTCTCTTTCCATAATTGATGTAGGGAGAGTTTTGTCTGCCTACGTAGCTTTTCTTTTAAGCCACTAAGGTTGCTCTGGAGCTCATGCTCATTCTGTCCAGTAGCTTCAAGCAATGTGATGCACTTGGTATCTTATGCTGACATGTGCATATACCAGGCTGCATCGGCAGTTACCCTTCTTGAAGTGTTGCAATGTATGCATGACAGTGGATGCTTAGAACTGAAGTGCAAAGCATGTCATGAACATCCGACATGGCCTCTTGAAGCTTTTTTCAGAGTAATGCTGTCCTCTAATTCTCTGCCATCATGTGGTAACACGGTGTATTTTTGTTAGTAGCGATACTGCAACCTGATGGTGTTTGTGTGCATAAATTTGCATGCTTGTTTCATGTAGAGACTGATTTTTTACAGCGTGTGATTTTTTACAGCAGTTGACACTTCTGAACTCAGCACAAGCACATTTTGTTTCCACTTTCAGTGACATTTGTAAACAAGTTAGGTATGCTTTGGTTACAGGCACCCTTTTGCTTTAGCTAAGCTGCCCTTATTGGCAGCCTGAGGTACAGCTTCAAAGTTTGTAACCCTATCCTAGCCTAGCCTATTCTGTCCACTGGCAGTACGCGTATTAACTTGCTAGCACCAGACGCGCTGTTGAGAAGACTCATTTCAACTCCTGCAGCAAGATCATGGTATTGCTAGTATCCTCCTGATCCCCATTGGACCCTTTCTTATTCTCCTCCTTGGTGGAGGGGATACACGGTGCCTCAGCCCTAGGTAATTTCTTTTCCTTCACTGATGTGGGAAGTTTGTTTCACTGCCCATGCAGTTTTGTCTTGTCTCACATTGCAAATGACCATTCACAGTGGACCAAATAGAGTAAAGGTGCAAAGTTGTCAGCCAAGTATTTTCATGCAAACCTCAATGGATGCAGGATGTGGTCCGCAAACGTACAACTTCTTTGTACACTGCGTGGCGCCCACATTGGAGTCTTCACCTGTCAACACAGTCCCAAATTAACCAGATCTATGCTGTCAAAAGGGCGCAAGTCTCCACCCACAATTTCCTGCATTCCCTCTCGGTAGCTGGGGTACTGCAGCTCTGGCAGCAGTTCACGCTTCATCTTTGCATTGGACACACGTTTTTCTTCCAAGCCCTCTGCATGGCTGTTGCGTCCCTGACTTCCACTTCCACCTAGACCCAATGTCTCAGGAGCCTCTGATTGCACTAAGGACGAGGATGATTGGGAGGAGGTGGTAGTGGTGGTGGTGGACAAAGACCAGGAGGGTCGTGGAAATTCTATGGCGCTTGCAGATGGGAAAGACCCTGGGTGCTGGACATCAGCAGAAACTTGATCTGCAGGGCCTGGCAGCCTTGTGTTTGCAAGCAGAGCCTGAGTGTAGGCAATTACCTGCAAACGTACAAAGAGCTGGTGATGAAAAACAACAATGATGTGAGGTGAAGTGCAGAAGAGCCAAGGCAGTATAAACTAATGCTTTGAGGCGTGACTGGAACCCATTGAAGCAGAGTGCAGTGCCCACAGATGCTGCCATGACTTAGGATGGGCCTGGTTGACACTCCCGCTCTTTATTTCCTCACCCATCGCCAAAGCAGAAAGCTCACAAACACCCTTAGGGTTTTCCACAAATTCACAATGCCGGCATCCAGCATTCAGGTGGAAAATACCATTCACTGAAATCGTCACTCGCCTGAGAGCGTGGTGCTGGATCGTCATCAACCACGCACGTTATGTCAGCTGCATCCCATGGCAAGGCCCTTGAGTTCTGGGTGCTGCTCTCATCTTTATTCATTCTTTCTGATCCTGACTCATAAGAGGGTGTTCTAGCGGAAAGTGCTGTACTCTCTAGATGAACTGGCCAGGCATGCTCCATGCTTGCTATAATTGCAGAGCAAATATCGCTGACATGGCATCTGTCGAGCACAAGCGCGGGTTGTGTACATGCTGGACATTAGTCAGATTGGTCACCAGTGTGTTGCAAATGCTACTGTGGTCAAAGCATCCTGAATAAGATGTACAGGGGCATGAAGGAGGCATCTAAACAAATAGGTCTTAACATCGTATACTTGCTTTTCAATCATACAACAACAGTTTCTTATGTATTTTTGAAACAAGCCTAATCAGGTTTCACACATGAGGAAGGCATACATCAGCACAGCCTCGTTTAGCAACACGATAGAAGTACCTGGAAGTGAACTTTTGTTGACCTCTCCTCTGCTGATTACTGCTGCCCTCCTTTCCTAAAGCCTTAGGCTCTCGGCGGCTTACGCTTTCCAGTACACTCCTTCCAGGGCCATAGATCCCACCTGCGGAAAAAAACACCAGCTGCTCCATTCTAGCAGTGAAGGGTCACAACTCAGATCAAGGGAAAGACTGAAAGACCAAACTTCACTGGGGAGGAAAAATCCACATAGTGAAGAGGTTTGCACCGCTGGAAAGGGTGACTTCCCGCCTGACTGACTAGCTTAAATTTACGAGTCTCACGTCATCAGACGCTCCGCATTTGTCCTCTTGCAGGGAGTGGCTACACTGCCTTCTTGATTTTTCATATTTCTTTGCTGCAGGTGCAGCAAACAAGTGAATCCAGGGTGTTTATATCTTCCTCAAGGCAAAAGCTTGGAACGATGTGCAGGCATGTCTGAGCAGTACAGCTTGACTTCCATACCTACTTCATTCTAATCCAGGTGGTATTGCTGAAGCAAGCAGCGAGGCAAGCATCTAAATGGTGTCTCCTACCTAGACGGAAAATGTGCAAGGGAAGGTTGGGCTGTGCGGCAGCACCAGCTGCTGCCCATGCTGCCTCATGCTCCCTTCTCACAAAGCCCCGGGATGAAAGGCTGCGTGGCTCAGACCTGGTACAGGGGGAAAATCAGGCCAGAGGGAAAAGAACACAGTTAAAGCAGGTTTTGGTGCTTAAAAGCTAGTCAAGCAGAAGTTTGATTTGCGGAAGACTAGGGCCAAAAGCTGCACTGGGAGTTAGAGAGGAGCTCCATGACAGCAGGCCACTCATGATCACATGTGATCTGTGTAAAGCCACATCTTGCAAAATAGGTGGCATTGCAGAAGGCAGATTCAGGCATGGAGTGGCGAGAGCAGCCCACTGCATGCATATCCATCGCTGCATTTGCGCACCTCTCATCCACCCAGTTGCCTCCATAATCACCATAAACCCCTGTGCTGCTCAAGTAGCCGACCCAGTCAAACTCGCTGCCCACGCTGCGCAGGGCCTTCAACTGTGCAGCAAGCACCTGCAAGTCCAAGTTGTGTAGGGGCATACAAATCTATGAGGTTACTGTCACGAGGCAGCTCCGACAGCTCTAGCGATCAAGCAATAGGGGCTGGTCTCAAACAAAGTTTTCAAAAAAATGCTTAATAACAAATTCAGACAGCAACAACCTCCTCACCGGGTCATACAAAGGCAGGGCGATTGGAGGGATGCTGCTCAGGACATGGCTGCTCCTTGAGAGTGCATCCAGCAGCTCGTCACTGCACGTGTAGCCCCAGCGCAGAGCGTTGGACAACTCTTAGTTTCGTAAGCCCCAAGCAGACATTGCAGGAGCTGCCATCATGGTTTTCAAAGGTAAGCAGCTGGAATGGAAATGGCAACTCGCACGTCTAGATCCAATGTGCTGTGGCAGCATCATGCTGGCGCGTCAGTCCAAGCAGCTTCAAGGGTAACCTGATAAATCCTGGGCGCCTGCACGGGTCGAAATGAATCAGGTCCCAGGGCTTGAACCGCTTTAATTTCTCTGCCGACGCTCCACTGCGATATGTGCCAGTCACCCGCCTGTTGGGAGGTATTGAAAGCAGACACTGAAAACATAGTCTATGTTTTACATCTGAAGGTTCATTCCTCAGTACCTCTCCTTTATTAAATCCAAGTATTCTCCTATGGCCTCTCACACCCTTTGGAACCAGAAGTTGCTATCCACTCTAGTGAAATTGGATATCAAGCTCTACAAGCTCTACTAACATGATAGTACAGCAAGGTGCACACGAGTATTCGTGCAACAAATGCACAAAAGTATTCTCTTCAGAGCGTTAAAAAGCAGAGGGCATATTCGTGCACAAGTGTAAATGAATACGCACATGTGTGTGAGAGGGCGTACCCAAGCAGACCTTTTTTATTGACAACACACACACACACACACACGTACACACACGCACACACACGCACGCACGCACGCACGCACGCACACACACACACACAACACACACACACACACACACACACACACACACACACACACACACACACACACACACACACACACACACACACACACACACACACACCATCCACGGCTGTGCAGGGTATTCCCCAAGGCTATAGAAGTGTAGCCTCCAACCCCGAATATGAACGCATGCTTGGTGCCAGATGCATGACATGACACTCGTCTTGTGTGTGGGCGGGCACTCGTAGATGAAGTGACCATTCCTCGAAATTTAAAACATAATAATAAATTTTAACTAGCACTGTAATCTTCCTGTAATTTGTGGACACAGGAAGAACATGTCATAGGAAATATGAGTTTTTTGGCTGCTGGCAGGTTGAATTTGGCAGGGAGGACAGGATGCCAGTTCATGTGGAGGTGCATGAGGGCGTCTGTCCAACCTCCTGTAAAATGGAGCATGTACCTGCATGCTCCTTGTGCACCCTGTCTAAGCAGTTGTCAGCAAAAGCTCTACCGTACAACAAGAAGTAAATTTCTGCCAACTGTGCAAGCAAAGGCAGACACGGCTGTGGATGTGGAGGGCGTTGGGTCTCTGAAGCGAGCGGTGAGTGATGCATGCGTGCCTCCTGTGCGTGGATGTGCGCAAATGGTAAGGCATAACGGTGTCTTTGTCCAGGGGTACCACCAAGCTTTGTAGGCACTAATTCATGCATTCTACAGGCCTGGGAAAACTTTGAGCAGAGTTTTTGGAGCGTTGCTCTTTGCAAGCATATCATGATTATTTCCAATGCTGCTGCTGCTGCTGCTGCTGCATACTTCAATTCATAACAGGTGGAAGTTCTGAGATCAAGGCTGCAGGAGGCCTGTAATGTTGCAGACACAGCAGGCCTTCGCGCACGCCTTGCCCTGTTGGAGGACACTGCCTCGTCTGGCAACCTATGGACGGAGGATCCACAAAAAGCGCAGGAAATCATGGGCCAAATGGCTGCTCTTAGGTGATTTTTTGTGGTACTTCTCCATCGCAGCCCCGTTCGACATCAATGCAAGCTTGGCTTGCTCAATGCACCTGTGCTGTGAACTGTGTGCTACAACTGACGTGCACACTTTCTATCCATGCTCTGTGTGCAGATATGAGATAGACACGATAGAAAGCTTGCAGTCCACTTTTGATGATGCTGTGTTTGCGTCTGAGTTGCTCGAGGCATCAGAGGTACGAGAGCAATCTAAGTTGTACACAACGCTTTGCTGTGTGTTTAACTTTGCTCCTCCTGTCCCCTTTCGCTTTTCTTCATTCATGGATTACAGCAGCTGGCAACCTCAATTGCAGCAGCTGGCTCACTTGAACGTAGGCACTGCGCAGGATAAGAAGGAGCAGCTTGAGATCATGTCAGAGGCGCAGTCACTATTAGAAAAACTGGAAGGTCGTCTAGATCAATGGGAAACCCGCAAGCTGCTGAATGGCTTGTACGATGACAGGTGGGTCTCCTGAGCATTGCTGCGTGCTTTTTGATAATCCAGCGGCTCTGTAGTTGAGGGTTTATTGAGGAGCAAAATGCTACGCCTTCTGGCTGTGCTAATAATGCAAAGAGTCAGTTGGGATTTGCCTGTCTTGGAAGGACGCAAAAATTGCACAATGGATCTGTGAGCTTTGCACTACTGCAATGCCCACAACTGTTTGCACCCAGGCAACCCTCACACGTTGGCAGTCTAGGTCAGCGCAGCGATGCACCTGCTTTGAAACCTTGCCTGTTAATCTTTTTAAAGTAACAACAAGGCAGAGCAATGCTCAAATGGGAAATGCTGCTGCCTGTCTCCCAATACTCATGCAAGGCAAAGACAGGCATAAAAAAGGGATGGACAAAACTGCTGCAAGTGAACCTCTCTGCTTTTCAGGAGTGCATGCATCACTATTAATGCTGGGGCCGGAGGCGTCGATGCCATGGACTGGTAAGCACTGCATAAAACATAAATCTTCCCATAGCTGTTGCTGCATGCTGTGTGCCATGCGCTTCAAGAGTGAAATCCATTTGATGACATCTAGTATATTCCAGGAGGTTCCATGCAATCCTGGGGCTCAAATTGCGACATCACTCCATGAACTTCAGTTTGAAGTGTCAAAATCATTTATGAATCACACACTAAACGTTGTATGATTGATGTTGACTGTGTTGCACAGGGCTCACATAGGAGCCTAAAAAAATCCCCTTCCATCTTTGTATCTTCTCAATACACAAGGTGGCAGTGCATTTTCTTCCAGGCTCCTATGTGAGCCTGTTCCACAGCTTCATGTCAACCTGCTTTGTTGTCCTGCAAACACAAATTCGAGGAAGATAGCTGATGCATCAAGATATTGTGAGTCAGTGCCTCCCATACCTCCCGTGCCTTTCGTGCCTGTTTTGTGATGCAATGCTGCCCTGCACCCCTCTCTCCCGTTTGGCTGGTGTATTTTTGCACGCTGTATGTTGCAAGTTTGCAAAATCGTGGCAGGTATTGGAAGTCTCAACTCTTCACAGCGAATATGTATTTTGCTCAAACAAGGGTTCAATAAAAAGGCAAAGCTTTTGGGTGAGGCAGCAGACATTGTAATCAAAAAGATGCCTTGTGGGCTTGGCAAACTTGATTGCACTTTGTGCAAGAGCCACGCCTTGACAAGTCACCCCTTCCCCATGTCCCTGATCACGCATGCATGTGTGCTCATGGAACTATCTGGTTTAGATCCACCATCCCAATAGGTGCTGCGAATTGTGCAACTGCCCACATGGCATAACAACAGGATTGAGGTGCTGCAGCAATTGCCCATATGACACAGGGCTGAAATGCTGGAGCGCATGTACACACGATGGGCTCAGGCCATGGGCTACTCAACCCGTACGCTTGATCGGGCTGCTGGTGAAGAGGCAGGGCTAAAAAGCGTGGAGCTTGAGGTCACTGGGATATTTGCGTGAGTGGGTTAGCAACTGAAGGTTGCAGTAGATCTGATTGGCAGCCAGGGGGCTGAGCACTAGGGGTGCTACAGCCTCGTCGTTTGGTTCTGTCTCTGATTTCGGGAATCCTTGCTGCTTCAATCATGCTGTAGCTTCTGCAACAAAATTGGGATCATTAATTCCAAAAACCTTACTCACCTGAAACTGTGTCGATGTGCTATGCTGCTTGCAGCTATGGCTACTTGAAGGGAGAGAAGGGGACCCACAGGCTAGTGAGGAGCAGTCCATTTAATGCAAAGGGATTGAGACAGACAAGCTTTGCAGGTTAGATATTTTATGTCATTTTCTCTTTACTAGCCCCAAAGCTGACCACAAAGCTGCGTTTTAATCCTTTTGTTTTGATGGATGACATACTCCTCTTGATATTTGAGCGCTCTGTGTAGTTTGCTGAGCACAAATTTGTCAGTGCTGCAGCATTTTGCTTTTCTGATACTGTTCTTGCACCACAAATGCACACGTCTGTGTGTTTGCAGGAGTTGAAGTCATGCCACTGCTAGGTGACATGCAGGTGAGAAAACTGTGCCTGATAGTAAAACCAGCTGTCCAAAACAACCAGATAGTCTGAACACCTTGCCCCGCTGCTTGAATCTAATCCTGACGCCTTATTTTTTTGCTGCCCAGGTGAACATAGACATCAAAGAGAGCGACTTGCAGATGAGCTTCCAGAGAGCAGGCGGTGCAGGAGGCCAGAATGTCAACAAAGTTGAAACAGGTGATGTTGCAGGATCTCTTGTGAGCCTTGTCAGTCTTGTTTGCTGGTTTGAAGGCTTTGAGATATACAGGTGCAATTCCTCACTCTGTATCCTTAGAAGTGGCATGTCTAGATTCCAGCAATTTGTTGTGATTTTCCTCTTTCAAACAGGGGTAAGGATCACTCATGTACCAACGGGGTTGAGTGTCAAATGCACTCAAGAGAGGACGCAAGCTGCCAATCGTCAAATTGCGATGGACATGCTCAAAGCTAAGTGAGTCGATTACCAAGAATCTGGCCCTGGTTTCCTGCGCTCTGCATTGTTTGGTGCAAGCTCCCTAAGTTCACTCACAAGCTGCTTTCACCTTAATGTCTTTTGTCCCGTGTCTGCATTTTAAGCGCAGGCTGCTTGTTGTGTTAGAAGAGCAGCAAGCGCAAAAGGTGAATCAGCATGTATGCTCAGCTCACCTGGCTTGCCTGTATGGATGCCTGCTACAAAGTGCGTTTTTAAAAAACAGCTGGCAGCTAGCGCTCTCTGGGTGCCTGGTTTTCTCTTGCTCTTCCCTAGCTGTCACAAAGCCAAGGGGAAGTATCAGGGTCATTACCAATGGTATCCATACATGCACAAATTGCAGGTTGCAGAGATCCGTGGGGACGCCGTCAAGGCAGAATGGGGGCAGCAGATTAGGAATTATGTCTTTCATCCGTACAAACTGGTCAAGGACACCCGGACTGGTGAGATGAGCTGTCCGTCAGCCTATGTCGCAATTTCATGCCTCTTCTAGTGCCCAGCTACCATCCCATGATGTCCACTGCTGCCGTCCTGTGCACCCACTTAGATCTTTACCATGTCAAAAGGTTTCACTCAATGAGGGGAAAAAAGAACTATTTAGGCAGAAGCGCAGGAAGTTTTTGTATCACCGGACATACCGTAGCATCACTGGGGAGTGTGATTAATTAGATCATTATTGGGATACCTCACAATACGAAGTGTCTCTGAAATTAACTCTTCTTAAGGCCTCATTAAGGGTACAGGTTAATATCAAGTAACCCGTCGGGCCCCAAAATTTTGGAGCGCCATGCTGCTGATGGGCAGAGAACACTTCTTGACAAGGCTGCACCTGGAGCAGACGCGCGGGGGGGGATGGCCCGCCCAGGGATCTCCTGCTCAGGGGCCTAGATCCAGAGCTTGCTTGTAGGGTAGAAAAGCATGACGAGAAGCAGGCTGACACCTTTGTAGCCAGGGTGATTTTGGCGCAGCTTCTCCCTATGAAGCTTTCTGGCAGGGAGAAAATATTAGCATGAGGCTGCACGACTCACAGCAGGCCTCATTAGCTGCAGTAAAGGTAGCAGAGTGGGACAAGCAGCAGCAGGTGTGGCTGACTTCAGCCAGCTGGAGGTGCAGGGCCATTGCCATGGGAGGGCAAGGGCAAGTGAGCACACGTCCACGAAGGAGCCCGAGGATGATGAGGTGTCTAAGGACACCACCGAAGATGAAGCGAGGGATGGGCGGGTAGAAACAGAGTCAGTGCAAGAGAAATGAAAAGGGAGGAGTTCCCAGGTTTTGAGTTTTTTAGCGGACCTTGTAAAGCCTCAAGTTTGAAAGTAAATAAATGAAACTATTTGGGGACGTCATAATAAGACAGTGCCACAAGCCAGGAGTGCCGTTATAGGGTAAGTGTGTCCATCAAAGATGTATGGGATCCCGTGGGGGCAGTCAGCCCCCACTTGCCCTGAAACTAATAAAGGGTGAAGTAAGCGATGCATTAAAAGCTACGCATTGCTCCTGTGTGTGAGGAAGACACACAATTCCATGCACTTATCAAAAAGCTGCACTTAAAGAAGCATAGCCCAGCCGCCAACATTGCTTCTTTAAGTCAAGACCCGCACGTGATACTGTTATTATCCCTGACAAACTTAAAAGAAAAGCTGCTTTTTCAAAATGCATGGAGTTCAACTCTGCTCCTAAACATTTCCAAAAACACATTTTCAAAACAATGAATTTCACTGCCTCGCACATTCCTGCATGCTCAAAGATTGTTATTTTTTTGGCTGTTCGCTGCAGCCCTCCAAACATTGTTTTTGCGGGATGATATATCTCATGTATGGGGCTCTTTTCATTCCTACCCGAGCTTTAGCTTCATAGGAACACTGCTTCTGCTCATCACCTTTGTCGTTGTACCTTGTTCCCTGCAAACAGGATATGAAACGAGTGATGTGCAAGGAGTGATGGATGGGGAGCTCACACCCTTCATTTCTTCCTTCTTGCGGCTCAAAGGTCAGCAAGCAACCCAACAGGATCTGGGCAAGGAACCCTGAGAGTATGGTGCAAAGGTGAGGTACTTAACCAGAAAAATGTTTGAATACGACAAGCTGTATAGCCAAAACGCAGAGGTCTCTCGCCTCATTTGCAAATCAGTCGTTATTGGGTTGGAGAAGAAATTGTAACCACTACTGCGCATGCCAAAACCCTTATTGGCATTGGAGCCAATCTGTGCCATCTTCATGTAGGCCCATTTCCTTCACACTTAATATTTCTACATTGTATTGGACCTTGCTTTAAGCTGCATGAATTATTTCTGGGGGAATGTTTTGTTGTTCTATTTCTCTTCAGCATTGCTTTGCGCTCTGAGCTCTCAAAGCTTGGAATTGTAGGCACTATTGAAGGCTCCTTTCTGACAGCTAAAGCAGCTTGCACTTATGAAAGACACATTGTTTTGCTCATCACTTGTAAGCTTGATCTATTGCTTTCATTCCAAATCCGTGATCAGCCTTTGCTTCTAGAAGAGTGTAAGGTTGATCACGTTGTTTTTGGGACAATGTTACTGAATGGCAAAGTTTCATTTCCTAAATCGCTCCTGGCAGCTAGAGCCTGAGCTTAAACAGCCTTCTCCTGTGTGGGCATCTGGTAGAAGGGAAGTATGCATCTCTATCCTGAAAAATAAGTATGGGAAATATTCCAGAGGCATTATTTTATTGTTTGCATTCCAGACAGAATCTATCAGCTGTACCCTTCAAAATTAGGTGAGCTCCAAGAGCCAGGGGAATGCCGGCCGACGGGTCAAAAAGGCAAGGAGAAATGACAGCAAACAAGAAATGATAATTGAAGAGAAGACTCAAGCGGGGGGTTGGACTGCAATTGGAAGAGGCTATGCCAATGAGCTGGGCCAAATTTTTTCATTCCTGCACACTCACAGGCTTGCTAATCATGGATATTCATTATTCCCCTGTCGTCGGTGAAACAGGGCCGCAGATACCTAGGCGCTTGCATCAGGGCCTGAGGTCTCAGGTTCGAGCCTCGGGGGCGGCAGGGGGGACTTTGCTGGGGCCTTGATGGTGGGAATTTGATCCGTTCCTCTATGCACGCAGCCTAATAGCGAGCAATGAATTAAAATTGATTCCATTTCATTGTCTCTCGCATGAAAAGGCTGACAAAAGACCTTAATCTAAGAAGCCTGCCATATGATCTGGTCTTGGAAGGCCTTGATACTGTCAACATACTCCCAATCAACCCAGCCAACTAGATCTTGATCCTCAATGCCTGGAGTTTTAAGCTGCTCAAGGCGCTGGCACATATCCAGGCTCAAAACCGCAGCATGAGAATTCCAAACTCAAGTAATAAGTTGACCCTGTTGGAACGATCGGTTACCACCGATCGGACATTGCAAACGTCTCCCGGAAATGCGTGGCTTTTCCACATAGTACTAAGGAACGGCGGACGTTCTTGCAATCAGATAGAACGGCTCCTGTCCACCGTTCTAAGAGGTATCCGTTGAGTCGACACAAAGGCCCACTCACCCCCCCAAATTGGGCCATCATGCATTCAGCTATTGACACGTGGAATCGCTTTGTGACTGAATTAATACCAAGATTATGAAATCTGATTGACAATGCATGGTAGCCTGGTTGGAAGGGTGAGGAACAAAACCAGAGGAGAGGTACCTTTTTGCACACTGCACCTCAGCTCATAATTTAGAAATTGTTCTTACCAGTATTTTTAACTCAATGTGATGAAACTCTTAAAGTAGGGGGTGCCAGGGCCTATGTCAGGGGACTTAGACAAATTCAGGGGCCCAACAACTGAACTGCCTGGATTTGCTGGAAACTTTGTCTCTTAGGTAGGGGTTTTTTTAAAAACATCTGCATACTCAGATTTGTGAAAGTCCTAAGGGTTTAATGGTGCAGTAACAAGGTGGCTGCCACACTTACGTTTCAGCCTTATAAGATTTGGCCGATCGTTCCCTCAGCAGCGCGAACCAGTTCAATATTTAACTAGGTTCAGGTATCAAGTGCACTGGAAAGCCTCGTAAAGCTGGGCCTTTCCAGGCAAAAAAGCCAAGGCTCTAGCGTCCATGTTAAGTTGCCTGGGCGTTTCAGAGGTCAACGGCACTCCAGAGCTTAATGGCACTCCAGAGGTTAAAAACCCTTGTTGACGCCAAATATGTGACTTGCCTACAGGGGGCCTCTGGGGAAGGAGTTTCTGGACCTTGTAACACAATGAAAAGGACCTTCAACAAGGGCGCAAGTGCCAATTATCCTAGAAGTGGATTGTATGTGTGGCAGGCACGCAGTAATGTAGAGCAAAAAAGGGAGTGTCTGGGCCTCTAGGACTGTGGCCTGCAACCCATTCAGACCCCCACTGACTCTGCTTTCTGGCTCCTCTTAAGCCAGCTGTGTCTGGTTTAGGTTTGAGGGCCCTTTGTTTGTTGAGACCCATGCTAGCTTGGTAGTTAGGGAACCTTTCCTTAATGCATGCAGCTTTTTGGCTGGCGTAGATATTTTTCTACAGCCCATCAGATCCCCACTAGTTCTGGTTTCTGGCTTCCTCCTAAGCCAGCCTTGTCTGGTTCAGGTTTAAGGGTTGTTTTAATCGAGACCTGACCTTTCCTTAATGCACGTGGCCAGAGAAGAAAAAAGGCAAGGCAGAAAAGTGACGTAGGCACTGAGTCAGTGACTGCCGCTGGCAATGGCCAATCAACTTGATCCCTTGAAGGGAAAGGTGCCATGTGGCCAATTCTGTTTCAATGGTTGCAATGGTTACAATGGGGTTTGACCTTCAGCCAGGTAGTTTGGCTGCTCGGCCTGCTCAACTGTTCCAACTGCAAAAAAAATCCATGAGTTTAAAAATAAACGATAAGTGTGATTATTTTGACTCCGCAAGAAATGAAAAACATCCTCAGAGCTAGCTTGAGAATAGAAGAAAGCGCCTGATTCGTCCAGAAAAATTTCTGTGAGAGGGAAAGTCAGAAAATAGCTGTGCATAAGTTCTTCGAAAAGAACACACAGAAGCGCAAGAACAAAGGAACACAGCATGCTTTTCATCTTGGAGTTCTCCTTGGTCATACCTATCACAAGCAGATGTGTGCTCCTGCCAAAGTGGTGTCTCAACTCTTAAAGTGTGAGCATGTAAACGAAAGTGTGCTATGTTTCTCAGCGTGCGCTTGCCCAAATCAAGATGCAAATACCTGGGGACAGAAAAGGGCGCACCATGAACAGACAAGGGTCGCAAAGGAAGTGCCATCCAGTGATGATACTTGGCTAATTTGTTGGTGTGTTCACCATGTTCTGCCAAGGCATCAGCATTCCACATACCTCACAGCCTTTTTCTCAGATCAACAACAAACTCCTCAGGACTATAGGCTGCCAGACCGAACACAATGAGTAAACACGTTGCACCTGTCCAAGCTTGTGCATGCAGCCAGAAATTATGAGGTCCAGCATTTACGGGAAAGACTGCTCATTTCAACATCTGCTTGCAGTACCTTACTGAGTGTAGTGCTGTTGCTGCGCAATAAAATATTGTAAAACCTAACTGCTGCGCAAAACCAATTAAACTGTGAAGGTTCATGTCCACATTCACGCAGTACAGAACAATTAGGAGTGGTGCGCTTTACCCCAAGGATACGCTTCAGTAAGCACAGGTGCATAGTTTGCAAAGGACAGTCCATTTCAGCTCCTTCTCTCATAAATCTAGTGCCCCAAATCTGACATGCATACATGCTAGCAGGGAGAGCATATGCCTTAGTCAGCCAGAACATGGTATGCGGCCTGTCCGTCAGATGTAGCTCAGATGCGAATTGCCTAATCGGTCTACCACCAGCTAGGAAAGGTGCACACATGTATTCAGTACTGGCTTACAGGTTGCGTTGTTTTGTGAACAGCATGCCCAAATATCTAAAAGAATCTGCACATGCCAAACGAGCTCCACCTAACGTAAAAACTGGCACGTTATCGCCCCTTGAATTAAAGTGCACAATCTGTTTCAAACAGAATCTGCCACATCGCCAAATTGACGCAGTCTTTTCTTCAAAAAAAAGTATCAAACCCTTTGTGTGTGCACTGGACAAAGTGGGCACGAAGCTTGCATGATGCATTGAAGTTTGTCAGCTCTTGGAGAGGGTTACAAGGGTTACAAGGGGTTGGCCTACAGCCCGAGACTCTGGCTGATTGGCTACTGGTGAAACATTCCCAACCAGCATCACAAAATTGAAACCAACTCTGACAAAAATTTTGAAGACCTATATTAGTCTTGATTTAGGAAGCATTGATCTCAGGATCAGTTATAATGTGAAAGCTTGCCAAGAAAGGAGTTAAGCCAGTGTTTGAAAGCCGGGCAAAATGTTGTCAAGACTTGAAAAGATCAATGAAAAGAGCATCCTTGTGTTTTCTGTGCAGCTCACATACCTCAAAGGAAAGGAAAGGGTTACATAGCTATAGCTCTACCTGCAATATGGGAGGTTGCGAGGGAAGTTGCTGGGATGTTGGAGAGCATGCTTAGGGCTATGGGGTGGATCTTAAGCTTGCTGGACAGGGCCTGCCTGACAGTCGTGTCGTAGGTCCCATGGTGGGGGCCAACTTGCTGGAGTAGACTTCAGTGCTTGCTCTTTCTCTTGGTCTCAGACACAGGCTGTGTGGTGGGGCCCTGCCTTTCAGGACAGGTGACCTTTCCTTAATGCACGCGGCCGGACTTGGCAAGCATAGTCTTTCTTTCTTTCTTTCTTCCCTTGTAACCCTTGTATCCCCTTCTTTCCCTTGTAACCCTTGTATCCCCTTTCTTCCCTTGTAACCCTTGTATCTGGCAGAGACCACTTGATCCCCCTGGGTCGCAGACACACCAACTCACAATCTGGTCCCAATCCCTTCAACATGCCTGAGGACAACGAACTGCTGGCCTTGGTCTTGACACACACCTCAAACATGGACACCACTTCTTCTTCTGGGTTTGACACAATCACTCCTACCTTCATCAAACGTGCTTTCAAACGAGTGCCCAAACAACGTGGTAGGGGATGGGAGAATCTCAATGTACTGGCCCCTCACATCGCTGCAATGTTCAAGCTGTTCATCACGAAAGCCCACGTCCCCAGGTCTTGGAAAGAGGCCAAGCTGACCCCAATTCAAAAAAAGGGCTCAGTGACAGATCCAGGGAAATACAGGATGATTGCAGTGAGTGGCACGCTGTACAGACTGTATGCCAACCTACTGCGCTCCATGATTCAAGACTGGTGTAGCCAACACAACAAAATTTTGGACACACAGTTTGGTTTCTACCCGGGCCGTAGTACATTGCAACCCCTGTTCATCCTGCGGCACTTGCGAGATGCCGCTCAGAAAGTACAAGGGGGATCATCACGATTGTACACTGCTTTCATCGACTTCAAGCAAGCTTATGATTCCATCCCAAGGAGCAAGCTGTGGGAACATTTACACAATTGTCAGATGCCAAACCACATTGTCTCTATCATGACAGACTTATACAATGAGGATGAGTACACGCTGCTGAATGGGGACAAGAGAGCAAATGTGCAGCCATCATTTGGAATCAAACAAGGGTGCCCTCTCTCCCCCTTGCTGTTTTCACTGAGCTTGGCAATTTACTTGAACGACATTGACTGTCTGGCTGAAGGGGTGCAGGGTGCGCTCACTGGTATTCCCAATTTCATGGTGACTCACTTCAAGTAAGTTACTGCTCGCTGATGACCTCTCTCTCATGTCCAATGACCATACCAACGTGCAGACCATGCTAAACAAATTGAGAGCCTATGCTGAAAGGAAATCGCTGACTGTCAACACATTGAAATCTGAGGTGATGTGCTTCAATTCCAGGTCTGATAATCTGCCCCCACTTTACTTTGATGGTACGCAGTTCCCCTACACAGATACTTTCAAATATCTCGGCATGGTGTGTGACAAAACAATCAATCTGGATGTTGCGGCCGATGCAGCGTTGAGACCATTCACAGCTGGTATTTTCCGAGTCAAAAAGTTTGTTCAGGAGCACGACCTTGCCAACAGATTACACGCCCAGATTTGGCTCCTCAAGACGTACGCAATCCCTGCTGGCATGTATGCAAGTCAGATCTGGGCTACCCCTTACCTTCGGCAAGGCAAAGAGATGGACAATCCCATACAGAGGTGGCTACTAACAGTGCTTAAAAGAACTCTGGGGGTCAGGGACACTACTCCCTCTTGGTGCATCATGCGGGAATGTGGTCTGGAGCCCTTGCAATTCAACTGGTTCCGAGCAGCAATGCGTCTTTACAACTCCTTGATGATGCAACAGCTCCACAATGAAAAAGATTTTGCAGGCTGACATGCGGCTGAGCTCGAGATCTGATGATTGTTGGTCTTCCCATATTCTATCAGCCATGGATGGTTTGGCACACTCCCATATTTTCAAACAGAAGCTGCTGAATTGTGAGCCCATTGATCTCAGTCGTTTTATTGTAGATCTCAAGACCAGGCATCTACAATATTGGGAGCCTCTTTCCAACACACACCCTAAAGAGCGCAACAGTAAACGCTTGACCTATTACCAATGGTGCGCTCCTCCTACTAAAAGAGCCTTGGTTATGCATTCTCCTTATAGTCTCCCCAAATACATGTTCCTTGACCTCCCCCACGATGTCATTCGCAGCGTGGCTCGGTTTAGACTCCGCATTCACACCCTTCGCTATGAGACAGCAACTCGGAATCACAGCTCTTCCCCAAACTGTGACCTTTGTGAGGCTGATGATGATGTCCAGGATGAACAACATGTCCTCTTCCATTGCACACATCCCCAGGTGGTCTCTCTCCGCAGGAATATGCTCCCTTGTTCTCACAGGCAGAATCTCATGATGCGTCTGCTTTTTTGAACCAGAACAACAACAAACTTCCTTATTTCCTTCATGAATTGATTGCTTTTTATGAACAGGCTAGCAGTCGCACTTCTTGACTGAAGGCCTTATCCTTGTAAACCTTGTAAACCTTGTATCCCCTTGACCAAGAGAAGAAAAAGAAAGAAGTCAACGGGGACCAGGAGGGTTATTAGCAGTAGCTTAAGCCTAATCTTGGTGGTGAGAATTGAAAGATGTTTTCTCAAGAGCGCGTCTGGTGCTAGCAACTTTTTAAGCATACCGCCTGGGAAGAGGCGCTGGAAAGTGAAAGAAAAGGACCAGAGAACAAGGAGGCACACTGAAGCCAAAGAGAGCAGACCTGTGGCCCACCCGGGGCATTTGGAAATAGTATCATGACGCTGTTCATTTTGCACATCATCTTGGGCATCACAAAGGTCACAGGTAAAAGAAACATTGTCATTCCAAGTAGCTCAACTTTCAAACGTGGGAACGAAGGCAAAGAAGAGGCAACGGCTGCTGCCGCTTTTGACTTGGAATTACATGAGGCTCACAGAAACACATTAAGAAAGTGGCAGCGCAAAAGCAAGGGATGGACATGTCTGAGAATAGACTGCATGAAAGGCACGATGCAAGTACAGCCCAGTAAGAATGTTGAGTTCAATGAGCAATGCAGCAGGAAGGCGGGAGCTTGCCATCATCATCATCATCATCATTATCATCGTGTTCATCATCATGGCATGCTCCATATATATACAGATTGACCCTAATCAAGCAGGTGCAAGGTGGACGAATAGCCATAGAAAGCCACTGCATCCATTAAAAACGCACGAGCAAGTGTAGGCTGAAGGCCCCTCACAAATCCTCTGAGCCCACACCCTTGGTACACCTGAGAACACAGGGGTGTCAAGGAAGTTGGGACAAATTAATTGTAAGACCAGTTTCATGCCATGGAGAACGTCAACGTTTATTTTTGGCTTCCTGGCTAGGTAGCCATCTGTGGACATGCAACCTTTCGGCGTGCCTCGAGCCTTTCCACAGGCGGAAAAGGTTGCGTAGCACACAACTGAAGAATACGGACAAAAAAACGGTGCACAGAAACAAGGATGATGCAACAGTAAATGCCTGCCGTACTGGTGCACCAACAGGAACTCAGCAGTGCTCATGGCAGGGGGTTTGCAAGGGCGCACAGCTGTAGACATGTGTGTTTGACAAAGCAAGCGATTCAAAAAACACCTTGGCAGCTTGTATCTAGGCAGGGCATGCATGCAGGCTCGCATGCGTGCGTGCGTACATGCATGAGTGTGTGTGTGTGTGTTTGTGAAGCGAAGGTTGAGATTACGTCCTTCAATGAACTAAACACTTGACATGCGTCACACTTGAGGCACCACCAACATGCAAAAGAGGCAGCAAACCACTTACATGATCTCGACCTTTCAGCCTCAAGAGTAACCACAGAGACATCAATCAGCACAAAACATGTTGCTGCAGATCATATCTTGGTGCATCGGAATTGCTGCCTGCCATTAAGATGCCCTGTCCACTGGTAGATTGGAACAAAAGTGCAGCAACTTGCCTGCCTTGCGTAGCCCAACCAGGTCTTCCCTGGACTCTGCTGTGCTGTCTCAGCCTGCATTCGGCTCTTCACCACATCCAAGTAGTAAATGCTCATCCAGCCGAAGGTCCTGGGTTCAAAATGGACGAGCACAAGTGTTGTCTTACAGGGGTGTGTTATGCAAGCATTTCCTGGCTGCTCCTTCATTGGCATCCAACACCCCCTCTTGACCATCTTACCACCTAGACCTGTTCTGTCCACAATCAGCCTCGTCAAAGCCATGCATTTCAAGCATTGGGGGGAAGGCGATGATCAAGCGAGGAATACAAGTTCAGGAGAGCGCACCGAGGCCTGAATGACCCCTGCCCAATGAAGATTCCCAAGGGGGGAGGTTTCTTGTCATCCGAGGAAACCTGGCAGCTGCCAGCCCCTTGGAACTTATACAACAAGTTCCTCACGATGAAAACAACGTGCCTACTCTTACAGTTACTTGGCAGTTGCAGCCTTGCGCAGGAAGTGTTGGAGAGCCAGCTTTGGCGCCTGCTGGATGACAGGGGAGTCTTAGTCTGCACGGAATGGGGTTGTCTTGATCTGTAATTAACCAGGTGCCCACTGACACCTGTGCGCCAGCCACGTACCCTGACAAGCCTCCTGCTAAGATCTGGGTCGAGGGAGAGGCGTTTTCAGGGTGCACATTGGTACCTTGCTTCAGCTGCTCAATCCTGCAGGCCGGCAGGCGGACAAGTAGGCAGACGGTGGGTGCATAGGCTTTGCATGTGGAAGTGGAAAGTACATGTGAATTGCAAAAATGCGAAGTGGAAGGGCATGGCGGAAGTGCATATAAAGTGCAGGCAGGCGGAGAGTGCGTAGGCCTGGAATGCGGAGGAGCATGTAAGTTTGCCGTCAATAGGTCCAACTCAAAGCCTGCTGGAGTAGCATACTCAAAACAACTTAACAACGTCAAACACCCTGCTTGCTAGCTGAAAGAGTGCATGCAGACAAAAACAATTCCTGGCTCAGCAGAGCCTTGCACCACACTCACTGGGTACAAACATGGTAGTACGTGGCGAAGTAGATGCCATAGCTGGGGACGTCTCGTAGCATGGACACTGTGAAGCCCCTGTACAGGCCTACAGAGTTGAAGGTTTGAGAGACTGGCTGAAGAACATTGGACAGACTTGGGAAACAGTTGAAAATGACCTGCATACCTGTACATCGTGTACTAAAATCGTCCGAAATAGCAGCAGAGGTCCAAAGAAAAAAGGCATGGGGTCAGTGTCACTGACTCTGTGATCAGGACAGCATATGCACCCGCACTGCTGGGAAAAGTTTTCCTGACAAACACCATGCCCTTGAGCTTTGCCTGTGCCCCCTGCCTGCCCTCCTCTTCACTTCTGAGCCTTTCATGCGGCATGACCTGCACAGCAGCATGCCAAACGGGCCAGCAGCTGCACATTCAGGCGTCCAAGCTGCAACGTTCCTTG
>OU611751.1:11972502-12060002 GCA_914767535.2 Dunaliella primolecta
GCCCATCTTACAGCCACAGGCAGCAGCAGCAGCTTCGGGTGTTCCAGTGAGCCCTGGGGGTGGGGGGGGCACAGAGGCAGAAAAAGTGCACTCCAAGCAACCCACGCACGGAATGGTGGACGAGAGCGATGTGTTCATGGCACCCAAGCTAGTGGCTGAGGATGGGCAGGTGAGTGCGGAGGGCGCATGGGGGAGCCCTGGGATGCTTGGTTGAAGTGCGCGTTTGGAACAAGCGTTAGGGTGCAAGGGCTCAAGCTGCATGAAAGTGTTTGCTGCAGATGCTCTCATGCTTATAGCATCCTGCCTGTCTTGCAAAGGTGGGGAGGCTTTGTCCTTTTGTTGCAGGATGACTTTGTGTTGTGCTCCCCTCAGGTGGAGAAGCATGCTGTCAGACAGCCACCATTGTGCCCATTTGATGGCATCCAATGCAGTCATGGAGTCATTGGTTCTTTCGTTGTAGTGCTTAGTTGCTGTAATTGAATAGTGACATGGGTGCTGTTATATAGACTACTCTTCAGCAAAAGGGCTACGAGTTACTCTTGAGCAAACAGGCTATGGCATTTTTGTAGACTGTCCTGAGCAAACGACCTACGAGTCAGCCGGCCCTTGAGACAAATATAGCTCAACTTGCTGACTCATTACATGCGCGCCTTGCACTGCCATGTTAGGTACTTGAGCCAAGATACAGCGCGACTGAGCAGGCGCTGCTGCTGGCATGGGCAACGCACGTCAAGAAGGGCTCAGCGCAGGTAGGACGTGGCCAGGTAGTGCTGACAGCTGCTGCTGGAAGAGCAAAAGTGCTGCGTTTCTTGATACCCCTTGCTTCCCTTCTTCTGCAGCCTGTGACTAGACCGGCAAGGTGTGAGCATTTCCAATCACACTGCAAAACAATTGGAACGCAATGCAGGATGAGCTCCAGCTGTGGGAGATGGCGCCATACTTGGAGGCCGTGCTGTCGCAGCCAAGATCCCACATGATGCTCCAGGTGAGCTGCCACCCACCAACATCAACTTGGTGTTGGTGGGCGCACAACACCAAGTGCGCCCACCACGTGGCTTGGTAAAACTTGGGTGCGCATGCGTACACACGCACACATATATGTGACTGAGTATGCGTTGAGCAAACATGCTGCATATGCCCTCATGCTGCAGGCCACGGCCCGCCTCTTGAAGGCCCGCCATGAGCGCACACGCAACCGCACACGCGAGCGTGCCCTGCTGCACATGGAGCAGTTGCTGGAGGCGCTTGCAGCACACCCAGCGAGCTCCACACGCCCTCAACCAGGTACCACAGCTGCACCCTGCATGGCAGCATGCCTTGGGACAGCAAGCAGCTCGACAGTGACCCCAATGGCATGCCTTGGCACAGCAAGCAGCTCCACAGTGACCCCAATGGCATGTCTTGGTGCAGTTTCTAACAGGGCAGATCACGATCTCATGCTTGCAAGCGACACCTGCTCTTTGCCCGCAGAGTCCGACAGCAGGGGGGCTGATGGTGGTGCCAGCAAGGGCTCGCAAGGGGAGGGTCAGCAAGCAAGCTCCTCCGGGAGCCGCAACCTGACCAACACGCACCTGCCTTACGCGTATGACTGCTGGTTCCCTCTGAGGGTGCACCTGCGCAAGGAGCTGGCAGAACACTACATGTCCATGGGTTTTGTGGGTGCGTGGAATTTGTGGAAGGGCTCTGAGAGCTGGTGGCTGAGAAGCTGTCCATAGAAAGCAAGGCCTCAAAACTCAGCACAAGAACGCTGCAAGGAATGCTTGAGAGGGATGCTTGTCTGAGAAGCTTTCATGTGAAGAGCAGATGGCAAGGAGCAGAACATGGCTTGGTTTGTACAAGTGTGAACGCAAAATTGAAAGCTGGTTTGTGGTTCATTATGTAGATCTACCCTGTATTGTACGAAGATCGTGGGGCTTGTTGCCTTCATTCATTTTCTAAAGAGCTGGAGCTGCACACCTGCATCTCAAGCCTCTTACGCACTCTGTTGTCAACTGGATTTTCCCAATATCAATTTTTACCCACTCTTCTGGACAGCCCTTGAAAGTTTCCCCTGCCAGTTTAGCATGGTGTACTTAACTGTTGTTTAGGTTATGGTTGCCATGCAAGGGGCACTTGAGAGAGCAGTGCTGGAGAGCCGCCACCAAGCAGGTATTTGTTTGCATCAATGCCATGCCTCTCTTAGGGGGTCATGTGCTTTTCAATGTGGACCCTTTTCCTCCATTGATGTAGGGAATGTTCCACCATCTTAGAAGGTCTTCCTTTTCCTTAAGGTGGAGCCTGAGAAAGCTGTCCATTCCTCGGAGGTTTGGGCCGTTCCCTCATCCATACTGCCTGATAAAGAATAGCATGGGGTCGAACTTGCATTGCCGACCCCTGCAACCATTGTGCAGGTGCTGCTCTCGGCATTTACGAGGAACTGCAGCTGTGGGACGCGCTGGTGGTGTGCTACCGGCTGCTGGACAAACGCGGGGCCGCAGAGGACCTGCTGAAGAGGCGGCTTAAGGTGAGGCCTGCAAACAAGCGCACACAGGGTGCATCGAGGTGTATAGGCAGCGGTTCCTTGTAAAAGGGGAGCCGTGAAGGATAATGTTAGCACCTCGACATGCTGTATGAGAACTCATGTGTGAGAAGTGAGGTAGGCCGGGTGGCGCTGTTGGCAAGATGGGGAGCATGGTCCAGTAGTTGAGGCATGCTCTAGGGGCAAGTGACGGAAGCTTTGGCTCAATTGGTTTGATTTTTTTTGCATTTTGGCTGTGTGGAACTCACAGCTTCAGTGTTGTTTTTGGCTCCCCCTTCACCATGGTTTGCCATGCTTTGCCCCCGTGATGATGCCCTTCGGTGTGCTTGTGAAAGCACTGTCCAGACCAGGGGGTTTCACACGAAAAGCTGATTCTCCAGTGCAGTGGGTCAGCAATGTCACTGTTTGCTGCCAACCATTCTGACCATGTGCACAAGTGTGTTCAGTTTGCCCAACAGCAACAGCAAACCCAACTCGTGTTCTGCATGGCCCCCTGTCCACCAACAGGTCACGCCTGATGACCCAGTCATCTGGTGCAACCTTGGTGATCTGTACACAGATGACAGCTACTATGAGGAGGCATGGAAGCGCTCAGGCTGCAGGCATGCGCGGAGCAAACGCAGCCTGGGAAGGAGGTGTGTGTTGAGGGAGGGGCGGGGGGAGATGTATGCATGCATACATGGTGGTGTGCACTCGCCTTAACATTTGCTGCATGACCCAAAAGTGCGGCTGATAAATATGTAGAAGCCGCAAAAAAGCCAGATCAGGATGATCCCTGTTTTGGCGGCCAAAACATTTGTTTAAGCACAGGCTGTGCTCAATTTGTTGGTGCCAACAAGCAACCAGCTGCACATGGAGTCCATCGTAAGCCTGTGTGATCAAGGAAATCCGCACCGCCTAAACCCTCCATGAATGATGTGCAAGCAATTACATATGTGTCACATGGTCAGTGCACAATTTGCTTAGTGTGCCCTAGTGCAGTCATGCTTGCTCTCCCCCTTCCCCTCACCAGTGCGCTCCGCCGGAAGGATTACGCTGTCGCTGCTGCCCATTTTGAGGAGGCCCTTGCTGTCAACCCGCTTAATCCGGATGCCTGGTTCTCTCAAGGCTATGCGTACCTGAAGCTGGGAGAGCAACGCAAGGCTCTGAGAGTGAGTTTGTGGTCAGAAGCCACAGAGGGAACTTGTTGGTTAGTAGTACTCACTGTTTACTTTGGCAATACACAATTCAATCAAAGAGGCAGTGGGGTGGATGGCGGCGTGACTGCTGCGTTTTGTCGCTGTCCTGCTTTATCTCAGTCCTCTCTTGTTTTTGTTGCTCCTCTGCTGCAAGTTAGCTGGATTTCGACAGCTTGCACTTCCAGTGTACACACGAGGTCCTGCCCCAAATTTTTGGTTTTATTCTAAGTTGAAAGGGCTTAAGGCGAGAGAGCAGTGTATGTTTGCTGCTTAACTTGCCGCTCGTCAGTTTTAGTACCTTGCATTACATTGCAGAGGGTTTTCAATCAGGTGAAGTCCACCAATGTGCTGCTTGGCCAAGGGCCACCTGCTGTTCAGATTAACTGCCTGAGCGTTGAGGCAGTCAAATGTCCAAGCATGTGCTTGCCAGCCTAACCACTGCTCCTTGGAAATATTGCACTCTTGCACAGTGTTTTTGATTGGGCACTGCAATGTGCAGGCGCTCACCAACGTGACACAGCAAGTGCCGGAGCATGCTGAGGCCTGGAACAATGTGGCTGCCTTGTGGCTGGAGCTGGGTGAACCTAAGCGTGCTTACAGTGCCCTTGGAGAATGCTTGCGGTGCGTCAGACCCTATGGTCGGCATGGATTTGGTTTGTGGCTTGCGTCCAGCCCTAAATTTGGCATACGCTTTACGACTGCCCTGCAGCTGGCATGGATTGGTTGGTGACTTTGTTTGGGAGTGCTTGTGGTGCGTCGCGCCTTGCAGTTGGCATTGATTGAGTTTGTGGCTTTGTTTGAGAGTGTTTACGGCTCGCTCCCCTAGCCCTACAGCCAATTGTGGATGACTTTCCCGGGGCAGGGAGGGGGGTTGAGGTGTTTTCCTCAGTGTAGGACAGTTGTGACTGTAATGTTATCATGAATGGTTTCTTTATGCATGCCGTGTGCGTATTCCTGATTTGGACCACTCACCTTCATGCTATTGTGAAGTTCGTCTCAAATGAGCAATTTACTGCTGAACAATCTCATTCTTAAAAGCTGCCGCAGTTGCTGAAACTTTTTTTTCATGCTTGTCGCAAGGCTGCAGTAAAAACGAGGTTGCAGGGACAGCTGAGCACAGGCATGCCCTGCTCTTGACAGTGATGAGCCTGCCCCTTTTGTTTTACAGGTACAAACGTGACAGCTGGCAGATATGGGAGAACTATGCACAGGTTGCCCAGCAGGCTGGATTTCATTTGCAAGCAACCCGCGCCCTGGCTCAGGTATGAAGCAACTCTGCTGCCAAGCACTCCAATCATGTGTATCATTGTCTTTTGAGCACCTCCCGAAGGACAGTTAGATGATGTTTTCCCTTGTTGCTGTACTGCCATGCATAAGTTAATAAGTTCGTTTTGACCGTGACAACAGTGCAGCACTGAAGTCATGGAAGCATCAGGAGCGTGCCCTGGCAAGTCTAAGTTTGCCTGGTGCTTTCTCATGTGTTCTGTGGGCCTGAACCAATGCCCTTTCCCATGGACGAGGCGCCTCCAATCAACCCCTCATGCAGCTGGGAACCAGAGAAGAAGCGCTTGTGCAATACAACCACAAATGTGTTCCAGCACCATCGCCTCCCCTCTTCCCTCCCATGCAGGTGATGCAGCTCTCCGCTGGAACCCGCCTGCACCTCCCTGTGCTTCATCAGCTGGTGCAGGCAGTGGAGGACACCCAAAGGGGCAGCAGCAACGCAGACCACAACAACCAAAGAGCGACCAACAGTGATGAGGCCCCTGGTGGCACTGCTGACACAGAGGAGGGAGATGGTGACAACACCGATGATCTGGCTGGGTTTGTGCTGGACATCCCTGCCTCGCTGGGGCAGCTACCATGGGCCATGGGCAGCAGCTCAGGCAGGAATGGGGAGGAAGAGGGTGAAGCACATGCGGCGCTGCCGTATCAAACGAGATCAGCATACCAGGCTGGTGTCGAGGCTGCTCAGCAGCGTGCGGAGGAGCAGGTGAGGGGCTCCACACGGCACATGGAGGGGGGGCTCAAGGGTTCTTGATGCAAGGATGTATGAGCAAAGTTTGCTGAGCAATGCCACCCTCAGTATCCTGGGGATGTTGCCAATTAGATCTGCACATATACACACATGCACACGCACGCACATGCGTGCACATGCATGTGTTCATTTGCACTTTGTAAAAAGGCGATGTTGGCACATTATCCTTACCCCCGTATCGTTTTTGTCACATTTGATTTCCTGCCGCAGATGCGCACGGCTGTGGGGAAGGTGCTGAAGGATGCCGTGAACCTGCCTTGCTGCAACCCAGAGGTCTGGGGCCTGCTGGGGCGGTACTATAGTCTCACGGGCCAGCTGGAGGGTGCAAAGGAGGCGCTGCTAAAGCAGGTGAGCACGCCATGCTTGCTGCGGTGAACGCAACAGCCTTCTCCATGGCTACCTTCGTTCAATGTGTCGCTTGTAGGCCAATCATGGGCCATCAACGCCATCTAGGAACTCTTGGCCTTCAGGAGTTCCACAGTTCAATTGGATGTGGCCTTCAGGAGTTCCACAGTTCATTTGAATGTGGCTCATGTGCCTTTCATTTGAAGTGCTGGCTAGCAGCAATTCAAGTGCCAGTGCGCATTGGATGCCTCACCTGTCATGCACCACACCTTGTGTACATTACCAAGAGCGAGCACGCTCGCGTGCACACACACAAACACACACGCACGCGCGCACACACACACACATACACACACACACACACACACACACACACACAGGTCCGGGCTCTGTCAGGGAGTGCTGCCTTCAAGTCCGATGAGGCTCGCTTCGTGGAGGTGGCTGATGCATCGCTTGCTCTAGCACAAGCCTACTTGCAGCTGTACCGTGGTAGCTCATCCTCCAGCTCAGCAGCACCGCCACAAGGGACCAGCAGCAGCATCCAAAATGCCAATCTGAATGGCAGCAATTACAGTGCCCCAGCGCAACAAGAATCTGCAGCCCTTGCACCACCTGCATCATCTCCTGCGGTGCCATGCGCAGCAGCTGCAGCAGCCGCAGCAGCAGCTACAACACCTTTGGTGGTCCAGCCTGGGAGCATACGCGAGCTCGCAGCTGCACGTATGCATTTACGTGGCCTGTTGAAACAGTGCGAGCCTGTGTTTGGGGAGCATGCCAAGTGGCAAGCTTTGTCGAACGCATGTGCCGAGATATCAGCAGCTGAGGTTGATGCAAAAAGCTCGCAGCAGAGTCGGTGATGTGATTTACAGGTTGAAGGGTTTTGACGGCTGTTTTTTCTTTTGTCACGGACACCTGCGCGATAATTGACCTGTATGAAGGACTCGAGACGTTGGGAAATGCATGCTTGCTGGCCGGCTTCTTGGCACCAAGCTGCACGCCTCAGCTCAATCAATTGCATGCTTGAAAGATACCAGGCATTGAATCGTCCTGGGCGTGGTGGGACAATAAAAACCTCTTCTGTCGGCATGTAAGCTCCGAGAGGTAGCTGAGCAGGCGGCCAATTGAGGTCAAAGAACTGTAAGGCCGCCAGTCAACAACGACTGACTGCTTTGAAAGAATAAAAGGACTGTTCTTTTAAGAGGAGTTGGTTTAAGGAAGGATACTCCTGTCTGTTGTTTTGGGAAAGGAACAAAAAAGGGACATAGTGGTGCCTGCTTACGTGGGCAGCTTAACTGAAGCAAGAAAGGTGCTTTAACCAAACCAGTCCCATCTGAAGAAACATGTGCAAGAAAGACTATGCAGTCCAAGACAACGTTCTCTTGCTAACACATTGCATGTTAACACATGCAATGCAAAACTGAGTCACAGCATTTCAGGCATGCTGACACAAACTTGGCTGTTGCTAAGATTTTAGGGTGTTGCTAGGACGTCAGCCCTAGGTCATAAAGACTTGATGCACCACTTGTGTGGGCAGAACTCTCTCATCTCAATGCCAGTGCAACCCACCCTGTAGACACTAGCCTGTTAATGCACTTATCCCCTTATGGAATCGGGCATCACCAGCCTCTCCCCTCTGCTGAATGACAACCTAACCCATGTCATTGGCGGAAACTAAAGCATGTCCTTGCTTGGCCGCAAAGTCAGGATCACACGCATCATGGCCTCAAATAAGCTCTCTCGCACTCTCAAATCCCACAATCTGACACCTGATCTCATTAGATCCGTCATACAGGGCCTAGACAGTTCGCCCAATAAATCCCCAGAATCATGTTGCCTTGACAACACAATGTATGCAGAGGTGATTAAAGAGGAATACACACCAGCGTGCTGGAACTGGTCAAAGTCCTGCTTAAAGCATGCTCCGAGCATGGGGGAGTCCGCCAACCCCTCCTTCTAGTAATAATGGGGCTAATGCCCTCAGCAGACCCGTTCACACTGACTCCAAGACCTACAGCAACTCCCTCTATGAGACTCAAAACATAGAGTTAGAAGAAAAAGAAAAAGAAAAAGCTACGTAGGCAGAGAAAACTTCCTACATCAATTACTAATTTCCTTAGTAAGGAAAGAGAGACACATTGGCTCAAAGAGCCGTGAGTCTCCCTCACCAGAGAATGAGAGGGAAATTAATGTGGATCGGGTGGGTTTCTGGCAGCACGCTGCTCCAGGGCACCAGTGTTGTGATGAGTGTTTTAATTTTCAATGGCACGCCTGGTAGAGGTAAGTTTGTGCGCAAATCGTACAGAATGGGCATGGAGTTTTCTTGCAAGTGTTTCAGATCTCTGTGAGTCAATCCCTAATTTTCTGAATTGATCAAGGGTATGGGCAGTTTAAATAGTCCCACCCACACCCAGGAGAATTGGGTGGATAGTAATCTCTGCACCTTGGAGTTGTTTGCACAGTACGCTGTGTTGTTATTGTGAGGCTTCTAGCTGGGCACTAAGCCTCGTATCTTCGCAGTATTTAATTTCTATCAAGTGGATATGGCGGGCTGGAGTTGTGCGACGCCCCATACTGCGCAGTACTCGGTGTGAGGGTGGAGTGGGTGGTCTGTTCGGGTTAGTTGGGTGAGGAGTGACCAAGATTGCATCAGGGCGGCTCGAGTTGCGTCTGGTTTGAATAGGAATCATGGGTTTGAAGAGGTAGGAAGGCACAGCACGATTCGAGATTTGCTCAGGGATTTGCAGGTCGTGCTGGGCCAAACGGTTTGTGTTGCCCGCATCCAACTGCACAAGATTGGCCCCATAAGAGCCTTCACTGACCAGTTTCAAAACCATCCTGCAAGCAATATTGTGACGCTCAGTTACCATGTTACGCATGACGGGGCATTGGCAGCCAGATAGGATGTGGAGAGCGCTATCCATGTGGTGGCAATCAGGTAAGGGGCATGTAGGGCTAGTGGATCTTTTATATCGGACAGCATGTTTCTGATTGTAGAGGGTGCCTGTGCGGTATTGGAAGACAGTGCGTTTCATTCGGGTTGAGAGACCTGGCACCAAAAGGAATTGCTAATTTTCTTGCTTACGTGAGATAGCAAGCTCTGGTAGTAAGTATAGTAGCCTGTCTTCCTGTCAGCATAGCCCAGCTTGTGTTTAGCATGCACATGGGATTTTAAAGCATTTTTAAGGTCTGGGAGGTAGCTCAGACGAGGAGAAGAAGGGTGGGATTGAGGAGGCCTAGGATCTGTCTCTTCCCGAGCCAGCCAGATTGTATTGTGGAACGGATTTCCTCCTGGGCCGGCGCTAGGGAGACCAGTATCAGTTAGATTGCCATCTTTGAGGGAGGCCTGGTATTTAGCAACCTGATCTGCACATTCATTCCCAGCTATTCCAGCATGAGACTTGACCTTGTAGAAAAAGATGTGATCTTGAGAGGCTCGGGCAAGGTTTGAGATCCTCTTCAAAAGATCTCCTTGCACGTGATGTCTATGCTTCTCTGGGTACAGGATTTGCTTTCTGAGTTGGTGAAGTGAGCTGAGGCTATCTGTGGCAATATGTGTGTAATCATGAGTGAGCGCAGCAGCAATGGCAGCCAGCTCAGCTCTTCCTATGGTATTGGTAATACCAGTGCCATTAGGTTCAACTAGATTTTGTGAGTCACTCATAGGATGGTACACACCTGCCCCTATAACTGTCTTGCCGTTCTGGACCTGGCAACTGCCGTCTGTGTAGGCCCAAGACCTCCAATCTGCAATTTTAAGCTGGAGATTGGGATGGGACTGACAAGGAGCTTGGATGGTAATGTCTGAGGCGGATCTTTGGGGGCGCTTGGACATCTGTTTCATGTCTAAGGGGAGTTCTTCACATTTCCTTCTCCCGAGCATCACTCTATGTCTTGTATTTTGGATGGGGTACTTACTAACGTTACTGATAATCCATTTGGCCTCTGGGATGGCTTTGGCTAGATCCTGAAGCCAGGTATGGTTCTGATTATTCAAGTGAACTCTTGCAGCCGTATTCCAGACTGCAATAATTTGTAAATCTCAGGTATGCTGGGGGAGGACAGTTTCCTGGCTGGCCCAGGATTGGGGTTTGTCATATATAAGTCTGCTTTTTGGAATGGTCCCAAGCTTATAGCAAAGGTGTGGGTAAGCATTGAGGAGTTCTGTGTAGGGGTTGGTTATCATATGCCTGCCACTTGCTGGCAGAAGCATGAGGGTGGCTGTAGCCTCTGTGTTTAGGATGGCAGAGTAGATAGCATGCCGTAATGCTAGTTTCATGGCCTTCTCATCATAGATGGGATGGCAGATAGACATCCCAGAAAACCTGGAGGAGAAAGAATTGTAGTGGGCACCAAACAAGATCTCGCGGGGGTCAGAGCTCCAGTAGTGATGGTAGTGAGCGTTATAGTCCAGGGGAGAGGCCATTTTCTCTTGGGTGACATGTGCCCATTTTTGGAAAGCGGAATGAATGTGAGGTGGGAGGGTTTGTGAGAAGGAATCTTTAATCTTTTTGCTTTAGTATTTGTCTTCCAATTTGTTTTTGCGGGCTAGGAGCCCCAGTATCTCAGATGCAAAGCTTGCTGGTGGGGGGCAGATGCCATTATGCAGACCTTCTGATTTAGATCTGTGGAATGCTTTGAAAAGGACGTCAAATTGTTTAGGGGTTATCATCCCAAAACATTTGCCATCTGTATTATAGATACAAGCCACTCTTGATTTGTAGATTTCAGGGAGGGTGAGGGTGGGTGGGATAGATGGTGTGGGGCTTTCAGGCGTTTCTGTTGGGGGATGATTTGAAGAGGGTTCAGGATTGTGTTTGACAAGATCTATCTCTTGGACCCAGAACTCACAAGTGCCAGTGGGTTTGATGTCCGTTTGCGGATTGGTAGGGTATATGTCAAAGATGATTTTGTTGCAAAGTTCTATGTCTAATTTTTGACTCCAGGTGCTATTTGTATCAGATTTGTTGAACCCTTGCCTCTCTAAATTGGAGAGGGCAGAGTCCAATGTGGGCAGGAGAAAGTTGGGTTTGCTTAGCTGAGATTCAAATTCTTGTATGCGCTGGTCGAATATGGCCCAGCTGGTTTTTAATCCTTCTGGCTCCCATGATGGTAACCAAAAAACCTCAAGCAGTTCTTCTTTAGACTTGTATGCTCTGTTAATTTTGTCTTCATTGCTGAGGCTAGCACAGGCGGGATAAACCCAGGCTTCAGCTGCAATGACCTCTTGCCTTTGCTCATCAGTATAGCAACCAAGTTCTCTCATGCATTTCCAGTGGTAGGTACGTTCGCACACATCACAAACATACATATCGGGGTATGGTGCCTCAGAATTAACAGGCTCATAGCCATAATGGTAATTGCAGATTTGGCAGCATGCGCATTCAATGTCAGTGCGGGCAGAAGTGCAGATATTTGCTGGTTGAAAGCCAGCTTTCTTGAAGAAAGGCAGGGCCCACTTCTCTATTATCATGGGCCCGTAGTGTGTGTGGTACTGCTTCTGTTGGGGTGAGGGGTCATTGCTCATGTCCTTTCTCTTGGGTGAATAAATTCTCCATGCGTCTATATGTGTGATGTTAATGTCATTATAGTATACAGCATTAATGGCGTGGTTGGCTGTGGCTTCCTGAGCCAGCTTTTTCACCAGGTTTTCTTCAATTTGAAGCTAGAGGGTTGATGGTAGGGGTCTGAAGTTCTGTCTCTACATGAAGCAAAGTTTTCCTCTTTCTGTTAGGACGCCATTTTGTTGATTGACACTAGATCCCTGAGTGCCCTGGCTCAAGTGTTGTTGTGGATGTCTAGATTCTTGTTTCTTAGCTAGGCGCGTGCGTTTGCTGGGAGGCCCATCCCCAGGATCTTCACTGTGTGGACTAGGCTGACTAGCCTGAATGGTGGGAGCGTTGTCAGGAGGGAAACTGCCAGCATTAGTGGTCTCCAAATTGACATTTTGCGTGGGGGGCAGGATATTGGATGGAATGGTGGTGTGAGCTGGGTGAGCAGGGGAGTGATGGCTGGATCTGCACTGGGAGCGTGTTCTTTTACTGGGTGGCTCATCCATGGGGGTAATCACAATAGCAGGTATCACCTCCTGTGTAAGGGGGCAGATTTGCTGTGTAGCTGGCATATCAATGGATTGGTCAGTGTTATGAGTCATAGGACAGGTTGGGTGTGCCCTCTTTGTGCAAGAAAGATGTATTGTAGGTTCTAGACAAGAATTGGGTGTCCTTAGGAGGCAACGCCCAGTACCCTCATGTCTACAGTGCGTTGTGGAGGGAGGTTGTGGTGTAGGTACCACCTTTGTTGGGCGGTTATCATTATTTAGCTGACTAGCCTGAATGGTGGGAGCGTTGTCCGGAGGGGAACTGCCAGTATTAGTGGTCTCCAAATTGACATTTTGTAGAGTTAGAAGATGCTCTCTTCCACAGCCTAGATAACTTACCTCCTGGCAATCAAACACATACAGAAGCACACAATACCCAAGAGAGACGTCCCCTTGAAAGGGTACGTAACACAACTCCCGTATTAAAGGACCGCGAACAAGTGCACTTGCACAAGGCACGACCCACAACCAAGCCCTCTCAACACTCCTCACACAGGCCCTATCCCTGGATCCCACCCAGACCCCACTAGCCGGGGGCAGGAGGCCCAGAGGGAGCCAAGACCCCAAAACACTCCTAGAAAACCACACACAGCCCATTTTAACCCTGTGACCCTTACAAGGGTTACAAGGGAAAAAGGCCTCAGTCAAGACGTTTGACTGCTAGCCTGTTCATAAATACACATGAGGTCATGAAGAAAAAAAGGAAGTTTGTTGTTATCCTGGTTTAGAAAAAAAAATTGATATCCTGGGAATTCACATGGTGAATGGTGCCTAGACAGGACATCCTGTGGGAGACGTGGAGGTGTAGGAAAGAGAAGTTGTGCTCAAAAAGTAATGCATACTTTTGACGGAGAGAGCAGACCTGGGGATTGGAGCATCTGAACAACACATGTTTTTCATCTAGTATGTCATCAGAATCACAGATATCACAGACCCTGTGCCCCTTACCACCAAACACACCAGGCACTGACGTTGCCCAATGGCTTTTGAAGTACAAGCAGAACAAAGCTGCTGAATTGAGCACAGCGCAAGCAAGCAACACAATTTTCCGCTAAGATCATCTCATCCATGGTATATTGGGCTGGCAACATATACGGAAGCACGAGAGATCCTCCCAGGAAAAATAGCAAACTCAATACAAAGTTCAATGGCACCCTGTCACCATTGAAAAGTGGGCCTTACTCATCTTCCAAAATGATGGGTTTAAAGTGGCTTCCTCAAAACACATACCCAGAAGGCTGGCAGAGGACCCGTGCTGCCAATTTTGCTGGAGCCCAGTGAGCAAAGAACACGCTGATGAATCTCAATGCTACGATGACATGCCCACTTGTGATACCTGTGATACACCACATATCACCCGTTGGGGCTGCCTCATAGACACCACATTATGCTCGCTGCAGGATCGAGCATCAAAAGAAGCCTAATGAACACTGGAACTGTCCTGCATGTGCCCCTCTGTCACATTCCCCGAAACTAGAACTTATAGTTTGAAAGATATAGTGCCTCCAAAGAGCACGAAATAATCCATGTGCAATGGTATCCTCGTTGGGAAGCTGCAGAGATGCTACAGTAGCACACAGACCTTCCAGCTCATGTGCAAGCCTATGAGCAGGAAAGGCTGGAACAAACAACACACCCTCCAACTACTGAAACTGACCTTGGCAATCTTGTGAAACAAGGATTTGAATCCCCAGAGTCTCTCCAACTCTCCATGGCTCTCAACTACTTAATGCGCCATTTGCAAGAATGTCACTTTTGACTTCCAACCCACTAAACCCCAGACAGATATCATGCCAACATGGAAATGTGAGATAGTTGTTAGAATTGTTGACCTTATGAAAAATATCCAGCAACGTGACCCATCTGATCAGGCTAAAGTACTTGCCAAGTGCAGTGCACATATGCCTGAAGTGTTCACTTGTGAAGCTACCTGTTTCTATAACACAAATGGTAAATGTGCTGGCATGCTCACTATAGAAAGGCTCCAGACCCTGCTTGAAGCTTACAAAGCAGCCAAAATGGCAGGCATGCACACCACCATTCAACCACCCGTCCAGGATACAGCAACAGAAATTATGGGCCTTTTATCATGCCAGAAGGCCCAACCAAAACAGCTCTCTGCTTAAACCAAGAAGGCCCACAAATTCAACGCATTGATCATACCTCCCAACATCGATCAGCCCTGCATGAATGGTGCATGGTCTCCACGGAAAGGTTCTCCAACCCTCTTGGATTTGATTGTACCTACAACACTTATTTCAGCACAAGTCACCACAACCAGGTCTTTGGGGCATGCACTGATGCCCTCTCGGTGCACTACTATGGCTAATCCTTCTGCCATCCTCCTCACAATGATGAAATCATGTTCCAACTCCTGCACCACGCAGTGCACTCCTCCGCCCAAACCAACGAATAAGTTGCACCTTCATGCTCTAATGGCCATGGACCTACAAAGACTACCAACAGAGCTGAACTGGCAGGCATTCTTGTAGCGCTCCAACAAGGGCACGTTGACATAGCCTCTGATAGTGCATCATGCCTTTCTCAGATCTCTAAACAGACCTTTGACCCAATGCGCATGAGGACCCACCTCCATGCGGAGCTCATCCAGGCCATCTCAAATGTATTAGAACATTCCCTGCACCCTGTACACTTATATAAAGTTAAAGCCCACTCTGGTATTATTGGTAATGAGGGGGTTGACGCCTGCGCACGCGCTGCAGCACTAACGGACTCCACGGACATTGCACTTCCAGATGCCAGGGATCCCTTCTACAATTCTACTGGATCTCTTTAGAGTCCTCAAATGGACACATTGATGACCCACATCACTCCCGCACTGCTCTAACTCACTACCTCACCAACCTGACAGACCAGCTTAAAACACACATGCACAAAAAACATAAGCTCGGCTCTGCTGGTACCTCTGGCTACTATTACAATAGCTGGCAGAAGGTAAACTATACCACACGGCCCACTTCCCTAAACACCTCTGTCAGTCCAGAAGCTCATAATTCACCCTCTCAACTTGCTAACAAAGAAATCAGCAACTCTTTTTGAAATCATCTGAAGATCACCCTTAAACATCAGGTAAATGTTTTAAAATACAAGGAATAGTCTACACTCAAAAACATGCCATCAGATTCAACACGTCTTCCACCTCTGCACGTTGCTCATCATGCTGCAAAATGGACAGCATAAATCACATTGCCTTCAGACGTTTTAACCCAACAATGAATGGGATGCACACAAGTAGGAATTATGTTGGCCTCAACTTCCGTGTTAAAGCCCTCAGCAAAGGAGGATATGGCTCATCCCTCATTGGTAGGGATGCCTGCCGCAAAGAGAGGCTCCTGGAGCAGGATATAGAAGTACCTGAGAATGTCTCCCGAACTATTCCTGACTGGGTTTTTCCCAATGGTACAGGCTCCTCTGCCCAACACCAAAGCCGCCCTGATGCCGTCTATGTGCGATCTATCCCAGGTCGGCTTGCCCACCTTGACCCTACTAAGATCCTTCCTCAAGACAGAAAAATTCATCCTGTTGGATCTAAATTCTGCCCTGATACAACCCCTTTCCCACTCTCGAACCTGCAACTGCCCAGGATGCCACTATAACCAGGCTCAAACCCCGCAGCTCAAGAAAACCAAACAGGAACAACAAGGTGACCTTGCACATCATTTAAGTTGGTGTGGCAGGCACTATCTGTAATGACTTCACCATTAAACCTCTTATCACCTTGGGTTTAACCAGGCAAAAGGCTCAACCATTAGCATCCAAATTAAGTTACGACGCTATCCTAACATTAACAACTATTAACACAGGCAAGCACTTCCTTTTTCCGGGGACTTCTGGGAGGGGATTTTTGGGGTGCGTGGCGGTTAAGAGCGGCAGAAGGAGAGTCCGGGCGTCCGGACGCTCGGACAGATCCAGGAGCATGGCGGATCCGGACAACCCTCCAGATCCCCATTAGCTATGTTTCTGGCTTTCTCCTAGGCTAGCTGTGTCTAATTTAGGTTTGAGGGCCCTTTGATGAGGTCCTTGCTAGCTTGCTAGTTAGGGAACCTTTCCTTATTGCACGCGGCCTTCTAGCTGGCGCAGACTTTTCCTTATTGGGGCACACAACACTGAACATATGCTGGAGCTGATTTTCTTGTCAACTAAAAACATGTTGCACACCAGGAAAAGGAATCGAGGCCTGGGAGAATGGGGACCAAAGTCGACCATATCTTTGCCAAGAAAGCTAAACTGGGGACGAATATACTACAATATTTTGCGCTTTATATTTGTATTTATTCGAGTTTGCATTAGATTTCATTGATCAATACAGCGCACAAAGACAGAAAACGATAAGGGTAACACAGAGGGGCCTAGACGATAACATTATGACTGAAGTTACATATTCTTAACTTTGTGAATTTTTCCCATGGAGGAGAACAGTGTAGGCTTGGGTTTTCAATGTTTTCCCCCACAGGTGGTCATTGTGGACCCTCGGGCTGCACCAAGAGGCATAGAGCACACAAATGCATACCAAGAGGTGTGTTAATTTCCTGAGCGCATGCGATACACGTGCAGTAACACACACACGCACACGCACGCACGCACGCACGCACACACGCACGCACACACACACACACACACACACACACACGCACACACACATACACACGCACGCACGCACACATGCACACACACATACACACACATACACACACACCTGCATGCACGCACGCACACATGCATGCAGCACGCATACACGCACTATTACGTACGTACACACACACGCGACATGAAACACACATATGCCTTTACGGTGGGTAACATGTGCACTTGTGGAGTTTTAGCAAACCTCCCTGTGCAGCTGCTGGCATACGAACCCTTAACATGTGTCAAGGTAAATGCCTGCAACCAGGACCAAGTACGGGGCTTGGGTGACTCCTGGGCAGACTTCCATGAGCCAGGAGAAGACGATGGGGGGCAGTCAGCTGCATCTAGCCTAGCTGCTGGGCTTGATACCGGTAGGTGTGGGGCATAGCCTATGCTGCATATGTCTCATTGCTTCACTGCCTGAGAACTCACACAGCCAGACTCGCTCAAAAGGAATTCCTGGGCACCACCACTATTTTTTAAGCTCGAGCAAAGCACACCCTCCCGCATGGCCTACTTGCAGAGATCCCTGATGCGAATGTGGGCTTCAGGCTACTCAAGAAGATGGGTTGGAGTAAGGGCAAGGGTCTTGGGCGCAATGAGGATGGTGAGTTGCGGGCAAAATTTGAAGGGCAGAGCGCTTTTTGCCCCCTCATGCCCAAGGCAAGCATCCCCTGAAAAGCCTTGTTTGGTGCTTGAACGACCATTGAATGATCATCGGCTCATCGCAGGGAAAATTTGGGAGATGCAGCTGGAAGGTGGATGGCTACAAAAGCAATTCCCTTGAACTGTGTAACCCACTTGAGCTCACTGTGTGAATCACCCCCTGCTGCCCGAGTGCAGGGATTGTTGAGCCAGTGAGGGCAGGCATTGACGCTGGCATCCGCCTTGGTGTAGGGAAGCAGGTTTGTCGGATTACTTTTGTGCAGGCCTCGTTTCCTTGCCTATTTCGTTTTAGAAACAATAACCTGTGTGTTGATGACTTGCATGTCCATTTATTTTGAGCCCCAACCTTTGTACTGTCAAAAGGCACTGCACTGCCCAGCAGCACAATACTTGCTGCTCTTGCCTGCAGGAGGAGGACAATTACTTTACAAACGCAGAGCTTATTGAGCGCAGGAAGATGGAGTGTGAGATACAGGCAAACGAGGATGAAGACAGGAGGCGCAAGAGAGAGGTGTGTGTGCTGCTCATGCAGGGAGTTCATAGAGACTCCCTTGCCTACAAACTTGTCACACTGCCATGGTCTTTAATCACAACCTGAATCACAGCAGTTACGAAAAAAAAAAGCTTGTGTTCGAGTCCTGTAAACCTGCGCCATGAAGGCACGTGCCATGACCTACAGAGGATCAGCATTTCATAAACCCCAAGCATCATGCAGCAATTATTTTACAACAATTCTTGCCTGCCTAACGCGCTTGTGCATCATGGGGTGGATGCTCCTGTGCCCTGCAGGCGCAAGCGGGGTGGGAGCAGAAGGTCAAGGAGGAAGTCACAGAGCTCAAACGGACATTCTACTGTGATGTAAGTTGGAGGGCAGCTTTCTTTTGTTCTGTATGTACGTATGGTGATCCTGGGATGTCTGTGCGTCTGCCTGGTGTGTGTAGCACGCCCGGAGCATAGATTGAGTGAACCAGAGCAAACTACCTTTGTCATCACTAACGTCATCCATGGAAATATGTCAAGCTTGGCAGGCTGCTGCTTAAGGGGAACTTGGTCAAAAAGGAACGAGCTGGACAAAAGCAAATACGTGTTGTGAAAAAGCATGTGTGCTGGGGCTTGTGCCCGGTGTCCAAGTAAGGTTTGGTGTAGGGTTGGCCAGATCTATGAATAATATCCGTATAATACACGGGTACAGAAATGCGGGTATATTACAGAACCCCCCCCCCCGGTAGCTGTATTCCGTATGGGTCCGTATATACGGCTCTAATATGTATTAATAACTACATATTTATACGTATTATACAGCAAAAATCTGAATAATATGGCAAAATAGCGAGTGGTCTTCAAGTGGTCCATTTAACCTTTGAAACAGATCATACGGCACTTTAGCATTGTTGATTTATGCTACTAAGATGTCTGGTATGGAGCCTGAGAGAATAGAAGCAGATGGCCCTTTGGCAGGATACGGCTCTCAGGGAGGAGCCAGGGGCACAGGAGGTCAGCATCAGGAGCAGCAAAGGGAGCAGGAGGTTCCGCATCAACAGGAGCATTGGGGGGCAGCACTGACAAAGGAGGCCAGCAGGGTGGGAAGCAGAGTGGCGCAAAGGAAACGTCTCGGGAAACGTTTACGCTAGAGCGCCTCAGCGCACGTGACCAGCTGTGCACCAGAGCGCAACTGGTCACTGTTTGGGAACATTTTTCTCAAAGACTAAGAACCGCCTGGCCCTGGAGCGGGCCAAGAAGATTGCCTACATTCGGGGCAACAGCCAGGAGGGGAGCACAGGGGCTGATAAGGAGATCGTGCTGTCTGAGGTTGACGTGTTAGAGTGGATAGAAAAGTGCCTTGGAGTTGGGCAGATGCTGGCACAGATGCAAAATAGTCTATGTTACATAGACTTCAGACTTTATTGGAACATATGCTGAACGTATGGTGTGTTGGAGACTCCAGCATGTTTGGGTTGCCCTAGCCCTCCATCTCTAATTTTTCTGTTATTATAATTATAATTTGTGAGCATAATCAACCCTTCAAGAGCTGCAGATTGCCCCCCCTATGGTTCCATAAGGGGCACTTTCCATTTTCAGGATTCTACAAAATACGGGCATTATACGTATTATACTGCATGAGTATATATGGTATGAGTACATATTGGGGATCCTGACATACGGAACTGGCCAACTTTAGTTTTGTTTGTTAATATGGATGCACCATACTTCAGCTTTGCTTGCATTTTTTTATGGTAGAAAGGTTGGATAAGGCTCAGAGTCCTCCCCGACGTTTCTGCCTGCTCAGAGGATAGGCTGTAATTGTAAATTCACACCCGCACAAATGCTCTCGGTCTCCTTTTTTGTGTGTAGGTATGCCACAAGCAATATGAAAAGGCCATGGAGTTTGAGCAACATTTAAGTAGCTATGACCACCACCACAAAAAGGTGAGAGGGCAGTGCTTGCTCAGAGACTTGTTTTCTGGAATATACCCAAACCACGGCACTTGTTTGCACAAGGCAAAGTAGGCGTACGTGTTCTATGTTGCCTATCAATTGTGCTCTTACAGTAACAAATTGGAGTCCAGGAAGAACTTGCAATTTGGGAGCACATGCACCTGTGCCTTGCAAATATGCGCCTCTTTAACCCAGCACTATTTACAAGATGAATAGCACTGATTCGCAATTGACTGGCATCATTGAAACCCTGAGGATGTCTTTCTGGCAAGCTGCTGCTCATGCTTGCGGGATGGCCTTTCCTGCATGCAAGCAGCCAGCTTGCAAAGTGCTATCTCTTTGAGGCTCACCGCTCACTGTCAGCGTTTGTCCGCGTATCTTGTGTGACAGAGGCTTCAGGAGATGCGGATGATGCAGAACGAGCGCACGAGGTATGCAATGCCTGTCTGCACACCAGTAGTGTTTTCCGTCATTGTTCTGTGTGTTTGACAAGGACGGCCACCTGGACTTGCAGAGTATTAAAATAAGAATGTTTCAACGCGCAGGGATGAGCGTGCCAAGAAGGAAGCCAAGGCCATGAACAAGGAAATGGCTAAGCTTCAGCAACAGTAAGTGGCAAAGCTTGTTCACGCTGTCACTTCAAGTTGAATTGATTCCTAAAACGCACATTCAGCCCCGTCCTCTCTTGTCCACACTACCCAATTTGGATCAAATATACAGTTACATTTACATGTATGCTCAGCTGTAGGAGCATCAAGAACAACCATTCATACAAAACTCTTCACTCAGTCTGACTCAGCTTTTGAATTGAATCTTTTCATGCTTTTTGCCAATGACACTTGCATTTTATGACGACGCACCTGGAGAGCATGCTTGTCAAGCATCACAGGGTAGCATTACAGCATTTGCCCCCCTCTGTTTTATTTTGCCATTGCTGCACTACCAGCTCAACTCCGCAAACCTCACACAATGCACCTCCTGCAGGATACAACGTGCCAAGCAGCAGGCGGGCGCGCCGGCCCCCCCTGCGCCCTTGCCAGCACAGCAACCCCTTGCCATGCCTCAAGCAGGCTTCGTCCCACCCTTGCCTGCTGGCGCACCTCCCCCGCCACCGCTGCCTCCAGATCAGCCGCCTCTACCTCCCCCTGATGAGCCAGCCCCCTTGCCCCCAGGCGCAGGTCAGCAAAGATGGACAGCATGAGGGTGCACCTGATCTGATGCATGTCTTCATTGGTGTTTGCGCAGCGTTCAGAGTAGCCATTTTTTGAGAGATCTGCTTGTTTTGTTTTTTACAGCTCCAGGAAAGGAGCAGGTGCGTTCATTTTCCCCACCAGATTTGAACTTCCTGAGCACTGTGATGTTTGACTCTACGCACTGTGTGCCCATTCTTTCAGATCTGAGTTCCTGCCATCCTCCTCTTCAAGGCAAGGCTTTTAAGGTCTATGTGATTTTTGCAAATAAAACATAAGCAATAACTTTGTCCTGAAGCTTTTCTCAGTGTGTTTTACTGTTCTCCTGCCTGAAATGGCTCGTGGCAGAGTGAGCCCCTTATGCGCGTAGTCTCCACAGTCCTCCACGCTCCCGAAGTCTCGTTGAACTGAAAATGGCTGTCTTTCCTTTCCTTAAGGGCTACTTAGTTTGTGTCCACTCGCTTCCCCCGCTCCCCGCCACCTACTCGAGTAGTCTCTTCTTCAACCATCTGACTTGGTCCCTTCAAGCAATGTGCAAAGTTGATCTGAAAAAAGTGGATGTAGGGCTTACTGGGGCTGTGGCTTAGTATTCTCAAATCTGCAATTTGTCATGTTGCCATGCTAGGGCGACATAACATTGCCTCAAAGTCTTTACAGGGTAACAATTTCCACTCAAAAGAGCGCTGAGCACATTTGTTGGGGCCTCCTTTGTCCGAAAAGTGTGATTTTTGGAGTGAGTTACTGCAGTGCATGCTTAGGTTGGCGCATTCAAGTCCTTGTTTGACCAGATTTTGGCTTTCCTGTCCACGAAAAAAGGCGAAGGTGCCTCGCCACATGCATCAATTTGTGTGCTTGTAGCAAATGAGCATTGTACACGCTTCCTCCACACCAACGAGTTGCTTCCTTATCCCTGACAGGCTCGGGCATGCGCATGGGCTTCAGTACAACAACAAGCTCCGGCGGGCGCTTGGCTGCCTCGGCACGAGGGGGCAGATTGGGGTCAGGAAGAGGGAGAGTTGCTGCAGGGAGAGGCCGGGGTCCTGTAGTTGCTGGTTTTGGCGCTTCAGACAGTGAAGAAGAGGCTGCTTAAGGTACCCAGATTCAGGTTCAGAATCATCATACCCAGATTTTAAACTGAATTTGACAAAAAAGGACAAATACGCTACAGAGGCATTGTCCAATTGGTATAGGAAAAATTGCTTGTCGTGGTAAAATGGGTTGGAGACCAAACGCCCCCTTAATTGAGGAAGTAGGTGTCACTCTGGCCACGTCAATTGTTTGAACATCTTTTTCAAATGGGCACACTGCCTGCATTTTGATCAATTTTTATGGTTTAGCTGAGCTCCAAGGGTGGAAGGTAAGGGTTGCAATAATAAAGAGGAATTGTGCGCTCAAACAATTTTAAGTTGAAAACAAATTATTTCTCACACAAGGTTGGACGCTACAGGTTACAGGTTACAGGAAAAAGAAGGCCTCCAGTCAAAACGGTTGACTGCTAGCCTGCTCATGAAAAAGCAATATTTCATGTAGAAAAGGAAAAAGCTTGTTATTGTTTTGATTTAAGAGAGAAGAGATATGATAAGACTGTACATGGTGAATGCCAGGCACGTAGGGAGCCATGCTATTGGAAGAGTGAGATAAAGAGAGGAGAGGACCAGAAAATAAGGGAGCATATTAAAGCCAAAGGGAACAAACATGGGGATGAGTGCATTTGAAAAGAACGTGTTGCTCATCCTGCAAATCATCTTAGGCATCACATAGATCACAGGCAGGGGAAATAGCATCATCCCATGTGGCCTGCTCGACTTTCAAGGTATGGACACGAAGGCGAAATCGAGCCACACTGCGGAAAATGCGTTTAGGTAAATCCAAGTAGAAATATTTGGGCAGAATATAAGGAGAACATGTAACGTGTGCAGGCTTGGATGGGAAAGCACACCAATGATGGCAAGTACTTTTTTTGTTGTTTGTGTCTCGTGGGTCGTAACCAGAAAATTGTCTCCAATATGCTAGATAGCGAGACCTGAGATCCACAACAAGCTGACTCAAGTCCAAAGGATCAGCAGAGCGTATCTTTTGCTGGAAATGATGGACGTGATGCAAGCCATTCATGGCAGACAATAGATGGGATGTCCAGCAAAAGGAATTCCTGGGGCTGAGGGAGATGTCCGCATGAAAAACCTTGTGAAGTAGAGCGCTGTTGCAATGGATGAGAGAATCATAAAAGCGTGCACAGGCTCTGAACAGTTGAATTGAATAGGTTCGATTCCACACTCACGGAGGACACTCCAGGAAGGAGTTGATGTTCGTACACCCAGCATGGATCTCAAGAATCTCAGAGGCCATCTCTGGATGCAATTATCCATCTCTGTCCCCTGTTGAAGATATGCAGTGGCCCAGATCTGACTTGCATACATTCCTGCACGCTACCGTGCTACTGTGACACCGTGACAATCACAGCGTAGCGTAGCCATAGCGGGCTTACATAGCAGGACAAGAGACCTTCTCACTTTTTCACTTATGTGACTGACTGTATAGGTTGCAACCGGCTTGCTCATGGACGAAGGGATGGATCTACGCCAAATGCAAAGTTTTGTATTGTTGAAGAAGTGCTACTGTTGTTGCAAAGCCACGAAGAGGCAGTAGCGTGCAAACATGTTCTCGCATATGCCTCCTCATCCTTGATTGATTGATGAAGGTAGATTTTCTCTACCTTCCTAGTTTATCCTTCAAAGAGCAATTGTAGGGGTCTGCGCAGAAGCATGAGGAAGCTGAGCACCTCCTTGGGCTTTTGCACATCACCGACAAATGAAATTCTCTACATTTTTAAAATTAATTTTCTCTCGTATAGGTCATGGTGGCCAAGAGCAATTCGCCCCCCTGAAAATGGGCCATCACGTCACTCTAAACGCCGTCCATCCAACTGTTTTTTTCAGGTAAAAGGAATACCGGTATTTGAAGCAAACCGAATGCTCAAACTATCCACACCTCAATGCCCTGAAATCTCCCAGGAAACACCAGTCCGATAAGAGGAGAGACCACTGAACGAAGTTCTGTTTTTAAGTATGAAAAAGGATTTTCTTTGACATTTTCTACAAAGAAACGCGTGAATGCCAGACTAGGACAGTTCAAGCTGCTGTCATGTCTAACTGCGAAACCTTTGAGCTTCCACCTGTGGTGAGTGCCTAAAGGAGCTTAAAAACTCAAGTGCCATACACTGCAGCAATTGCACTGCAGCAATTCCACAGAAAAAGGATGATGTCGCTGGCTCTAATCAAGCTTACTGTTGCCAAACTTGGATGCGTGCAGGAGGTGCAAAGCCACCAAGTACGCGAAGTCCTGAGATGCCTGCTGAACACCATCATTTTTGGCCGTGCCCTGGGCTACGTGAGGCCCAAAGACGTTGACAGCGAGCTGCTTGACACATCATACGTAGGTTTGCTAACATGCCACCTGCCCCTCCTGCGCAGCACTTCCTTGCTCTTTCCTGCGCCATGCAATTGACAACCCAGCACATACATGCCTACAGGTGGCAGTATCAGACCCCGACGTTGACGCTCTGCTGGAGCAACGCATTGGGGAATTCAGTTCTGCAGTAGAAAAGCACCCTCCCTCAGACATGGTGCAGGTAAGACCATGAGGTGTTTTGAAACCCATGCATGGCCTTTTCCACAGATGATAATGACAAATGCTCTCTGAAGAAGAGCTCCTTGCACAGCTCCCATTTTGTCATGAGTACAAGTGTGCGTAGCAGTCTATCTGTGCGCACATAACATCAGGTACTTCTGTTTTGCCTGTAGGTGCGCCTGTCTTTCTATGAGCGCCGTCAGCGCCAAGCCTGGTTTGCTGCTAAATTTTCAGATGAGCGGAGAGATTGGGAGCAGTGGTGAGTTTCACCTTCGGAATTGCTGCCATGCTTCCTTTCTTTTCCTTTTGTACATGAAACAGGGCTCAGCACTGTTTTTGTTGTCCGCTGACTCTTTCAGGTGCATCAACTTAATAATATCCAAGCCCCAGTCTCAAGTACTGCAGAGGGTAAATGAACCTGCCAGCACCCACGCCCATCCTCAGCCCTTGTCAGAGCCTCTGCACCTCACTCAACTTGATGCACAAACTTCAGCAGGTGCAGTGTGCAAGTGATGTCAAGCGTGCCTGTGTACGACAGTGTGTATATGATAGGTCATGTGCAGCCTGCCTGTGTACAATACTGTGTGGTCGATGAATGATGTGCAGGTGCAGTATGGAAAGTGATGTGGATGGTGCTTGCCTGGCTATGCCCATGCACTGCAATGCAGCAACTGGCATCCATGTGTGTCTGTGGCCATACTCCTGCTTATGCACACGTGTTTGTAGGTCCAAAGGCATCGCCTGGGAACACCAACTGCTCCTCCAATAAAAATACGGCAGGCGCTGCCAACTCCTCAAACACCTCTCCTTCCTCCGCAGCTGCCGCCTCCCCTGTTTCTCGCTTAGCTGCTACATTAGAGGCAGCACGCATGACCATCACGCGCTGCGTGAGTGATAAACGAGACCACATCCCACCCGTTGTGTCTGCCTCCACCATCACATTCCCCTTCGACATCACCTCATCCACAGGGTGAGGCGGACATGCTTGCTTCTGACCCACCCTGTCTGCCACAGGATGCTTGGTCCTCCGACCTGCCCATCCCTGACCTGCCCATTTGCTTTTACCCTGCGCGGCATTTGTTTGCTGTGTAAATCTGCTCTGGCCTTGCAATGGGTAGCTTTGTGTTTCAATAGAGAACCATGTAGGTTGCGTGTATTATTTGCGGTTGTATCATTTGCATCTTAGAATGAGGGAAATTAGCCTCTATCTTGTCGTGCACTCCTGGCTGTAGATTGCACCTTCTACTGCACCTCTGGAGCACCTTTCAAGCACAAGGTCAACTCCGTTCTGTTTTGCTGTGGCACTCTGCTGAGTTCTACGTATTTTTTGCTGCCACCTTGCAGGGGACGCTCACCCTTCTCGCTAAGCAGTGTGAAACAGATGCTCTTGCACACCAGCCCTCCCCCAATGTTACAATAGTCGTCAACATCAGCTCAGTGCTCCGATGCTACAACTTCAACATGTACCATAGCTCAGGCAGGTGTGAACAACAATGTAAGTGTGTCTTCAATTCTTGCTTGCATTCATGTTTCTTGTCAGTGTTAACAATCTCCCTTGACATTGGACATAGCCAGCAAGTGGAACCTCCGGACTGTATATTAAATGCGTTTCTGTCCGGGGTCGGGCTAGTGTGCCCATGTTAGGTTTTCTTATTCATTTTTCTCTTTCAAATTTCGGGAATTAGAAAGCTGCATTATTGAGATTTAACGTGAGTCAGTTCATTTGACTATGATAGCATTTAAAACTTGAGTTGTGATTACGCTTGTGGTCCTTGGATGCATGGCAACCCTGCATTCTTGCAATGTTATAAGAACAGTTTTCAGCATCGGAATTGTCTTGGCATTCATATCATTGTTCCCCGATTCCCCCTTCATACTCAATGGACTTTCAAAACTAAAATATTTGCTTGAAAGAAGTCAAATACTGTGGAGACACCAGGCCTGGTGCCCAATTACAGGTTACAGGTTAATGGAACAATATAGGCCTCCAGACAAAACGACTGACTGCTAGCCTGCTCCTAAAAAGAAAGAAGTTCATAAAGAAAAGGGTACAATTTGTCAATGACAATTTGTTGTTTTGATTCATGAAAGCAAACGTATCAAAGGACTGTATATGGTGGAAGACAGGTATGGGATCGCCTAGGAAGAGGTACAAGGGTTACAAGGGAAAAAGGCCTCAGTCAAGACGTTTGACTGCTAACCTGTTCATAAATGCACATGAGATCATGAAGGAAAAAGGGAAGTTTGCTGTTATCCTGGTTTAGAAAAATATTGATATCCTGGGAATTTACATGGTGAATTGTACCTAGACAGGGCATCATGTGGGAGACGTGGAGATATAGAAAAGAGAAGTTGTGCTCAAAAAGTGAGGCATACTTCTGACGGAGAGAGCCTGGGAAGAGGTACTGGGAAGTGGAAGAAGAGGACCTGAGAACAAGGAAGCATACTTTAGTTGAAGAAAACAGAACTGGCGATGTATGCTTTTGAAAAAAGCATGCTACTCGTCCTGCACATTATCTCAAGCATCACAAAGATCACACGTAGATCACAGGTGCCCAACTACAGGCCTCTTGACAGCAACGCAGTGAACTGTGCAAACAGCTTCAAGGTGCCGAATCACTCTTCACACAATTCTCCTGGGGTGGGTGGGACTATTTATACAGCTCACACCCTTGACCTGAGCAAAGAAAAAGAAAAACTACGTAGGCAGAGGAAACTCTCCCTACATCAATTAAGGAAAAGGAGACACATTAACTCAAAAGAGCCGTGACTCCCCTCCACCACGAAGACTACAAAAAGAATATCCTGATGGGGATCTGGAGGGTTATTGGAAGCACCCGGCTCCATAACCTGGCTGCAAGAAGCATTCTTGTTTTCAATAGCACGCCTAGTGGTAACAAGCTTTGTTGGCATACATTGACCTGAGCCCTAAAAGGGATTTATCTGCAGCGGTTTACCAAACTCGCACAAAAGCTCCATGCCCACTCTGTGCAAAATGCGTACGATTTTATTTAGGCAATACCTCAATCAGACGTGCCATAAAAACAGAAGCAGTCATCATAAACCCAGTGCCCTAGGGCCGCGTACTGCCAGAAACCCACCAGACCCACATTAGCTTCCCTCTTTCCTTCTGGGGAAGGAGAAGCACGACCTCTGAGCCAACGTGCCTCCTTTTCCTTGATTGATGTAGCCTACTGAATGACTGTGGTTACAATGGTTACAATGGGGGGTGACCTTCAGCCAGGTCGTTTGGCTGATCGGCTTGTGGCTGGTCTCTGCCAGCCAAAAATAAATCCATAAGCTCAGACACAAAAAAGAAAAAGCTTTGCATTTCGCTGATGAAGGAATTGATGAACAAATTGAGAGCTCACTTGATGCAGTAAAAAAGGTTGCATCTCAAGAATATCCTGAAAGTAAGGTTCAAAAAGCACTTGATACTTGCGGCGCAGAGAACAAACGTGTTCATCAGTACAGTTAAAAAGGACATGTGCTTCATCTTGAGTTTGGTTGCAAGGACACCTGTCACACACAGAGGTACCATCATCCTGCCAAACAGCCGATTCAACTTTCAAAGTATGAGCACGAAGCTGGAACCTGCTCACATTACGCATAACTTGCTTAGGCAAATCCAAAAAAAGATACCAAGGCAGGGGTGCATAGGTTTGGCGAGCGTTGCAAGCAAAAGGAGTAGCAAACCAAGCTTGGTAAGTAGCTAGTTCGTTGTTGTTTCCCCTTGGATCCACTGACTCAGCTTCTCTCCAAACTCCTTGCAATCTGTACCTCGAGTCTGCACTAAAATCATTCATGGCACCTCCTGACCTCACAGCCTGCTCAGAAATTTCAGAACCACGCAAACCTTGGAAGGCTTGAATTAACTGCGCTGTCCAGCACTTGTCATCCTTAGGTTGTAACTTCAAATCGGCTTGCATAACACGGCGTAAAGTACTACTATTTGTACCAAGCATGCTGTTGTACAGCTTGACTGCAGCTCTAAACCAATAGTACTGCAGTGGTTGATGCCCACATTCTCTCAAAACAGCCCAGTTAGTGGTAGTTCGCTTCACACCCAAGGTACCTTTCAAGAAATTCAGATGCAAAGTTTGCAGAGCATTAGAGAACTCTTTGCCTGCCTGCATGAAACCTGTACCCCACACCTGACTCGCGTACATACCAGCTGGAATAACATACGTCTTTGCAAGCCACAAGGAAGCATGCAGCCTATCTGCAAGTGTGTGCTCACGTACAAAACGACGAATCCTATAAGCAGATGTAAGCATAGCACAAGCTGCATTTTCTGCCGATTTAGCCATGTTCAAGGTCCTGTAAAACATCATGCCAAGATATTTAAACGAGTCCTTATGAGCAAGAGTGTCACTGCCAATCGTAAAAACAGGGAGATTAATTCCTTTGAAGATTTGAACGACTGTGTGTTCTCCCTGCCAGGCAGTGCCTACGTGCCACGTAAGTGCCAGTGGTTTTCCCTTAGTCATCCTTTATTTGCCTCCATGGACATATGCAGCGCAGATTGTCTTGCTTTACAGAACCTGCAGATCCCTGAGAATTTAACAAATAGGACTCCCTGAATACATTTCCCTCATGGTTTTTGCAACAAACAAAGGCTCACTTCTAGTTGCCCTGATGCAATATCAGTTGTTCCAATGAAAACAGTGCAATTGACAAGTTCCCGGTTTCCGTGAGAATTAGAGGGGGAAGCTGGGGGAACAGGGAGCACTCAGCGCCAACCACAGCCACTCCGCCTGCTTCCAAGGTCCGTCACCCTAGCCATCTCCTTCCAGGAGAGAGGCACATCCATCTCGTGGAGGTCAAATACTGTGTATACACTAGGCCCAAGGATCAGCTTGAGGCCTCCAAGCAGCAGCATCGCAATCTATGTCACCATCTTTCAAGGGCTTCAGCTCAAGCAACCCTCCATACCATTCTGTTAGGTGTGAGCAGGGTCATCTACACCCCCCATACTTTGGAGCCCCTCATCGAGCCTGTCCTTGACACTTACATATCCATCAAGCTTGCTCTGAAGCTTCATGCTCATGCTGTCCAGCACGCCTAAAAGAAAAGCTACGTAGGCAGAGGAAACTCTCCCAACATCAATTGAGGAAAAGGGAACACATTGGCTCAGAAGAGCCTTAAATCCTAACCCTAAACCTCCACCACGAAGCAACAAAAAGAGGATTCTAATGGGGATCTGGAGGGTTATTGGATCATCATGCGTTACGCAGCAGGCACAACCCCACACTGAGGGGCACAACAGCCAACAGCGTGAGGCAACTCCACCAGCTGAATGCAAACCAGCGGCATGTGCACTTAATCGAAATTAAGTACTGTGAAGACACGAGGCCTGGACAGCAGTTGGAGGCGGCACAGCGGCAGCATGCAGACCTCTGCAAACTCATGAATGCAAAAGTTGTGACTCTCCACACCATCCTTTTGGGTGTTGGTGGGACCTGCTACACTGAGCACACCCTTAACCAGTTTAAACAACTGGGACGTGACCACCAACGTCACGGTGCCAATAAACTTGCTCGCAAACTTTGAACTTCACGCCCATTCTGTCATGTATGCCAACAAGCTTGTTATCACTAGGCGTGCTATTGAAAACAATAACACTTCTTGCAGCCAGGTTATGGAGCCGGGTGCTTCCAATAACCCTCCAGATCCCCATTAGAATATTCTTTCTGTAGCTTCGTGGTGGAGGGGACTCACGGCTCTTTTGAGCCAATGTGTCTCCTTTTCCTTAATTGATGTAGGGAGAGTTTTCTCTGCCTATGTAGTTTTTCTTTTCTTTCTACACTTGCGGCGCAAAGAAAAAGGAAACTACGCAGGCAGTTTAAAAAAATCCCCACATCATCTAAGGAAAAGAGGAAACTTACTAAGTTGGCCCTAGTAGGGCCAAAGCACTGTGAGCACGAGTCACTTGGTGGCATGTGGCTGAAGTTTGCACAAGACACTTTTCCCCTTTCCGTTACACGTGCCCAAGGACATAGCGATGCCCATAAGGGCCCCTGCAAAAAAAGAGTTCAGGCGCAAAGAAAAAGATAGCAAGGGATGCAGGGCATGTTTGTTACCAGCAATGCTGGGGTTCCTAGACAGGTAAAACACAGGCAGGCTCCTTGAGGTCTCAAAATGATCAGCAAGGTTTGAAACCAGAGAGATGAAAAGGAAAGAAAAGGAAAACTTCGTGGGCAGAGGAAACTCTCCCCCTTTCCTTAATTGATGTGGGGAGTGTTTTCACTGCCTACATAGTTTCTGTTTTAAAACTCTCCCTACTAGGGTAGTACACCATTTAAGGAGAAGGAGACACGTTGGCTCAAAAAGAGCCATGAGTCCCCTCCACCACAGACAGGCAGGAACAGAAATGGCTAGTGGGGACACGGAGGGTTGCTAAAAGCATCTGGCTCCAGAACCTGGCTGTGAGGAGTTGTTTTCATGCAGGCTTTCCTTTGATGTTGTCTGCGCGCATTCTGTACCTGTACCTGTTTAGTTCTGCTCCCCTAAGTAGTGCATCATGTCTTAGAGATTTCGTAAACCAGGCTAATGTCCTAGGATTAGCCAAGTTTGTGTCAGCGTGCTTGGAACGCTGTGGCTGAATTTTATGACACATTTTTGTTCTCCACATCGGACTAACTTGGATACAGGCACCTGTTCGCTTCAGCTAAGCTGCCCATGGCTGTTTGGCAAGATGGAACCTCTGTGTGCGACAGGTGTTCTTGCAATTTTAAGTCAAGATGAAGCACATGTCCTTTTCACCTGTACTGTTCAGCGAACAAGTTTGTTCCTTACGCCGCGAGTATCACGTGCTTTTTGAACCTTACTTCTTGCTTTCGAGACGTTTTCTAATTGTGAAGAGCACTGCCACAACCTGGACAGTATTGAGAGAGTATGGCCAAGAGCTTAGCAGTTTTACTGCTTCAGGGCTACTGTCATTTTTTTTAACAATGTGCTTTTAATTCAAACAGTGAGACATTACCTCAAGTGCCGAAAGCAGGTTTACACCTTGCAGATAGGGACCATTCTTGTTGGTCTCAGCGCATATGTAGGCTACATATGTGCCACAGTGTTTAAGGCCACAGCGTCTAAGGCATTTAGTGGCATGCGCACAGAGGATATGTTTAAACAGAACATGCTGAGTGCTTCTATTAGGAGTTTTAAGATTCCCATGCAGGATTTTATAGGGGATCTGAGGTGCAGAAAGCAAAAGGTTTTGAGGGAACTCCAAGATGAAAAGCATGCCGTGTTGAATTGTTCTTGCGCTTCTGTGTGTTCTCTTCGAAGGAATTATGCACAAATATTTTCTGACCTCCCCTCTTTTCATGGAATTTTTCTGGACGATTCAGGCACTTTCTACTATTCTCAAGCTAGATCTGAGGATGTTTTTCATTTCTTGCAGAAGCAAACTATTGAGACTTATCGTTTTATTTCCGATCTTATGGATATTTTTTGTGCAGTTGGAACAGTTGAGCAGGCCGAGCAGCCAAGCTACCTGGCTGAAGGTCAAACCCCATTGTAACTTGCAACTTGTGAGGGAAGCGGATACCCTCAGTCCCCGAGAGGTGAACAGGGGAGCAGTGACTCACCATCATTGGTGCGGAATACCATTGAACCAAATGGCACACGCACCCTTTCTGTATCCCATCACATTTATTCAAGGATCAGGATAGAGAAATCATGAGGAATGTGTGTAGCTTTAGGCTTCGTGCCCACGGCTTGAAGGCCGCGTGCCCACAGCATGAGGTCCAAAGCTGAAGGAAGACCATGTGGGGAAGGAAGCGGTTTGCAGTAGTGCGAGCCTCAAGCACAGCTTCGTCATTCTCCTCGAGTGAATTTCAAACCTGTGGGATGGCTCAAATGGGAAACATTTGGAGTGTCTTTATGCCCCAGGCAACTAAAATCTAGCACGTTCGATCAACAAAACCGTGATCACGTTCATGAACGTTTCCTCTTTGCATAATTCGACCAAAGTGAAAGCACGATCATCAGGTCTATGACCGTTGTAGTGAGTTACATCAAAATTGAGGAACTCAAAAAAATTGTCATGAACGGGGTAGAAAAAAAAGGTTCTTTCCACTGTTTCTGCACCCCCACCTAGAAAAAATATGGAAAGATGTGCATGGATTTTTAAAAGCACAAACAGTTTAATAGCCGGAGCACTCCTGCTGTTAAAATCATGTTGGGTTGCAAACTGTGATGACCCTGCAGAGACAGCAACTTGCATGTTTGTACTTGCTTGTCCGGACACAGTCATTGTAGATGCGGCTATTCCTGGTTGCACAACCATACAAGTCAATATTTTGTACAATCATTGTAAATGCACATTTGCCAATATACAAGCTGTCACATACAGGCTCCATGTTGAACTTCATGGAAGATATTGATCTTGAAAGCATATTGCTGAACAAGGGGGCCATGCACAATGCGAGCATGCTGCTTTACATATGCTGCATTTTTGCCTGGAAAAAAAAGCTACATTGGCAGTGGAAACACTCCCAAAGTGTGCCTGTGGTAGACAGCTGCCTGTCCAGTCCACAAAGCAACAAATGAAAGCCCAAGAGAGCAAAAAACAAAGCCAAGGTTTTCATCATTGGAAGAGAAATGTGCTAAGGGACAGTTGTTCCTTTTTTCAATCTGGAAGGGTGCACAACTCAGTGAGATGACCTGCAAGCCTTGAATCTGTTCTGCAGGCTTTCTGCAGCTTCTCCAGGGCTTTGAAGTAAATTTGGGATACGCGCTGATGCGAGATACCCATTTCATCAGCAATTTGTCGTTTGGTTTGCTTCGCTTCACCCCCTCCATTGCCCTGCAAGTACTCAAGGTAGCAGATGGGAAGCACAAGTGAGTGATGCTTTACATTCCTTAAACCCATGTAATAGAGGTGACTCAAAGGAAAAGCTGCAAATTGACACTCAATGATAGCGGGTGGGCAACACTGCGCAAATTGCCGTATTGTAGAGAAATGTCAAAGATCGATGCTGCACAAGGCAATCAAAGGTTTGGGCATAGATTCATATACCAAAGGTGTACCTAAACCCTGAATGCCTAAATACCTCATCCCCTAAAGATCCCACATTCCCCCACCTCGAGCCCCATTGTCCGCCACAGGACCTCAAGCTCGCTCTTATTGAGCACCTGTGCGAGAACCCCCTGCAAGGGTGAAGGGTGAACAAATGGAGGGTAGGCACCTGTGCCAGCCTCCTTACAAAAGGGGTCATCAAGACATTGATCAGCACCGACAAAGCCACATTAAACATGATACAAGCGCAAGAAAGCGTCTGGACAAGACCAGAAAAAGTTATGAGGCCACCTTCACGTTCCCATGGCTTGTGACAGCCTAATCCCTAAAAGCAAATAGAGAAGCCTCTGTTCTCCAATGCATGAGCCGGTCTTCAACGGCCTTGCATTCCGAGGAGCTGGAGGTCTTGTGAACAAAGAAGCCAAAGATGGTTCTGGCTGTCTTCTACAGCCTGTTCCCTTTCCTAGGCTTTGGCGCGGTATCTTGGTGGCTGCACCTGTCTAAAGGTGAAAGCGCCCTACCTGCAGCGCGTTGCCTTTCACTTCTTGGTCTGCAAGCACTTCAGTGCCAGAGTACACAGCAAGAGAGCTGTCGTGCTCACCATCATCACCCTGGATAGGTGCATGCAGAAGTGGAGGATGTGTGGCACAGACGGATCAACCCACAATAAGAGAGACTTGCTGGGTTTTGTGGGAATCCTACAAGAATGAAAACATTTAGTTAGAGCCTGGCCGCAGGCTCGATTCCCTGTCGTGGCTGCTGAGCAGGTCAAGACTGGCTCTTGCTGCTGGAACGAGTCTGGGAGCGCAGAACAAGAGAGCAGAGAAGGCTTTGGAGGAAGCAACAGCGTTGTACTTCCGTTCTAGAATGCCCTGCATTCCAGCAGACGGGGTCACTGCATGCCGGCTTGAGGTTGAAGACCGGGCTCCCAGTGGAACCCAATGGCAAGAACATTGACGTATCTGACCACTTGGCCGATGGCCAGGAAGCTCATTGCAGGGGTTACAGGGTGGGTCATACTTGGAAGGTGGCAATCTCATTCCCGAAATTCCTGGAGGAAACAAGGAGGGTGTGATCCTTCGGATCACAGAAAAAGGGGCGGAGCCCGTGCCGCTTACAGAGGGATCAGTCAGTATACAGAGAATAAATAAAATTTTTGGAACTTATGGAAGGCTTTAATTTGAGTCATTACCCCCAGGCTGCATTGTGTGCTTTGAAATCCAAAAGAGAGGAGCACCATAGTCAGTCAGTGAGTAAACAATGAACCATGCAGCCACACTCCAATGAATGCAGACATTTCATCATAGGCAAGCAAGGCAGGAGGGTGCAAGCTAAGATGCATGGCCATGCTTGGTCATGCACCTGCCTGTGTGTGCTCTCAACACACATCGCCCCCCCCCCGAGCGCAGGCTTTGGCGAGCGTACACCCCTGCTTTCCTGCCATGCTGTCCTATGATGGATGCCTGCACACATGAAGCATGCCCCTGCCATAAGTCACTTTCTCATCCTCTCATTAAATTCGAATTCTTTAATCAGCGTCACACCCAACCTCACAGCCATACCCTCCTGCAATTCTCTCGCTCGAATTAACACGCAACCTCGTCCTTTCACGGGCCCGGGCGCGCCTCTCAACCCGGGTACTGTCTAAATACTCCCGTCTCTGCTGTGCTGCTGCAAGGGCCTGCAACCTATGGCTACCGGTTACGCATCGACCACACTCTCCCACGATAACAGCAATCGAGATGGACAAATAAACATGAAACGCATCATTTAAACATAATTGAATGGTACAACCCGAGAATCGTCACTTCCAGCTTTGCCCTCAGCTTGGCCAGGGGGGCTTGACCGAGCAACTGAGGGCACATCTGGAATCAGCGCAAAATTAGCTTAGCTTTCAGGTGGTGGTCTCCTTATGACTTGGGAAGGCCCGGATGGCTCAAAGCTTTATTCTTTCAGTGTTGATTGGCGTTGACTGCAGTGAAACATAAGGGACTACGCCCCAGGGGGCTCCTCCCCAAAAAAGGAGGGAAAAGTGGGTCGGTGCGCGCGCTACCGCACGTGGGAAGAAAATGCACACCATGGCATGCTGATTCTCATGCCCACAAAAGTCTAATCCAATGTGCTTCACTGTGGAGCCTTGTGTTCGGTTGGTGCATGCTGCAGCTTGTTACACAGGGAACCATCGCCGGGAGAAAGTGACATGTGTGGTCTTTTTCTTGTGCTTGCCCTTTTGACTTTAGCACACGAGCCGCTTCCCATGGTAAGTGTTTCTGGTAGGCCAGAGCATGGTGCAAAAGGGCAATGTGGTTCTGTTGCAAAACAATGTAGCAAGAGTGCAGAGCGATTGTCGCTGCCGCGCAAGGGGGGATGAGCATACCGCATTGTCATTTGCTCTATGCAGATGCGCTAAAGCGTGATGATTGGGTGGGTTATTGGGGTAGGGCAATGGAAGAGGCTTCAGAGAACTTGAAAGCTCCAGCTGTCCTGTGTGGTACCTTAAAAGGTAGCAAGTATGTGGTGGGGAAAGATGCGCGGCGTGATGATGGGGAGCTAATGCGCACTGCCAGTGCAGTTTCTTTTGGCTTGGTATCCTCCGGTAAACACAGAGATGATCAGCTGGAGGGCCTCACAGACCTGGCAAACCATTCACAGGCAGAGATGATCAGCTGGAGGACCTTACAGACCTGGCAAACCATTCAAGACAGTGAACTTGGGATACCAGAATACTGTTTCAAATTATTTGCTGCATGGAGATGCCAGTGTGCACGCGCATAACCAAATTAATTTGGACAAAGTGTGGAGCGTGGCTCCAGGGCAGGGCCGGACGCCCAAAGATCCCTTTTTTATGCCCTACAGCAGGAGGGTAAATCACGTCCAAATTCTGGGCCGGAGGCCCAAAATGACCACCCACCCCCCCTCCCCCCCAAATACTGCCCCCCTCCCCGTGAATAGGGTATCAATCTGCTCCTTTTTCAATTCCCCTTCCATCTGCATACTCAGCGCAATTGAAAATTGAATTGCAGCAGAGTTATAGGCCAAAAACTGAGCAGCGGACGCCCATGCATACTTGCCCTTCCAGGCAACCACAACAGGCTTGCAAGTCCACAAACTGCCCACTTGACTTCACCCAGCACTGATACATCATACATTGCCACTACCTTGGAAGTTTGGAATGATTTGCTGCATGTTAATCTCCACACCCCCTGCTGCCCACACCCTTGTGCGCGTGGCACTGACTCCCAGGCATGCACACAGACCCCCCCTTTTACCCAATTTGCACCAAAAGGGTGCCAATCGACAGTTCTCGAGCTCAGGAATCCATTGGTATATTTAAAATTTCGAGAAAGTGGCTCAGAAAAATTCTGGAGGGGGGGTCCCAAAAAGTCCAAACCCCCCCGAACCACCCACCACCACCCCACCCCCTCCGATCGGACTCATATATATACCAATCAATAGCTCTCGATCTCAGGATTCCGAATATACAGTTTTTAATTGGATTGACACGTGACGTCCAAAAGTTATGCTTCCTACACCCTCCTGCCTACAGTGAGGATAAGTGCCTTTTTGAATTTACTATGGGTGCGCCAAAGATTGATCGTTGCTTGAACATAGAAGTAGAGTTCCTTCACAAAATGGTTGCATAGGAGGTGGCAGCTGTGGATCGTCGCTGTTCTGACCATGTAGCCAACCTGTATTCCAAGCAACTGCGCTCTACAATGACATCATAAGATGTAGCATGCTGCCAACATAAGCGGAGGCAAGGAAGCATGAATGATGCGCGCTCTACTTTTTGCCTAACAAGCGGTCAAATACGCACTCCTGCAGTGATGCGTGATCTGCTCCAGTCCAATGTGGATCATGCAACTCTCAAGCAGGTCAAGGGGACTCTTGCCTATCCAAAAAGCAAGGTGACGTCACTCTTTGTCGTTAGGTGAAAAAATGACTTGGTTCTCCACCTTCTCACCTAGCAACAAAGAGTGGCACCACCTTTTGCCTCATGAGCGCAAAGAGCTCCGACCTCTTGCTTTTCAGATAGGCAGGGATTTCTTGACCTGTTTGAGAGTTGCAAGACCCGCGTTGGACCGGAAAATCAAGCACCACTGCAGGAGTGCGTACTTGAACAGCAGTAAAGCGCGCACAATCCATGCTCCCTAGCATCATGCTAATGTTGGCAGCATCATTTCATGAAATTGCAGAGCGCGTTGCTCTAAAATAAACCGCTAATGTTTTAGTGAGGTGCGGGATGACTGCAAAAGAACAAGGAATTAGCATCGGGGGGCTGCGGACAAGTGCGGGACAATGAGACATACTTGTTTACCAAAGCCTGGAGTGGAAGAACGAGCAGGCCCTAAGGTTCCTGAGGGGTGTTGACAGCTAGATCTGCATGCACAGCTCCAAGCCCCGTCCTCCCATCCCCCAAGAGCAGCAAGACAAGATACAGGAAGCATCATGGTAAAAGTTGAAGCAGCAGCAGCAGCAGCAGCAGCAGCTGCTGCAGTAGCAGCAGGAGCAGCAGCAAAGCTTGCTTGCGCAAAAAAGCAAAAAAAGATGGAGGGGGTCAAGTAGCAGTAGTGCAAATGCAAATCCCTGACACGAGGACACCTGGCACAAAGAAGGCAGTTGCACCAATCCTTCTCTGTTTTGGCTTTTGGCTTTTGCATGCAACTCTTGATCTCCATGCATGAACATACGGACAGCTTAAGTCTGTGGGCAGAAGGGAGGCTGTTTACCCTGCAGGACTGTGCGTGGATTCCAAATAAATTATGGAGAGGGGTGCGGATAGGTGTGGGATTGCAAAAGTTGTCAACTGGGGGGGTTGCGGAATTATCACATTCAAGTATGGTGCTGAACAAGGCCCAGTTGGCCACACTAATAAGTTCGTTTTTGCTTATGCCGCCCTGGCAACGTATAAACTTGATAAATGTACAACTTTCAATACTCTTGCCAATTTGGGGTCCATTCCAAAAAAAGTTGAAAGGTACAGTAGCTGTTAATGAGTGTCAAATTACCATTAAATCCCTCTGAGAGTCAGCCCCCCAATCCCTGTGTTATCACATATCCCTGTGATATCCTGCCTTTTGCCAGCCAAGCCACCTCTGCTAATTCTGAGCATACCACCTGAAAGCTAATAAAAAAAGCAATTTTCTAGCGCTGAGCTGGTCCTGTTTGATGAACCCTGCTGCGCGCTAGTCCTGCATGTTTGCGCGCTTAACCAGCCAAACTCACCTCCTGTGTGCCCTAGCCCTCCAGCTGCATCCTTAAGCCTGCAGGTGGACCCAAGGATGTGCCCTGAGCGCCCAGGTGGCCACCTGTTGCGAGCTGGCGGGGGGCTGTTTTGGGAGGTGCTCCAAAGTCAGCCGAGAGTTCTGACGAAAGGGAACGGCTTTCTATAACTACTTAATGAAATTTAGGCGCTTCAGTGGGGTGTTGGCGTGAGGTTCCAATTTCAAATCCTATTTTCGTTCAAATTTCCGCTGACAGCCACAGATGCGGGGAGGCATCTTTTGTGTTTGGATAAATCTTTCAAAACTAATAGAGGCGCTTTTAAGGGAGAGCCGGAACTCTTCCGCTGCCTGCAAGTGAACTCACAAAGTCCAACTCTATTAGTTTGTTAGGAACATCAGCAAAACTTGAATGACTTCCTTGGATGCATCTCCACAAGCAAAAACTTTGGAGAAATTAGCTCCACGGATTTTGCGGAGCCCAGCAGCTCTTCACTGGCGCCCAGCATGGCAGCCTGCAGCGTCAAAGTTGATGCTGACAACCCCAGGCGTCAGCCAGGACATACAGCGGGCACGGTGGTGGCCTACTGGAGCCTGGCCGAACCTCCCTGCTCTTGTGCGCCTCTCCATGCGATAGAAATCCGACAAGCACCAGGGGCCCTCGCAACAACCCAAAATCACTTGCAATAGTACCAGCAGGCTTCCCACACACTCACTACTGCAGTTTGGGCCTGAGCAGGGTCTCTCCCAAAAATGGCATCTACCAGGGGTGACCAAGAAATGCAGGCATTGGGTGAAATTTCACTCCAAAATCTTCAAAATAATAATAGAAAAACATATGCATACTCAAAACTGGAGTTGGTGTGCCCAGAAGAGAGAAATGCCAGTTTCCGGTGCACAGAGCTCCACTTGAGCCACACCTCAATGCCCCCAGCATGCAAAATCAGACCAAAGCTCCAAACAAGCAAACCCCCATACTCAGAAGTAGGTTTGATGTCTCTGGCGATATATCGCCCATTTTTGGCATAAAATTGGGGGGCTGACAGAGAGCTAAAATTTCTGCTATAACCTAGGTTGTGCGAGAGATTCAGTTCAACCTTCTCCTACCTTTTTCTAAGGTGTATACAACTGTGTGCACAACTTAAGAAGTAATAAGCAGTTCCGAGGTAGGAATGTCGACCTTTTCGAAGCTGATTTTTCCCCCAAAAGAGAAGTTATGAGCATTTCCTGCCAAACAGGCCAGTAAGCCGCCTCTGGTATTTATGACTCATGTGCTTTGTTTTGTGTTACTCCCTTCATCTAATGTAGCAGCTGCCCATAGCCACATGTTTAAGAGCACTTTGAGTGGAAGAAACTGCTGCGCTAGGAAAGCTAGAAACTGGTTTCACACCTGGGCCAATTTAAGCAACTGGCAGCAGACACTCACCTCAATTGTCAAGAAGTTGCCTGCCCCCAGATTGTATGCCATGTCAGCAAAGTCGCGACTCTCCTCATCATCTGTGCCTGCCCCACTGCCCACAAAGGACAGGCTGGTCATGTGGATGAGGTCGCGCACGGCCTTAGGGGTCACACCTAAAATCACACAGCACCAACGTTGATGAGTTGAGGGTGTCAGCTTCCCAGCAGAGCACACCCTACCACATTCAAAATCTGCTTGTTTACTTGAGAGAAATGCATGGTTTACAGACTGCTTCAGAATCAGAAGTCTCCTGCGCCGCACCATAAACAGGCCTTCTCAACAGCGTTACACAGTCATGTCTGGCCCCCCTCTCACTTTTCCAAGATTATATATTTCACAAACATACTAGGTGCTGATTCCTGCACTGTCCTAACACCTTAAGAGTGTGTTAGATGGGGGTAATTCCGCTCTTAAGAAATATTACAAGAAGTGGTTGTGAGTTGCAGCGGAAAGCAAGAAAATATAAAAAAAGGTGTTGGGAAAGCATGTTGGTGCCACTGGCCACCTTGTCCATGAGACAATGGCCTTGATTTCTTATGATACGCAGCTGGTGCAAATAAGGGCCAGCATGAAGCCCCAGACCACTAAGGATTAGTGAGAGATCCTCCTCATTTCAGAATGCTGATTGTCGCAGCAAAAAGCCCTGCCAATTCTGACACACGGCACTGATTGGCCACATTTCTCAATGTCTATAAGGACATTACCCCTTCATCACTGTGCACCAAGCTTGGGGAGCCCGCTTGCAGCTAGGGCTTTTGAAGGTCCTTCCCTCCAACCCACAACATTTTCATAAGACAGCCGCCACCCGCACGCTCTTCAAGAGCCTCTTAAAGTTTGACATTGTAGGACCATCGAACTGCCTTAGAGCAGCTCACATCTGAGAAAGCAGCCTATTTTGCGCAAACTTAAAACTGCACGTTTCCCCGCCATCGCGGGTGTTCCTTGGGCCACGGTGCCACTTATAACACCTCTAAATGTCAACTTCAAGGAAATCTTGATACTCGGGCCACAAAACATGTTCAGTACGCACAGGGTGCTTCATGAGGCAGCATGCAGAAGCATAGAAAGCTTCACAATACACTTTTGGTGAGAGGACATGACGGTGGCAACAACCTGATGCATGCAGAAAGCACAAACATGCCTGTTGACACGGTTTGAATGGATCCTGCCTTGCCAACTCTGCTTTCACACACACAGAGGTATGCAGCATACCACAGATTGCACTGAAACCCATTTTGGGCATGCTAGCATGACTGTACTCACGCACCCGCACGAGCCGCTACAGCGCGCATGCTGATTTGGGGTGTACGGCCATCAGGGCGTTGTGCTGCAGCAGCCTGAGCCTCCGCTTCCAGCTCCCTCAGCGCCTGCATCACGCGCTGCCTCATGTCAGTCAGGTACCTGCGCATGCGTCGCCAGTGACCACAGATGGGGGGGCGGATGGCATGAGCATGGGAGAGGGAGTAAGATGCCTGCTGCACGCTAGATGTCCTTCAAGAAGTAAGCGGCAATGCTGGCATACGCCCTGGAGGAGACAGCAATCTGAGCGCAGGTCATTCTTTTCATTCTTCTCATTCTCACAGGGTGAGATGACAATTGCCTCAGTGATGCAGACCTTTGCCGTTTTTCTCATTGTCCTCCTTTTTGCTGATGTGATTTATCCAACCAGCCACTTTGCCTGATACATATACATAGGAAGGCCTAAATAACAGATTGCACAGGACAAGCGCTCCTCAACCCTACCTTGGAATGTACACTTCATTCATGCCATTGCATGCTTCCCTGATAGATTTCTGGATATACGAGTGTGCATAGCTGAGGAATCTGGCTGCACGCGGTTGATGCGGCTGCTGCTGCTGCTGCTGCTGCTGGTCGGGAGGCTGGAAACGCTTTGCTGCTTGGACAAGGCCAATAATGCCTGCCAGAAGCATGTCATCATAGGGAGCAAGCTTCCCACCGTACACATTGGATTGAAATCGCCGAGCCTGCAGAGCATATGTTCTAACTTTGCTTGAAATGTGTTCAGCACAAGCAAGATCAGCACCGTGTAGCAACAAAATGCAAAAAAAGGGGGTTATTCGGGATCAGCTAAACTCTTTTGCAAGAGGCTCAGAGCTTGCCTCCTTTGCGATGTAAGGCCTGTGCGCTTCCAACAGCTTCTCCTGCGCTTGGCGTGCTGCGTGGAGCAGGTCTGGGGATGCTCCGGGCTTGTCTGCTTCCTGTTGAAGGAAAAGTTAAGCAAGATAGATTATGAAACAAAGAAGAGTGGGCACCAGATTCCTTCATTGGATACAGCAGTAAGGAAGTACCTGGATGAGCTGGCAGCAGAGTAGCTCCCCTTCCTGGCTCAGTGCATCAATGTTTAATTGGCTCTCTGTCAAAGGAGGTAGTGATGCTTCCCTTTGGGGCGCTGGTGATGGACTCCTGCTCCGTGACCTACTGCGCCTTCTGGATCGCGTGCGCAACCCTGGGGAAGCTGTCTTCTGCTCAGGCAAGGAGACTGACCTGGCAAGAATGGATGGCTTGTGAAGGGGTGCCTTGGTGTTCCTAAACAAGTTGCAACAATTCCGTGGCAAAAAGGAGTGAATGAGCATCCGACCTCTGTGGCCAAACACAAATATGAAGATTAAACCTTATATTCCTTGAAGATTAAACACCAGCCACAACAATCTTCTTATTCCCAAAATGATGAATTTGTGAAGAGCGACGCTCCGATGCATATAAGGCTCAAGCCGGCAAAATTACTTTAGAATTACGTACAAAAAAAAGCCATTGTCTTTCACGAAACTAAGACTCATCTCCTTAAGGGAAGACACTTTGTGAAGACATTATTCTGGAAAGCAAGAAGACCTCCTCGTCAATTTCGATTTCTTATTATAAACTTTTTGATGTGTACTTGTTTGTCATAGCCACTCGTTGCAAAGGGTAGCAGCCTTGCACTCTCAGGTGGGGGCTCCTTAAGCCTCCAAGCTCCTACTTCATGGAGATCACTTCCTGCAGCAGCAGGTTTACAGTAGTGACTTTTGGCTTGAAACTTACATCTTAAGCCAAAAGTCACTACTGTCTTATCTTATGTAACCAAGCTGTGCAAAAATCAATGCAAATGTGAGAAGGAAGTTGCCTTGACAATGGTCTGCTGCAAGTTGATTTATTCTTATACCATCTTGTTATTATAACTGATTGCAACTTGCGAGTCGCGAATTGCAAGTTGTTGAGTAATTGTTACCTTTTGTGTCAGGTCCAGCCAAACCTGCTTGTTGCTGTGTGTCAAAGCATCATCTACACACTTTTATCTCAACGCTCTGGTCATGGGATGTTGAGGCGCTTTTCTGGCTGCATCACTTCCTCAGCCTGACAAGTCAAGACGGAGGTTGTGATTCCGAAAAATCGGGTATCCTTGCACTCTACTGCACATTGAAAAATCTGCTTGGTGCCCTTTGAGCTCCTTTATAAGGAGACCTGTAAATCCTGCTCTTATTTTTCATTGGTGTAGCGGGCCAGTGCAGGCCATTAGGCCATATGTAGTTTCTTTTTCCTTTCTTTCTTCAGGAGAGTTTTCCTGCCTACATAGTTTTTCTTCTTTTGTATTCTTGCACCACAGAATTATAATATCGTTCCTTGCCCAACTCAACCTACTTGCTACTCTTGTAAGGCTTTCATAAGCTTTGACTTGAAATTTTCACTTCTCTTCCCCGTAATCCTTACTGATAAAATTCTAGCGGAGAAATAAAGAAGAGTAAAGCACGCACTGCGTACTATGCAGAGAGTGAAAACACTCCCTACTAGGAATCTCTAGTAAATCAATTAAGGAAAAGGATATGCATTGGCTTGAAGTGGACTCCCTGTGAGGAATGTTCTTTTTTATATGGTGCATCAAGTGGTGGCAGGTTTATGCACAAAATATCCAGAATGAAAGGAAAAACTACGTAGGCAGAGGAAACACTCCCTAAACCAATTAAGGAAAAGGAGACACATTGGCCCAGAAGAGCCGGTGTCAACTCCACCACAAAGCTAGCAGAACAGAAAGTGCTAATGGGGATCTGGAGGGTTAGTGGAAGCACCTGGCTCCAGAACCTGACTGTGAGAAACACTACTGTTTTCAATAGCACGCCTAGAGGTAAAAAGCTCGTTGGGTACATGCATACAAAACAGAGTGGGTATGAAGTTTGCAAGCAAGCTCAGTAGCACAGTGGTGATCGCATCCAAATTGCCTGAACCGCTTTTAAGTCTTATCTCCTTACAATTATTGTACCTGATTGCCTAGCAGTTGGCTCATGGCGTTTTGTTTGGTGGCTTTCATGTAGGCCTCGTATTGTCTCATGCCATGTTCTTTTGCTTGCTGCCTTGTCCATTTTCTGTCTTTTTGTCTTAAGCTTACACTGTCCCCACAAAAGTGGCACCTGTTACCCAACCAGGATCTTGGGCCAGATGCTTTGAGAACCCTCCAGGTCCCCATCAGCCTTTCTGTTTGAACTCTGATGGTGAGGGGGAATCTCTGTTCTTTGAGTTAATGTGCTTCCTGTATTGATGCAAGTTTTTCATTTGCTGCCTGCATGCTTGTTTTTTCTGTTTTTTAGCACTCTACTAATAGCTGATCTAGAAAACTGATACACATCAGCCCATCAACTGCTGGTTTCCCTCCATTGTGGAAAAAAGTACTAAGCAGGCAGCGAAAATGTTCCGCACACCAATTAAGGAAAAATGATACATAGGGCCAAAAATTCATTTGCCCTCGCCACCAAGACATAAAAAAGGCAATGGGGACCTGGAGGGTCACCAGCAGTACCCCGTGCCCAATCTTGTTGACAAAACTAAAAAGAAAGGTTCTCATGCTTGGTCTAGCAAGTTTACAGGCGTACTAGACAGGATGAGTAAGAAGCTTCAAAGCGAGCTTGGTAACTTTATGAGTGTCAAAGCCAAGCTGAAAGGGGCTTTAAAGTGTGAAGGGTGTAGATGACCTCGCCCACACCCAACAAAATGGTATGGAGGGCGGCTTGAGCTGAGGCCCTTGAAAAATGCTTGGAGGCCTCAACTGATTCTTGGGCCTGGTATCTTTATATTGTGAAGGTGCCACAATATTTGACTTCCAACAAAAGAAAAAGGAAAAACTACGTAGGCAGAGGAAACTCTCTCTTCATCAATTAAGGAAAAGGAGACACATTGGCTCAGAAGAGCCGTGAGTCTCCACCACGAAGCTAAAAGGAAGAAGAAGCTAATGGGAATTGAATTCCATCTGGTGGATATGTCTCTGTCCTGGGAGGAGCTGGCTTGGGTCACGGACTTTGGGAGCAGGTGGAGTGGCTGTGGCTGGCGCTGAGTGCTCCCTGTTCCCCCCCCCCCCCCCCCCCCCCCCCTACTTCTCAACTGATGCTGGGATTGGTCCTAGGCATTCTTCTTATTTGGAAAAACTAATACTGCATCAGGGTGACTAGAATCAAGCCTTTGTTTGTTAGGGAAATTAAGAAGGAAAACATACTTAGGGAGGGTTTTATTTGATGAGTTTCCTGGGGTCCGCAGGTTCTGTGAAGCAAGGCAATCTGCGCTGCCAATGTCCATGGAGGCAAGGCCTACTCCAAGAGGACTTTTCCTGATACCTTAAATGAGGATTCTGCAAGCAATGTCGTGTGTGTACATAAGGCCACCAATGTGCCAATAAACTTGCTTGCAAACTTCATGCCCATTCTGTTATGCATGCCGACAAGCTTGTTACAGCTTTGCGTGCTGTTGACAACAATCATACTTCTCACAGCCAGGTTCTGGAGACAGGTGCTTCCAGTAACCCTCCAAATCCCCATTAGCACTTTCTGTTCTGTAGCTTTGTGGTGTAGGGGACTTGCGGCTCTTCTGAGCCAACATGTCTGTTTTCCTTAATTAATGTAAGGAGAATTTCTTTGCCCACGCTGTTTTTCTTTCCTTTTCTTGCACCCTGAAAGAATGTGAAGGGCACTGTCTGGAACCCCCCCGTGACAGAGGGGACATTGTAAGCTGGTGGACATTTGAAAGCGCTCTGCGTGCTTTTCATTGAAGTAGGTACTTGTGCGGTAGTTTAAAGAAAAAACACTACTACGCCTAGTAGGCAGTAAGAACACTCCCTACATCGAATAAGAAAAAAAAGACACATTGGCTCAAAGAGCCGTGAGTCTCCCTCACTAGAGGGTAAGGGGGAAGCTAGTGTGGGTCTGGTGAGTTTCTGGCAGCACCCGGCTCCAGGAGACCGGAAAGATAATGTGTTTTTGTTTTCAATGGCACGTCCGGTAGAGGCAAGTTTGTGTGCATATTGCACAAAGTGGGCATTGAGCTTTCGTGCACGTTTGGTAGACCTTTGCGGGTCAATCCCTAGCTTATTTAACTGATCCAGGGTATGGGCAGTATAGATAGTCCCACCCAGACTCAGGAGAATTGTGTGGAGAGTGGTCTCAGCACCTTGAAGTTTCCTGCACAGTTCACTGTGTTGTTGCTGTGAGGCTTCTAGCTGGGCACCAGGCCTCGTATCTTCATAGGATTTGATTTCTATCAAGTGGATATGGCGGTTTTGGATGTTCAATTTGTGAAGTTGCCTAACTGGAGTTGTGCTGCTTCCTTCTTCATTTTGTCTCACACTGCGAAGTACCCTCCTTTCTTACATGAGTTCCTTCTTTTTTATGAACAGGCTAGCAGGATCTCAGCCACCGTCATGTTACGGAACCCTGGTCAAGCGCGAGGAGGGCGACAGCAAGGAGGAGGTCCCCGGATCGATTCCTTGTGGCCGGGGTGGAGATAAAGATGCCCTCTATTGGTGGAGCCAGTGGGAGGCTCTTTCCTTAATGCACGCGGCCGAACGGCAAGCGTAGATCTTTCCTTAGTGGAGCTCAGCCACCGTCATGTTACGGAACCCTGGTCAAGCGCGAGGAGGGCGACAGCAAGGAGGAGGTCCCCGGATCGAATCCTTGTGGTCGGGGTGGAGATAAAGATGCCCTCTATCGGTGGGAGCCAGTGGGAGGCTCTTTCCTTAATGCACGCGGCCGAACGGCAAGCGTATATCTTTCCTTAGGGGGATGACGGTGAGGCACCTCCACGCGGTGTCCCCTGGTAACGCCCTCGTGTGCTCGAGCACACGCCCGGATATACTCGGGAGCGGCTGAGACCTCACCACTGGCTGCAGGATCAACAGCAGCCTATGCCGATGGCCTCTGGAGCTGGCCCGCGGCGCAGGCGGGGCGCGCGTGGGTGCCGGAGGAAGATTTGGTGCAGAAGTGGTCCCGGAAGTGGCGCGGTGGAGAAGGTCTCTAGAGGTGGAGCGTCTCAACATGGGTCTGCATAACTCCGTGCTCGCCTCCCAATCACGGTTGGCTCTCATAGGGAAGAGGGGGGCCCATGCTGGGATGTTGGAGAGCATGCTTGGGGCTTAGGGGTGGGTCTTAAGCTTGCTGGACAGGGCCTGCCTGACAGTTGTGTCGTAGGTCCCATGGTGGGGGCCAACTTGCCGGAGTAGACTTCTGTGCTTGCTCTTTCTTTTGGTCTGTGTGGTGGGGCCCTGCCTTTCAGGACAGGTGACCTTTTCTTAATGCACGCGGCCGGACTTGGCAAGCGTAGTCTTTCTTTCTTCTTCTGAACAGGCTAGCAGCTAGTCGTTTTGACTGGAGGCCTTCTTATTCTTGTAACCTATTGGTGTAATCTGGGAGATGAGTAAGCTACTTGGATTGACAACATTTCTCCTACCTGTGACCTTTGTGATGTCCAACTTGAAGATGATGCATGTTATTTTCAAATGTACGCACCCCCACGTCTGCTTTAGCTACTAGCTACTAGCTACTAGCTACTAGCTTTATCCAGACGGTTCCATACCTATCTTCTAAAAAAAGAAAAAAGAAAAAAAGAAAAAGCTACGTAGGCAGAGAAAACTCTCCCTACATCAATTAAGGAAAGAGAGACACATTGGCTCAAAGAGCCGTCATGGTGAGTCTCCCTCACCAGAAGATTAGAGGAAAATTAATGTGGATCAGGTGGGTTTTTACTCACCATGTACAAATCTTTAATATGTTTCTTTTCATGGATCAAAACGACAACAAACTGTATCCTTTTCTTTACAAACTTCTTTGTTTTTCAAGAACAGGCTAGCAGTCAGTCGTTTTGACTGGAGGCCTTCTTTGCTTGTGTAACCTCTGCAACCTGGGTGTTGGTGGGACTTGTCATAAATCAATTCAGAAATAAGGCCTTGACCATCATGGTCAATGATTGACAATGATAGTATAAAAAAAGGCTCTATTACCGATGCTGGCAATTACCGTATGCTTGCTGTAAGCGGGACCTTCTACCGCCTTTATGCTAATATCATCCGCACTTTATCACAGGACTGGTGCCTTAAAAACAACAAAGTTCCTGGTCGTCAATTTGGGTTCTTCCCTGGGCGCAGCACTTTACACCCATTTTTTATTTTGAGACATCTCAAACATGCTGCACAAACCTGCAAAACCTGCAAAACACATGACTCGTCACGCCTGTATTCAGCATTAATTCCAACAGGCCTACGACTCCATCCCTCGTGACAAGCTATGGCACCATCTGCGTCAATGCCAGCTCCCTATTCACTTTCTCAATATCCTGGAAATTTTTGTATCACAATGACAACTACATTCTGGTTGATGGGGATAAGCAAGCATATGTCAGGCCCACCTATGGTGTTGGACAGGGCTTCCCCCTTTCTCCGCTGCTTTCTCCATCTACCTTGAATGACATCAATGCGATCTCTGAGGGGATTTAAGGAGCTTGCACTGGCGCGCCTAATTTCTATGTATCCAACCTCCTATACGCTGATGACTTATGCTTAGAAAAGAAAAGAAAAACTACGTAGGCAGTGAAACACTCCCTACATCAACTAAGGAAAGGGGGCCACATAGGTGCACAGACCGTATGACCCACCCACCACGAAGTTCAGACTGAGAGAAGCACGGCAGACAGTGAAAGAAGACAGGTCCAGCAACGAGAAAAGAAAGCAGGATGATAGCTGAAAGACTGGAGCTTAACCTCTAACTCACAAAACAATCTTCAGGCCATGCTAAACCGTTTAAGGCTTATGCCCGTCGGAAATTCCTGACAGTCAATATCAAAAAATCTGTCATCATCTGTTTTAACTCGAAGACCAATAACTTGCCTCTCCTCTTCATGATGGTGAGGTCTTGCCTTACTCAAATACCTTCCGCTACCTGGGGATGCAATTTGACAAACACATAAATCTGCACAATGCTGCCGAGGAAACTCTCAAACCCTGCCTGGCAGGCATGGCTCGCATGCGTACTTTTGCCCATCAACACCAGATTACACACCGTTTACATGCCTGCTTATGGCTCTTCAAGACGTATGCCATACCAGCAGGAATGTGTGCAAGTCAGATCTGGGCCACTGCATATCTCCAACAGGGGAAAGAGACGGATAATTGCATCCAAAAATTCAAAGATTCTTGAAATCCATGCTGGGTGTGCGAACATAAACTCCTTCCTGGAGTGTCCTCCGTGAGTGTGGAATCGAACCTATCCAATTCAACTGGTTCAGAGCCTGTGCACGCTTTTATAATTCTCTCATCCATTGCAACAGCACTCTCCTTCACAGGGTTTTTCATGCGGACATCTCCCTCAGCCCCAGGAATTCCTCCTGCTGGACATCCCATCTATTGTCTGCCATGAATGGCTTACATCATGCCCATCATTTACAGCAAAAGATACGCTCTGCTGAACCTTTGGACTTGAGTCAGCTTGTTGTGGATCTCAGGTCTCGCCATCTAGCATATTGGAGACAATTTTCTGGTTACGACCCACGAGACACAAATAGCAAAAATGTACTTATCATCACTGGTGTGTTCTCCCAACCAAGCCTGCACACGTTACATATTTTCTTAATATTCTGCCCAAATATTTCTACTTGGATTTACCTAAACACATTGTCCGCAGTGTGGCTCGATTTCGCCGTCGTGTCCATACCTTGAAAGTCGAGCAGGCCACATGGGATGACACTGTTTCCCCTGCTTGTGATCTAAGTGATGTCCAAGTTGATGTGCACGATGAACGACACGTTCTTTCCGCCGCCTGGGCGAGGACGAGTACTTGACACGGCTTCGCTTAAATATGCTACCTGTCTGTGTGGTCCTCTTCTCTCTTTATGTCACTCTTCCAGTAGGGTGGCTCCCTACGTACCTGGCATTCACCATGTACAGTCTTATCATATCTCTTCTTCCTTAAATCAAAGCAATAATAAGCTTTTTCCTCTCCTTCTGATTTCCTCTTGCAACACAACAACAAGCTTTTTTCGTTTGTTTCTGAGCTTATGGACATTATGTTGGCTGGCGAGGACCAGTCACAGGCCGATCAGCCGAACAGTCTGGCTGAAGGTCCCCCTGTGTAAATCTAAATCTAAATCTCCTACATGAATTATTGTTTATTTTATGAGCAGGCTAGCAGTCAACCATTTTGACTGGAAACCTTCTTTCTCCTGTAACCTGAAACCTTGACCATCAACGAGCTGGCAAGCTTGCACGTAAACTCCATACACAATCTGTGAAGTACGCCCGCAGACTTGTAACCACCATGCGCGCAATTGAAAACAAGAATACTCCTCACAGCCAAGTTCTGGAATCAGGTGCCACCGCAGTGCTTCCAGCAACCCTCCACATCCCCACTAGCCCTTTATGTTCCTGCTCTGTGCTGGAGGGGACTTGCGGTTCTATTGAGCCAATGCACCTCCTTTTCCTTAATTGATGTAGGAAGAGCTCCTCTGCCTTCGTTGTTTTTCTTTTTCTTTCCTGCTTCAGTGTTAGCCTTTCCAAGGCTGTGTTTTAGTGCATGTGTGCCCTCAGGCCCTCATTGTAGATACTGATGATATTTTTTCTGTCTGGACTGTCCCATGAGGAAGTTTCAAAGGCATCAGGTGGATAGTTTGAGCCCTGTCCTGCCCCTGTAGATCTCCCCTCTTCTTTCCTTTGTTCAACAGCAGGAACAGAAACGTTTGTTCAAACTCGGAATGCTTACCTGAAAAGGAAAGCCTTCCAAACAGGAAATACAATGCTGTCTTGTTGATTTTGACAACAGGATGCTTTACCACAACAGTTGCTGCGCCCATAAAAGTATATTGACAGACAGTGAGAGTGGGCGTGAGGCACGAGCACAGGACTATTTGCAAAAGAGCATGCCCAGCCCATTAGATCAAAATTTATTTCATTGCTAGTTCCATTCCAAAACCTCTTAAGGCAGTTGCATTGCAACAGAGGCAGAATACAACAACCTGAAAAGCATATGCCTTCTGAATCTCATTCAACTTCAGCCCTGCCTCATGCACTCTTCATGCAGACGCAGAGGCAACAGGGCTGAGGAGGCATGTGCTGAAGCAGCTGTCTGCAAGGGCTCGCTTCTCTTCTTTGCTGTGCACAGGTAACAGCCACCGCAGCTTACTGCAAAGGTCAGGGGGAAAGGGAAGATGGTACAAAAAGAGGCATTAGCTTGAATAGATGATATGAAACAGTCCCTGCATGTCCTTGCCGACCTCTTTGGTAGCGCCAATTACTATGATCACCTTGGTTGCTCCAATACATACATAATAGCTACACTCCCTCAAGGTAAGGAGTGGCTGGGGGATTTGGGAGCACCCAGTGCCAGTTACATCCTATCCATTTGACACCAGATTCCGGCATCTCAGTCAGCTCAATCCCAGCCAGTGGGATATCTACCCAGTGCAGGGTACATAGTAATCCACCCAACCAACTAAAAGCCCCTGATGAGCAGCACAGCAAGCTCTGTTGATTTTTGAGGGGCTGTAGCTGAAATACCCCCATTCATTCTCCTGGATGTGTTAGTATCTTCATGATTTCTCCACAGTCTCAAACCCCTCAACATTGCTCTTGACTCCCAAAATGCTTCCAGGCCTGGAGCTTCATGCTCATTTTTTCCAAAAATATCAGAAACCTGTTAGCACCAGAACCAAAATTTTGAGAAGGCAACAAACAGCTCTTATCACGAAGGTCAGGGGTGGGGCACTGCTCATCTGCCACAATACCCTCACAACCTTCGCTATTTCTGGTGGATTGCATGCACAGAGCCTTGGCAGCAAGCGTTGCCTTTCCTTTGGTTAAAGCATGGGGCAACTCTGCAGAGCAAACAGCTATCAATTTATCTATTATTTCTGTCCAAATGCACAAAGGCCAATGTCCCCCGCACTTGTGCAGATAACTACTTACTTGTGACCAAAAACTTCCTCCAAGTTCTTCCGCAGCCCCCTGAACAAAAGAGCACAGCAACTTGAGAAGGTCATTAGCGGATGGCATGTGTACCTGTTGCTGACTTGGAATATAATAATATAAATATAAAACAATGTGGTAAATGCAAGGGCATGCTTGCATGTACACACACAGGCACTCATACATACACTGAGGTGCAGGAGAGGCCTTAAGATGTACAAGGTGATTAGGTTGATTTCATAACATGCATACGTTGGTCTTCCTATTCTGCACAAATTAATAAAGTACAAAAATCTACGCATACTGCTGGTTATGCACACACACACATACACACACATACACACACAAGCTCAAAAATGCAGTCCATACACGCACTTGTTATAGGGCCATGGGTGCATGCGGTCCTTTTCGTACATCTCAATGGTCGTGCAGTTGGCAGCTAGCAGCTGTGCGTGCATAACCAGGAAGCCTACTAGTGCTGCTCCAAATGAGCCGTCCGTGACTACTGCCATGAAAACCACGAGCGCACTGCAGGGGAGCGTTTGTGTGTGTATGTATGTATGTGTGTGTATGTGTGTGCGTGCACGTGTATGCATGTGTGAATGTGTGGGTGCGCGCACGTATGTGTGGGCATATGTGTGCACATGCTAACTTCAGCAAAGCAATTTTGAGTCGAGTCCAAGACCTTAAGTACCTTCTTTACACAAATCATAGATGCTTAGTGTAGTATAATTTTAGTGTAAAAATTCAAGATTTTAACAATTTGTGAGGATCAGTAAAGCAGCCATCATGTCTAGTTCCTAGACCACTGCACACCTTTGCCATAAAAGAAGCCTCATCTATGCAAGTCACAGTCCCTTGCAAGCCATAACCTAGACTAAGACAGAAGGCACGAAAACAATTGTAAAAAGCAAATTGCACCAACAAAATTCAGTCAAGTTGCTCCCTTGCAACTTTAAAGCTGCCCCCCTTGCAACTTCAAAGGCTGATCATTACATGTCAATTTCTTTGCTGGTGAATAAACTACCCTCTCCCCTTGGCTTAACGCTGCCTTTCAGAGATGATCAATTATAGAATATGTAAGTATTTTAGAACCCAAGCGTTTTCAAACAGTTAGTGAACATTAAATTGCCAGGTCATCGAATTTTGAGCCCTCTGCAAAAAGAAGGACCCTTGACACCCCACTGACACCCCATTATAACTGCCTTAACAAACCCCTGATCCCCACTGGCGATTTATTGTCCTTCCTCATCATCGATTGCAAGGGGGACCAAATAAAGAGGTGGGAGGGGAGGTCGAGGCCTGGTGATGCTCCCTCCCCGGCCCCCGTCCACAGGCAAACGTGGGTTCAAACTGTTTGTCGATTGTCGAACTATGTTGCATTGTTGTGGTGAGCTCATTCTGTTATACGCAAATTGATCGGTCCTGCTATCTATTTATGCTAAATTTGAGCTCAGGTTTTTCTGCCTGTCCTAGACAGTTAAAGGTGAAGGTCTTTACAAACTCGGCTAAACCAACAAAAAGCACTCTTAATATTTTTGTCCTTGTAGGCAGGTGACGATGCAAATTTGAAACACATCACAGTCAGAATCAGAATTCTGTGCCGGCAAAATCACTATGAGTAGCCTTAATTTATTCACCCTTTCTTCTTTCACAGCCCTTGGCATTAAAGTCCTACTCTGTTCTCATGCCAGCTTACTACGTGAAGAGATAGCAGCAGTGGAAAACTCTCCCCTCCCCCCCAAAAGTGTTCTTAAAAAGTTCATTACACATTGTGACAGGTTCCCCCCAACCCTGGGCAATCAGGTTTGGATGTAGCTTCCAGAAACACTAGAGCTTCACTGTCCAAGATTGGGGGGAACCAGCTAAATTAGCCACGGCATGAACCCCCGTTTTTAACCGCAAATTCTCCACTCCTGACCATCCACTGCACCAAATTGGTTGATTATTTAGTGGTGTCTTGTACCAAAAACTGATTTTTAGTGGTGTCTTGTACCAAAAACTACCATTGCAAAAAATTGGAGTGAAAAGACCCAGAGGTTGGCCAGAAACAGAAATTCAGCCGTTTCCCTTGGAAAATATTCAGCGCAAAGGTGGCAAAAAGGTCAATTTTGAGTTCCCTTTTTCCATTTTCTGAATATGCAGGATGTTAAGAGTGGTATGAAGGTATGCCTGGTTTTGGGGATGAGCAAAGGTCCCAGGGTGGAGTTGTGGGCCGTTGTTGCGTGATCTGAGGCCAGGAGAGTGATTTGGGGCCCTTTCATTTTCATCATTTTTTTATAAACGTGATATTCTATGTAAGGATGAAGGTTCGCAAGGTTAGATATAAGAAAGGAAATCGGTAAAGAGCAAATCCAGCGACATACGTGAGTTAACTTTCCTCTGCCTTGTTAACATGCAAGGTTCTGCAAGGGCTATCATTCCAATGGTTCCAAACATCATGCTAGCATTATAATTATTAGCTGGACCAGTGCTGTTCCGTGCGACGGTCTGAGATGAAAAATGCAATAAAATGCATGTAAAGTTCGAGTTTGTTGAGCTGTTCAATTGCACGTTTGGTCGAGGAGAGGGTGGCCGGAAAGGGGGTCAGCAGAGCCCGTACAGGCTTGCCCCGGCCTTCCAACCTCTTGAACTTTCTATTTAAAGCGTTTTGAATGAAGATGAGAAGTCCTGATGAGTTCATATGCCAGAACAGTGGCCTTCAGGTGACCTTCTAGTGGCCTTCAGTAAACTTTGCAGGCTGCATTTCTCAGAGGGGGGTAAAAGTTTGACGAACGGCACCTTTAAAATGCGATAAAATGCGTGTAAAGTTTGAGTTCGATAAAGTGCGAGGTTCGTCGCACGGAACAGCACTGAGCTGGATGCATGTGCTGTGTCAAGCATAGAAACAGACAGTTCTCTGCCCCGCTTCTTGGCAATAACCATGAAGCATCCACTCTTCACACCTGGCGCCTTGGAGGCGGTCCTTGAAGAAGTCTATGAAGGCAGGAACAAGCAGCAAAGTGGCCGTGATGCACGCCAAGCACGTGTAGAGCATGAAGAGCAGGAAGAACTGCGGCAAGGAGGGTAAAAAGGAAAACAGCACAATTGTTATTCATGGTGGTTGCAAAGGGGAAATGTCCAAGATGCATTGACATATCTCACAAGCCATTTTCAGACCAGCTGCTATAGAGACAAGCTTGTTTCACAGCAAAAAGCTGGCCTCACCTTGTAGTTCATCAGCCCAACGCAATTGACCAACCAGATGCAGTAGTGATCTGCGCTCAAGCAGAAAGGGCATGGCCTAAGATAAATGGCAGGTTCATGACAATGACATGAGCTCAAAATGGACTGTATAATGCACCAGCAGCAAGAGCAGGCATAACATCCGTGCACACTGCCTTGAAGGAATTGATGACAGGGACACGGCAAACAAAAATACACAGACCAGCATGCGCTCTTTTCCTCAGTAGCACTTGCACCCACCCATCCGCAGCACGCATCTCCCCAGAACACTGCAGTGATGTGCGCGTTCAGGCTTCCATGCCTGTGGCAGCATGCAACAGGAGCAGGTGTGTATGACCAAGTCCTTGCAGCAACTCAAGAACGGCCATGCTTGAAAGGACTTAAGAAAGGTAGCCTGAATTTATTGATGCAAACCTCACCTTGTGAGGGTGGTCCATGGCCACCATGGATTCAAACAGAACACACATGGACATACACACACGCGCACGCACGCGCACACACACACATACACACACACATACATACACACACACACCTGACAGCGCTTGCAGTAGCCTGCGAGTGGGAGTGACAACTCAAACGGCTGAGCATATAGACGAATGCAATTTGTGGTTCCATGAAATGAACCATGATAAAAAGGAACCATGCCTGGTGCCTGCAGGCAGCATGAAGCAGCTCTGGCAAGCGCAACAACGAGACTTACGTGGCCTGCGAGGATCTCGTCTATCAAAGTAATAGTCCGAATATGACATCCTATCCAGTTCCAGACGCGCATGCTGCAAGCAAGGAGGAAGCAAAAGAGCATTTTCCAGCTTGCTTGAGAGCTGTGTGAGCGTGAGTGCAATAGGGAATGCAATGCAGAGGCCAGCACTGCGCATGGGCCATTGCATGTCGGGAGTGCAGGGGTTTTGATGGGACAAATAAGGGCACCTGCTCGTCCAAGAAAGGATGCCAATCCGGCGGCACTCTGCCTGGATCTGTCAGCACAGCCGCAAAGTAGGTCCACAAAACTAAAATGATCTGCACCAGAGCCAAGGTTGGTGATGTCGGTTATTGTGCTTGCAAGGAACACGCACTCAACAAGACAGGAAGAAGAGCAGGGTCGGGAACGGAGCAAGGTAGAAGACACTTTTTTGCATGATGCTCACTTCAGCGCAAAAATAAGTTTGTGAAGAGCGGTAGTGGGCACAGAAGGTATTCCTTTTCATGAACTTGCTCGGGTGGGCATACAGAAGCATGCATAGAGAAGGAAGCAAGCAGTCCTAGACGAGAGAGCTTCATAAAAGTTGCTTCTGTTTGCGCAAAAACAATCTCGTGACCTTACCATGAGAGTGAAGACTACCACCACCACTACCCCCTCCAAAATCCTGAGCCTTGAACTGCTAAAAATGAGTGGACCGTATGAAACAAATACCACCGCGTGATATGTAAGTGCTACCTGTGCAGAAACAAGGAGGCGCACTCAAGTATTAGGCATCTGAGTCCCCTAGAATTTATGTGTGGGAGACTGATCCTTCACAAGGGCAGTAATAAAAGCAGTTAAACATGCGCTGTCTACGGTGCTTCCAGTTAGTCCTCGTAGCTGCTCTTATCAGAACATTGCTCCAGCAAATGAGACAGCACGACTGCCATCCCGTTGGAGTGCCCTTTTCTCACCCCTTGTACTGCCGCTTACCATGGACAGCACAAGGAGCACCATCACATGCCCCAACATGCGCAGGCACCTGCTGCAGTACCTGTCAAGCAAAGGAGAAGGCATTCAATTTCAAAAGAGAGAAAAGCATGTGCAACTGTTAATACACATTTTATATGGGCTGATAGATCTTACGAATTGTACTGAGCGCGTGCACGTGCGCGCGCACACACACACATACACACACACGCACACACACACACATACACACACACGCACACACACACACACGCACACTCCCACCCCCACTCCCACCCCCACCCCCACACCCACACACAGCACAAGCGCATCTGATCAAATGTGTCGGGGTGTGGTGAAAAGAGTTGATTTGCTGAGTGCAACTCAATGTCACACACTCCTGTACATGCACTCACTGGAAGCAGTTGAGCCATTTGGAGCAGGAAAGCCACTTGGACTGCTGCTGCTGCTGCTGCTGCTGCTGTTGGGTGACACCAGCACTGCCCGTCCCCATCCCTTTATATCCCACACTAGTATTTGTTCTAAACAGGGTTGCACTTAGGCATGCGAGTAATCCAGCATCTCACTCTCTGTGTCCTCAGCTGAACACAGAAGAAGCCTCTGCTTACATATGGTACAGCCTTTGTTTACAAAGGTACAACATATTCAGGCAAAGCGGAAAAAAGTTTTGTTTTGTATAAGTAAATTGGGCATGAAGTAATTGACCAACCCTGTGCAACCCTAACAGCACTTGCAGTGAGAGTAAGAGCGATGTTCCAATAGGATAAACAATACCGATAATATGTATTGTTCTATATTATTTCATTAATTCTAGGTTATGAACCCTGTGATCTAGTTGATCAGTTAGTGGATTAGAAAAATTATTTTCCTCTTTATTTAAATGCGTGTCTTTGCTTAAATTTAATGAAACGACCGATTTGCAATGGCAAATCATGGGGACCATAAGTACCGGTACACTTTTTTGAGTATATTTCGGCTTGCACCTAGTCTAGGACTTGATATTCCAGGTCTCTTTATTATTGGAACGCTGTCCAAGACGGAGAGCATGTTTTCCTGAAATGCCCTTCTTATAAGAAGTAATTACTAGAATCCTAGTATTTGACAAACCTACGCTTGATTCCAGCACCTGTTTAGCTCTGCAGCCCCAAGTAGCGCATTGCGTCTAAGAAACTTCACGAACCAGGCTGATGTCCCAGGAATAGCCAGGTTAGAAACAGCAAGCTTGAAACGCTGTGACTCAGTTTCATGTTTTTGGGGCGGAGCCCCCCCTTCGGGAGCGTAGCCCCCTTATGTTCTTTTCACGTTTTCGGGGCGGAGTCCCCCCTTCGGAGGCGGAGCCCCCTTATGTTCTTTTCACGTTTGACTGGTCAACACTGAAAGAATAAAGCTTTGAGCCACCCAGGTCACCTCAGCTCATAAGGAGGGCACCATCTGAAAGCCAATTTTGCGCTGATTCTAGAGCAATCATTACTGATGATCCTTCAGGTCAGCATCCCCCCTGCTGGCCTGCAGGGTTCTGGACAGCGAAATTCCCGCAGCTCTTTGACACCGCCACCCCAAAATAAATAAATGATGATTATAAAATTTAGTTTCGGAGTTCAGTATGCGTTGGTTGATTCTGCTGGTGATTTCGTTGGCTTGAGTGGTGGTTGAGAGCGGAAGGAGAGTTATGGATGGTGGTAGACTTCAGGCTTTGGCAGCAGCGCGTGAAAGGCAGGAGCACTTCAATAGCACCCGTGATGCCAGGCGGGCGCGGGCACGGGAGAGGACCGCAGCGCGCAGGCAAGTCGATGATGATTCTAGAGCTCTCCGGAACGGACCATCAGGGGGGAAGGGTTCCCTTATGGGGGGGCTCCGCCCCTGTTTTTGTGATCTGCAGGATCACACCCAACTTGTTTGTACCTGTTCTCCAAATCAAACTGGTTTGGTTACATGTACCTTTCTGCTTCAGCTAAGCTGCCCACGTATGTAGGTACAGCTTTGTAACCCTTTCCTTTCCTTTGCATGGCCATATTTGAAATTGACGCTTTTGAACATACACAGCAGTGTACTGACCAAAATTTCTGAGCATTTCCATGATCCATTAACTTTTAAACCTTTTAGCATACTTTATTTCGTGCTATTTCATTAAAAAAAAACAGATCGCAACCAACATGATTTTTTTCATGTCCAACTTTTATGAGTTGAGCATTTTTTGGCCAGGTCTGGTTACAGGCCTCAGTATTTCCACTCAGCTGCCCTTGTAGGCGGATATAGCGTTAGGACCTTACCTCTAATCTTAAGATTATAGTTCCTTTATTCCTCTATATTCCTCTATAGTTCCTTACCTCTTTAGTTCCATACCTCTTTAGTTCCATACCTCTTTAGTTCCTCCACACCTCTTTAGTTCCACACCTCTATAGTTCCTCCATACCTCTTTGACCCCTGCAAGCAGATGTTTATATGACAATCTTTCTCGTAAATGCTGGACCTCAAAGCCTTTGGCCCTTTTTCCTTAGTTGATGTAGGGAGAGTTTCCTTTGCCTACGTAGTTTTTCTTTTCTTTTCTTTTCTCAGAGTTTTTGGCTGCTTGCACGGGCTTAGACAGATACAACATATTTACTCATTGTGTACCTTCTGCCCCACCTATAGCCATGCCAACATTTGCACACATCATGCGAGAATGGGCGGTTGCTGTTTTGAAGCTTTGCAGTGCATGCATGACCGATGGCGCTGAGACTTGAAGCAAAACGCATATCGTGAACGAATCTGACATGGCCTTTTACACCATTCCCAAAGTAATGCTGTTCTCTACTCTGAACATCATGTGTGAACAAGGAAGTGTTTTTTTTTCTGGAATCTGAAATTCCTGCATTCTGAGGGAGTGCAAGTGGTCACACTTTTCATGCTTGTTTCATGAAGAGTGACAGTGTGTGGTTCTCTTTAGCAATTGGCACTTCTGCACTCACTTCAAGGACTTGTTTCCTTCTCCAGTCGAAAGGGTTACAAGGGTTACAAGGGTTACAAGGGAAAAAAGGCCTCAGTCAAGACGTTTGACTGCTAGCCTGTTCATAAATACACATGAGGTCATGAAGAAAAAAAGGAAGTTAGTTGTTATCCTGGTTTAGAAAAAAGATTGATATCCTGGGAATTCACATGGTGAATTGTACCTAGACAGGGCATCCTGTGGGAGACGTGGAGATATAGAAAAGAGAAGTTGTGCTCAAAAAGTGAGGCATACTTTTGACGGAGAGAGCAGACCTGGGGATTGGAACATCTGAACAACACATGTTTTTCATCTTGTATGTCATCAAAATCACAGATATCACAGACTGGAGAAGTACTATTGGACCAAGTAGCCCATTAAACTCGGAGAGCGTGTACCTGCAGCCTGAATCTGGCAGTGTTGCAAAGGACATGATGGGGAAGATCCAAGTACATGTATTTAGGCATTGTATAAGGTCGGTGAATGGCATGTGCGTTTCTGACAGGGAGAGCGCACCATTGATGGTAAGTCAGCCGCTTACTGTTGCTTACTCTTGGATCAGGGGCTGTGAATTGGTTCCAATAGTCCAGGTGTCTAGATCTCAGGTCCACCACAAATTGACTGAGGTTCACAGGGTCACAAGCCATAATTTGACGTTTCATCAGATCCGAGTGAGCCAAACCATCCAGCGCAGATAAGAGGTGGGACGTCCAACAAGAATCAGTCATGGAGCTAAGGCTGATGTCAGCATGGAGAACCTTTTTGAGAAGGAGACTGTTGCACTTAGTAAGCGAGTTGTAGAAGCGCATAGTGGCACGAAACCAGTTGAATTGAAAAGGTTGAATGCCACATTCTCGTAAAATGCTCCAAGATGGTGTTGTGGATTTCACTCCAAGAAGATTTCGCAAAACGTTCAGGATCCACTTCTGCAACAGTTTGTCCATTTCTGCGCCCTGCCGTAAGTAAGGAGTGGCCCATATCTGGCTAGCATACATTCCTGCTGGGATAGCGTACGTTTTTAGGAGCAGATGAGCGCATGCAGCCGATTTGTAAGCTTGTGGTCGTGAGCAAAGGCTTTGACACGATAAGTCCCCGCCATGCAAGGTTTCAGAGCAGCCTCAGCAGCAGTGGAAAGGTTGAGACGTTTGTCACAGACCATACCCAGATATTTAAAAGAATCAGTGTAGGGCAGGTTTTCACCATCATACAACAGTTGGGGAAGAGTGTCAGCTCTGGAATTGAAGCAGACGACCTCAGACTTATTTGTGTTGACCGTCAGGCAAATTCTGGTTGCATAACCCTGCAACTTGTTCAACATGGCTTGCATGTAGGTGTTGTTGTTTGCAGTCAAGCGAGGTCATCTGCATAAAGCATATGAGAAACATGAAAATTCGGTAAGCCTGTCACCGCGCCTGTTTCCCCATTTGTGATGCAGCCAATGTCATTAGTGTAGATTGGGAATAGGAGTGGTGACAGTGGGCACCCTTGTTTAACTCCGTGCGTTGGCTGAACACTTGCCCGTTTTCTCCGGATTAGGAAAAAAGCCAAATTGACTGTCAGGAATAATGTTGTATTTTGCACACCAGTCTTGAACCATGGAGCGGAGGACATTTGTGTACAGGCGGTAAAGTGTGTTACTGACTGCAAGCATCCGGTAGTTTGAAGGATGTGTCACAGCGCCCTTTTTGTATATTGGTGCAAGTTTGGCAGCTTTCCAGGATGAGGGGATGCGAGCAGTTTTGAGCATAAGCGTGAAGAGTTGTGAAATGTATGGAGCCAGCACATTGTGATGTTCAAGACCTCTGTCATGACGTCTAGGGACAAGTTTGCACGCATGTTTTATGAAAGGAGGTAGGACTGTGTCAAAGCCAGGTGAAGAAGAACTGCTCATGTTGGAAATGTGCTTAGAGACAAGGGAAGTTAGCTCAGCTTCCCCAGGCAGATTGAAAGGTTCTCCAGTCGAAAGAAAGAAAAGAAAAACTACGTAGGCAGAGGAAACTCTCCCTACATCAATTAAGGAAAAGGAGACACATTGGCTCAGAAGAGCCGTGAGCCGGCTCCACCACAAAGCTACAAAGAAGAAAAGCTAATGGGGATCTGGAGGGTTACTGGAAGCACCCGGCTCCAGAACCTGGCTGTGAGAAGCATCACTATTTTCCATAGCACGTCTAGTGGTAACAAGCGACATTTGTTCACAAGTTTAGTTTGGTTACGGGCACCCTTTTGCTTCAGCTAAGCTGCCCTTGTAGGCAGGTACAGCTACGTAGCCCTGTCTTATCCCTATAGTACTATATATGACTATATATATGACTAGTCATGAGGGAGTGTGTTATTAATTTGATAAAAAGGATGAGAGGTGTGTGGAATGATGATGCCTTGGCAGAGCACGCCGTGACGGTGAGCGCACAAACAACAACTAAATACCATCTCTGGGTTGCACTTCTTTTGAAACCTTTGCCTGTTCATGGCACACCCTTTTCTGTCCCTAGGTATTTGCATCTTGACTTAGGCAAGCACATGCTGATAAATGTAGCGCGCTTTCGTTCACGTGCTCGAACCCTGAGAGTTGAGACATCACTTTGGCAGGAACATACATCTGAAAGTGATAAGTGTGACCAAGGAGGGCTCCAAGATGAAAAGCATGCCGTGTTCCTTTGTTCTAGCGATCCTGTGTGTTCTCTCAGAAAAAAATTTGCACATCTGTTGAAAAGAAAAGAAGAGTTTACACCAGCCACAAGGCCGCATGCATTAAGGAAAGCTGCCCCCGCAGGCAGGTACAGCTATGTAACCCTTCCCTTCCCTTCCCTTCCATTAAGGAAAGGTTCCCTAAGTAGCAAGCTAGAAAGGGTCTCACCAAAGGGCCCTCAAGCCTAAACTAGACTAACTTAGTCTAGCTTTAAGCTAGCCCAGGAGAAAGCCAGAAACAGAGCTAATGAGGATCTGGAGGGTTGGCTGCCATGCTCCTGAGCGCCCGGACTCTCCTTCTCCTCCTCCACGCATCTGTTCTCTGACCTCCCCTCTACTCAAAGAACTTTTCTGGAAGAGTCAGGCGCTTTTTATTATGCTCAACTTGAGCAGCTTGAAGCTAGCTAGGAGGATGTTCTTCATTTCTTGCAGAAGCAAACTAATGAGACTTTTCGTTTTATTTCCGATCTCATGGATATTTTTTGTGCAGTTGGAACAGTTGAGCAGCCAAACTACCTGGCTGAATGTAAAACCCCATTGTAACTATTGTAACTAACTTGAATCCGCCCGTGCCCTGTTTCAATTTGTCATCATAAGGGATGTGCTCCCACACAGGGTAAGTGTATGTCTAGGAGTTGGTTAAGCAAGAAAATGCCCCTTGCCCTACTAATCCAAATAGACCAACCACTTCCACCTCACATTGGGTACTCAGCAGTACGGAAAGTACGGAAAGTAACGGACAGGTAAGAAGCAGCACAACCCCAGTCAGGCAAAACAATTGCTCAAAAACTGAAGGCAGAATCTCGCTCGGAGCTTGTGTTGCACCTAAAAATCGTTATTCACATAATTCACCCTGTCAGCCGGATTCGGTTTTGGTGTCTCTCAAGGGTTTCAATTTCTGCAAAACCTTCCAAGCCCATCGTAGGCAGGCACAGCTATGTAATACTTTCCTTAAGCCTGCATCTGTGCATTAATTGGAAAAGGCAACCTTCTGTAAAAAGTACAAAGAAAGTACAAGTCAAAAATTACATTATGCCAAGCACCACTGACTGCTATATGCTGTCTCCCTGTTCATTGCATCCCTGCTTCGGCAGGTGTTTTGGTGGTCATGGAGTCCACAGCATGCACAGCCTCTTGAAGCTCCAGCCAGATAGCCTGCAAACACAGGTGTAGAATGATGGCAACTTCCTCATCATGCACGGCACCTGCAGTTTCCTCCGATGTGGAGGGGATATTCTTGACCTGCCTGCAGGGGAGGGGAATGTTTCTGAGCCCCCAGGCGTTTTCTGTCCTTGTCAAAATACTCTTTTCAAACCATTTGTTTGTGGGGTCGAGGGCTGATTGCTGAGTCATTGCGCAATGCACGCAGTCAGTTCGTAAACTGCAAATACCTTCCCTTTTAAGGCACCAGCTGCCTCACCAGCAAAATCCATTCCTCACTCTACGAGCACCAAAGTTTGATGAACGCAAACTATGAGCTTATGAAAGTTGCTACTATTTCTTACCAAGGAGTCAGGGCATACACAGATCATTTTCATCGTCTTCTTAACTGTCTCGGAAAATGAAGATGATAGCTAAAGTCTAGATAGGGACCAGACAGAGAATACCTGCATTACGAGCGTTGAACCAGGAGGAAGGCAACCAAAACAGCCTTTTTGCATCCCACCCTTCCAAACCTGCCAGCTCCCTGTAAAACCCTGCCCTCCCGCTACAACAACAACTCCACCTCACCTTGTATACCATGCGCTGGCGCTTAACAGCACTCTGGCCCTCAAATAAAGGACTGATGACCTCAATGGACACGTGGCGGCCATCCCTGCATACAAATGCACCATGCCGACCTGAGATCAAGGCTTGCGGATGCAGCTAACCTCAGCAGAGGACCATTTCCAAAACATTGTATTTTTTGTCCTCATAAGACTGCAAGAAGCAATGCCACTGGCAGCTGCACACTCATACGAACGTGCATGGAAGGCTTAAAGGTTGTAATTGATTGAATTCATCTTTTTTCACATCTAATTTTCATTCCACCAATTTCCCTGAATGTTGTTCCTTGTTGCTTGAGCGAAAAAACGAATGCAAACGATGTGCTTGTTTCCTGCGAAAGGTGCTGGACACGTTAGGCCTGACACAGATGAAAACACGCATGCATGCAAGCACCCTTTTCCTTATGATGCACATTTAGGTGCAAATCATTAATTTGTACGGTGCGCAGTGTGTAGGCAGGAACCTGCATGTTCTTCTTGTTGTCAAGTCTACACTTTCAAAGCTTCTCAAGCAGCACATTTGCATGCACTGAACGCTTCCTCGCTTGAGCAGGTGGTACTTTTGCTTCTCGCTGGCAGTCTAGGTATGAGATGTGTGTGTGTGTGTGTGTGTGTGTGTGTGTGTGTGTGTGTGTGTGTGTGTGTGTGTGTGTGTGTGTGCGCGTGCTTGCTCCCCCTACCCGTAAGCATCAGCGATCCGGACGTGCTCTGTCTCCAGGTCAGCTTTGATCTTGGCTTGCATGGCCGCCACGAGTTCGGCAGCGATCTGGCCAGCCGGTGCTGCGTTCATCACAGAGGGCTGGGGCTCGTCGGAAGAGGAGGGCTGTGGGCCGGACACTGGAATGCTTCTGACAACTAGTCTAGTTGCGCTCCCGTAGGAGGTTGAAGGGGCGCTGCTGGCTGCATCGCTCCAGATGCTTGAGGAAGAAGAAGGGGCATGTGCAGAAGCAAGTGCGGGTCTGGAGTGGAGGGGTGCAGCCGGAGAGCGGAAGAGCGAGAGCTTGGAAGATGAGAGGAGTGCAGCCATTTCGCAAATCAATCAAAACACGCAAAATATTTTTTTGTAGTTGTTTTAACGTAGCGGTATGCCGATGTAACTCTCGTGCTCTTTGTGTTTGAGGGACACTACTTGTCCCTTGTCTGACTAGTTAAGCAAAGACAGGAGGCACTTGAGGCTGCAGCACTTCTCAGATAAAGAGCTGCATGGTTTCTGTGCTGTTCATGGGCTCTCCAGTCCTCTCAGCCATCAGCCACCATGCGCACCGGGCTTGCATCCTGCCCTTGTCCCACAACAGTGCATCCAGGGGCAGCCTCCTCCTCAGAGCAGCAGTTCCTGGTGCTCCTGCAACACTCGATCTACCGCCCACAAAAACAAAACCTCCATCTATTAGGAAAAGCAGAAAGCCTGACGCTGCCGATGCAGCTGACAGCAGCCCAAAGCCCTTCCGTACAGTTGGCACCCTCTTGTCTGCACCCCCAGCTCCCCCTCAGCAGCAAGAACAGGATGTTGTGGCAAAAGACCTGGCTGCAGCCTCCAAGGTCTCCCTGATGAAATGGAAGGTGCGCATAGGAACAGGCTAAATGCAACGCTTTGCCACATGACAGTCAGCTCGTGGTGTTGATGACTTCTGTTCCTTTGCATACCAAGTTGTGACGTTCACATGCATTGCGCGCACACACACACACACACACACACAAGCACACAAGCACACACATACACACACACTTGCACATGCACATAAACACACATGTGCACACGCAGGTGGCTGACTTGAAAGCCATGCTGGCAGAGCTGCAGCAGCCCAAGACAGGCAACAAGGAGACTCTGGTAGAGCGACTGCTTGAGACCATCCAGCAGGTTACTGAAGGAGGCAAGCCTACCAGAAAGCCGGCCAGGAAATTGAGAAAGTTGTCAAGGGCCGATGCAGATGGAGCAGATGGTGGAGCATCCAGTCGTGCACAGTCACCACTCAGTCCTGCACCTGCTCCTGCTGAGGAAAGCACCAGCAGCAGGGGAAGAGGAAGTGGCAAAAAGAAGATGAGCAAGGAAGGCATGCTAAAAGAGGGTTCCGACAGCAGGGATGCAGGTGGTGAGGGAGATGGCGCAGGAGAAGGGATGGGTAGCACTGCAAGGTGCGCTGCACCTGGCGCTGAACCCAAGAAGCATAGCAAAAGCGCAAGTGACGTAAAGCTGTTACAGCACAGTAGGAGGTCTGGTGCCAGGCAAGAAGGGGGAGGTGTGCCATCCCCAACCCAGGAGCCAAACAGCAGCAGCAGCAGCAGCAGCAGCAGCAGCAGCAGCAGCAGCAAAACAAGCGGTGTTACAGGGAGGAAGGATACCACCACAAGGGCCCGGGAGAAAAAGCTTGCAGTTGACGAAGAGAGCATCCAGCCCCCAATGCCACGAGGGGATCCCACAGCCATTGGCTCAGAGCCGCTGCAGCCCTTGCATACTCCAAAATGGAAGAGAGTGGAAGGCGTAGAGGTGCCCCTGGCAGACGACTCATTCCTGCCCCCTATGCCGGTGAGGCACGCACAGTGTACACAACCTCCTTTGAAGGCTTTGCCTTGTGCTAGTTGGGGGACTCATAGGTTCCTGAGGTTCTTGCATGGCTCGTGAGCCTTTTTCTCTGATCATTTCCTGAATGAATGAACTTTTGGAGAGTAAAGGAGAATTTATGGTAGAGGGCCTTTTGATTGCTCTGCAGACAAGTAGAGCATGGCAGCATTGAGTCAATAGAGCATATTCAATCCATTTCTTGCTGCTCACAAATTTGTTTGCCAGAGAATAAGCTTAAAACTTTTTCTCGGCTACAGGTGATCAAGTAAAACTCAGGCAGCAAGCATTTGGTAAATCCTGCAAAATCAAACTAACGAGCCCCCGTCCTCTCCTCGGCTACAGGTCAACCCACGCGGTAAAAACTATGGTCTCCATGAATCAGACCTTGCACCAAGTCAGGTCAGTTGCCGGTGCACTAGTTTCTGGATGCTGACAAGTACCATTTGGGATTTGTGATGGAAATTAGGGCATGGGAGTTGTTATCATCAGCGCGTAACACGGTTCGTTAGCGCTTGGGCATCATGCTGTGCTGTAAACACGCATTTGCTCCAACTTGCTGTTCCATCAAAGCATACATCTGCTAGCTGTGGAAAGTCAGATGTGTGGTGTGCAGTACTGTGAAGGGACTAAAAACAACCAAAGCCGCATTCTGGCTGTAAAGCATAGGAAGCAACAAACAGCCTCATCCTCTTCACATGACGATGCAGCTTCTGTGCGCTTTCAGCAAAAGGGTGGAGGTTGTTATTGTTTGCGCAGCACTGCCAGGTACCCGATTGCAGAGTGGTAGAGATCTCCCTGCCCTGTGTTTGGCCAGGAAAGGATGAGCAGCTTTGTAGAATGCGAATTTCACCTTTTTACTGGAGCATCCTCAGCATGGTCAAGTTTGGCCATTTACTTTTTGAACTGCTGACACCCTGCGTGCGAGCTGCAGCTGAAGGGAATACTGGACAGCAACCCCACAGACATGCAGCTGGCTTTCCTGGGCACGGCAGCCTTTAAGCCCCACCAGAGCCGTGCCCTCGGCTCCATGGCGCTACTACGTGGGAAGGATGTGTGGATCTTTGACTCAGGTGCGCTTGTTTAGGGGGAAGACTTGGCGCCTGGGTGTTTCATACGCTGTGTGTTTTGCATTTTCTTGCAGGTAGCTGAAATAGGTAAGCAGAGCATGTGTATTTATGAGTTAATACCGGCACACAGGGTCAAACAACCTTGCACGTGAGCCCTTGCTGCGCTTTGTTGGTGCCTGCTGTCTGTCCCGATCTAGGTCTAGGTCTGTTGTCGGTGCCATCACAGCATAAGCAGCAGGATGGTACCTGCCAGAGTAGGCACTGCCAGACTAGCAAGCACAGAAGTTCCCTAGTGCATAGTTCCTCCCTCTTCACATACAGGGTTTACAGTGTTAATGTACATCTCCTCCCTTCTCACATACAAACCAGGATTCCTGCGTGCCAACTGGACTCGGCTGCCGTAACACAAGCCGTCTCAGCTAGCATTCTGAAAGCCTCCTAGCACCCCTGGCTTGCATCATTTGTCTGCACATCAATGATCAACCCCTCAACCGCAGTGCACTCACCCTCCTCCCCCCAACACCACTTCCCCCCTCAGGTGACGACCTGCAAAGGCAGCTGGGTGCCCTCCCTGCCGTGCGCCCCTCCAAAGTCTTCCGCATTTTCATCACCTGCATCACACCTGATTGCCTGCTGGGCCTGCCTGGCCTCATGTGCACCATCAGCGCAGCACGCGCGCGCGGCCATGCCAGCGCAGACATCCCGGTGCACATCTATGGCCCGCAGGGCATCGCTGAATTCCTCTGCACTGTGTTCAAGGTGCGGAGCAGAGTCCAGACTGGAGGGTGCTGTGTTTGATGCGGGTTCAAATCTGGGTTTAAGCATTGCATTTGCCAGATCAAAAGTGTGCGTGTCACCCTTGCTTCTTCTCACTGGAAGAATGCTATCCAGGATGCTTTTCCCTTGAGGAATGGACCACACCTTCAAAATCCATTTCGTCCATCTTGGCTCAGACCTGTCTGTTCTCATTCGTTTCACTATGATCCTTATCTGTGACAAGCGCCTGATCGTGCCATTTCCACCGCAGGTCTCTAATACGTATCAAGAAATCAGCATGGTGGTATTCGAGTTTGTGCCACATGCAGTTGAGGAAGGCGATCGCCATCCAACTCTGTTCAACAAGTGGGTGTTCATGGCTTTCTTTTCCCCACTGGATATTGCTTGTTGCACTATTGCAAAAATTTGACTCGAAAGGTTCAGGGGCTGTCTCACCTTGCTGTAATTTGTGTGTTGTAAATAGAAGGTCACCTAGGGTTGCCAAAGCCCTGCCACTCAATTGGGCACAGTGCACATGACTCCAGATCAGGGCTGTGAAAGTACGGTTGACGGTTCGGTGTACAATTTTACGGTACGGTACCATAATTACGATAATTTCCGTAATTTTACAATTTTCTGACCGTCTAGACGGTGGAAGGACGTTACGGTGGACGGTACGGTTCGGCAATCTGCTGCTGAAACAAAAATGACACTTGAAGTGTCCAATTCCATCAAAACCACATACAAACAAAGCTAGATGACTGCTGGACTGCAATTGCCAACCCCTGGCTGCCTCAGAATTCCTGGATGGACCCCCCCGGACCCCGCACAAGTTTCCTTCAAGTCATGGGCATCAGTCCTTTTTCCCAGTGCCCTCCCCCCACTGCTCAGCTACCCTCGCTCTCCTCACTGTCCTGCTCCTGCTGCTGCTGCTGCTCTTGCTCTTCCTCCTCCTCGCAATCTGCAGGCCCTCAGCGCATGCGCAGCTGTTGCTGGCTACGCTCACCTGCACATACTGCTCCATCACCCAGAAATTCTTCTTGCCCCTACCCTTTTTCTGGGCAAGCCCCCTGTGTTGAGGCCTGTTGTGGGGGGGGCCATCAGGCTCCTTGGGACTGGCAGGCTGGAGCCCCCCAGGGCATTCCTTGCACGCTTGGCACTATTTTGCATTTGTATGGTACACTATAGTGCTATCTAATGTGTATTTCGATGTGGAGTTTCATCCACAGGCGCGGCTGCATTTGCGTGCCAGCAACGTGTGGCTCAGCACAGCCAGACAATGCAACCGACTGGTCGATTTTCTACCGTAACATTCACCAAACCGTCATTGTACGATTTAAACCGTACCGTACCATCAATTGTACCGTTTAGACGGTCTGATTTCTTAGAGACGGCGTAGTTTCACAGCCCTGCTCCAGATCCTCTAGGCAGGGCTTTCAACAAGGAAGGCTGGGCTTCAACTCGTGCTGTTAAGGTTCTGTGGTTAAGCAGGGTGCTCACATGCCACTTCATCATGGCTACAGGCGTGCTCGTGTGTTCCGCGCGCTGGTGCCGCCAGATGCTCTCAATCCGAAGGGCATCACCAATGGCAACTTGGACAGCTTCATGCCGACTTATGGGGTGAGCCTGTGACCCTAGAGCTTTTGTCTATTTTTTGAACTACTTTATGACATACTTGTCCACTGATGTAAGGTAAGACAAACCCATCTGTCACCCATTGTTGATTTGGCCAGAGGTTGTACAGAATGGTTATTGGCTCACGGATCCTCTTCTGACTTGCAGCGTGCTGAGATCCGGAAGGGCGCTTTTTCCTCCGGAGGCCCACTTTCGTTTGACCCTCGAGCTGGCTTCCTGCCCTTCCCGCATCCCACGCCAGGAGATCTGACCAGGCACGTGGGGGCATGCAGAGAAAGTGACAAAATGATATTAAAGACGCCTTGTATGCCTTGATGTAGAAGATGCCTTGCCGAGTCTGGGATAAGGAGACATGTAGTTGACAAAATCCTCATGCTGTTCAGCTCAGACTCAGTCACCCTAGCTAATGCATTTTTTTCTGTTTTGCGCATTTTTGAGCCGATACTTGGGTGTCTTTGTGCCAAGCTATTTGTGCCACCCAGGCTCTACAGTAAAATCTGCCCTACGCCTATCAGCAGCTCACCTCACCCCACCCACGTTCCTTACAGCTGAGTGCTTTGATACAGGACGCAGCCAAGCCCAGTTTGTTTGCTGGTACACCTGCAGGTCCCAAGAGGACTTGCCCTTGGAGAGCCTGACATGGACAGTGCAAGCAGATATCAGCGCGCGCTTCACTGTGGTGGCTTTGCCCAATGGCGCACAAGCTCAGAGTGATGGCAGAGAGCAAGAGGGGCACCTTGTTTTGGCCTACATCGTGCAGGTAATGCTTTTGGAGCATCCAGCTGCAAAAGAGTGTTGCCTCTTTTGCAACAATCAAGTTGCTTGCTTGGTATGATTACAGGCTGTGCTGGCCTGAGTTTGCCAAGCGTGCCCATGTGCCCAGAGGCTTATTTCAGGGGATACAAGCCAATATTGCTGACCATCAGCACGTCTCTTGCTGTGCAGTATGCAGCATATGCGATATGCAATGTAACGTGTGTCCCCAGAGGCCCACTTTGGGGAGCGTAAGCAGTAAGCTTCTCCAAGCTTGCAAACTCTGTAAGGCAGCTCTCTAGTGCTGCCGAGGTGGGGGGAGTTGCGGCAAGAATGCGACCCTGACCATGGTGGCACCCATTGCTGTACAGGAGGCGGACCGGTTGGGATCTCTGCTTGTTGACCGGGCTGAGGCTCTTGAAGTGGAGTCTGGAGCCAATTTTACCATGCTCAAGGACGGCAAGACAGTGCTGGTGAGCGTGAGGAGCCTGATGGCCAACTTCCTGGTGCAAGGTGTTAGATGTGCCCAAATGCCCAGATCCAGACACTCTTGTGCCCCTGCTCTGCAATCCCCTTTTGCTTGTTTTGTGTGTTTTGCTGCAACGTCTCTGCTCCAAGTATGCAGGCAGGCAGGCGTGGGAGGCATCTCTGAGCTTCAGTGATTGTTCTTGCTTTTGCACTTGTTGGGTGAGACGTGACAGGTTGCTTTCCTTGCCTGCATGGCCATTAAAGGGTGCCTCCACTGTCATTTAAGCAAGACAAATGATGAGGCCCAACTTCCACGTGCCTGCTTATGCTGCCATCCTTTCACCCTCCTTTTCTGAATCTCTACTTTCTTTGCCTGCCCCCTGCAGAACAAGCATGGCCAAGGGGTCGCCAGTGCCATGTGTGTGACCGCCCCTAAGGTGGGCCGTAAGGTGGCTATCATGGGCAGTGGGGCAGCCCTCCCTGCAACCAACTCAGCCTTTGTTAAGCACGCCATGGGCGCAGACGTGCTGGTGTCAGGGGCCGTGGCACCACCTTCCGGAGGCCACCTGGGAGACAGCCAAGAGCCTACTAGCCACGGATTCACGCCCAGCCTGGGAGCCGCTGCGTTGGGTGCGCTGGCCGCGCAGCTAGGCGTGGACCGCCTGATGCTGGCACGCTTGGACATGAGGTGTGTGGTCCCAGGGTATGGGTGGGCGAAGCATGTATCACCTGTGTTATGCATACTATGGAGGATGTCCTGCAAGTGCTTGATTGCGCTGCAATACTTGTGAGGGCACTCGACAGTGCTAAAAAAGGGGGTAATGGAGGGTAGGGGGAGGAGTGGTGGGGGCGCAATTGCTGCCCCCTTTCTGCATCCTCAGGCCTACAGACAAACACGCGATTCAGGAGTTTGTTTGTCTTGGGATCTGCCCAAGTGTTCGCTAATTGATTGTGTTCATGCATCATGTGGTGCAAGCCTGCTCCCTTCATCTATGCACAGAAAGAAGCTACATGTAGCTCGTAGAAGTTTCAAATGGAATTAATGTGCGACTTTCCAACTCTTCCCTCAGGTCTGATTTGGAGGCAGCCTTCCGTGCTTATTCCAGCAAATTCAATTGTGTTCATGTGCAGCCACACTCAGAATGGGGAAAACTCAAAATGAAAAAAGCGTCAGAAAAGTAAGTTTCAAGCGCGTATCACTTTTAGAACGCTCACCAGCAGCAATTTCACCAGCAGCAAAAAGGGGAAGAGGGGGCGATTTGACAGAGGGGGTTATTTGAGGGCGAGAACAGTTGGGAGTGTAGGCAAACCTCTGAGCCCAAATATCTGCTTTCTCTCACGGAGCGCTTCCTGTGGATTGTTTTCCACTTTAAACATGCAGATCTAATTTCTATCTTAAAAGGGCTTGTAAATAAAATTTGGGGTAGAAAATTTGAGATTTTTGCAGGTCCCTTGCCAAACTTTGATATGGCTTAGATCACTTGCACATCGTAATCCAGGATAAATGATAGAGGAAATAAGCTAGAACCATCTCAACTATCTGGTGTTGTTTATTCTGGATTACCATGGGCAAGGTGGTCAAATATGAGATCAGATTTCCGCACTCCTGTGGCGACGCTGGTGAGCCTCGGAATACAGTATCCTTTCCTCAGAATTTGGAATTCCATCTGAATCTTGCCCTGGCCCCCAGACGCTCATCCTCCCCACCTGATCAAGTCCCCAGCCACCGCCGTCAGCGGGCCAAGCCAGTTAGTGGTTATCTGAAAAGGATCTGGCCGGTATAAATCCTGCATGCTTAAGGTCCAGCACCTGGCACACTTTGCAAAAATGCACTTTTTTAATGCAGGGTTGCTCAGCTAGGCCCTGGAAAGAATTGTGTGCTCTCAGAACCAGCTGACAGTATGGCTTCCATAATTCAGCCTGCTCGTTTTACCTGGCTCGCTGCTTTTTCTGAACAGGTTTTTATGTCCACTTTTTTCTGCTGGCATGTTCTAGCTTCCCTGGTTTGAACAACTGCCTTTGTATCTTCCCTGGCTCCTTATCACAGGCAGCTGCAGCAGGTCTTGCAGCAGGGCACGTCTGCATACCAGCTGGCACCTGTGCGGCAGCCTGGCCCAGGAACAGAGGGGGAAAAGGCTAGCCGGGAAAGTGAGGAGCGTGCTGATGAGGTGCAGGATGTGGGCTGGAGTAGGCAGGCGCTTGAGGCTGCTGAGTCTATGTATGTCCAGCAGCTGCAGCAGGAGGCCTTGGAAAGTGTGGCCCAAAATGGCGCTTCATGTAATGTCTCAGTGCCTTTTGACTTTTGGTTGCATGTTTTGGAGAAGCATGGATAAGATGTACTTGTGATATTTAGGATGAACCCAACCCACGCCTCAGACTTATCTTGAAGTTGCATCAGTGTTAAGAGTTGAGGGAGTGCTCGAATAAATCTTCAGGTTTGGGTACTTGCGCGTGCGCTTCCAATTTTTTCATTGATCACTCATCATTCTTCACACTTTTGTCTTGCCTTTATGCCATTAATGTTCCGGACAAATCAAACGAGCATGTAAAGATCTTCATCTAGACCTGTTGTCGTTGTTGTTTAGTGAATTTTTTGGTTACCCTACTCTGAAAACTAAAATGTTTTTCCTTGGGAACTTCCTTGAAGTGATTTGAACATAACAGAGCTGGCTCAGCACTGAAAAAAAAGGGCAAAACAGCTAAGCTTTTCGTCAAATACTCTATCAAATGGGGAAAAGTCGTCCCCAAAAATAGGTGTTCTTAGAATGCTCATTGCATAGGGTGCCCCAAACTTATAACACTTTGGATTCGAAATGTAGCCTGTCCCAGGCTTTAAAAGGACAAGAGCTTGGCTGTTCAAGGTAAGGCAAGGTAAGGCTAAATTGCCTTTAAGGCCCTCAAAGGCCCGGTGCTGCTGAGCGGAAAAACACTTGGGCATGTAATCAAACCTGGCCAAAAGCTCAAGTCAATATAGGAAGAATGTAGGGAAAAAAAAAAAGAGAAAAACTGCGCAGGTAGAGGAAATTCTCCCTACATCAAATAAGGAAAGGAGACACATTGGCTCAGAAGAGCCGTGATTCTACTCCACCACCAAGCTACAGAACAGAAAAGGTTGGAAATTTTCCTTTCTCCCAAAAGATTTTACGCAGGGCTGTGCCTTCAGAATCATAGAACAGAACAGCAAACACAGTTTGGGAGGGGCCAGGAAGGCTCCAAGGAAAAGTTTCTTGTGACGGAGCCCCCAAAAATGACCAAGCCTATAGGGGACCCCTAGCTAGGGGACCCTCTGGAAACGGTCGGTGTTGCTCCGACCGTTCAATTGAATCCATCAGATCCGATGAAGCTGTAGGAAATCTTGAAAAATTCAAACAAGAGTGCCGTTTCTTGGCAAAACTATTTAAATCGGTCGGTTTTGAAGATGGGGACTCAGATCGATCTAGTCAAAATCTTAACCAAACGTAAAAATCAGCAAAACCTACCACCTTGCTCGCCCCTTTCACACGACGCCGATGGACTTCTCCACTTTCCCTCCTCTTGCGGTCCAGCTCACCTCTGCTCATTCACACCCCCCATCTGTGCTTCCTCCAGCAAGGTTGCTCGTGAAGAACCAGGCTTCAAAGGTAGGGCCGTCAATTTGAATTTCTGTACAGGTAGCCAAACGTTATGGTAAGAGGAGAGGGAGAGAGCTCTCGAGGGGTTTTAAAACTGTCTGTTGCACCATGCGCCGGAACTGTGCCTGTCGGAACAGGCAAAGCAGAAGGGTGCAGCTGCTTCGGTGCAGCTTGCGGCTGTTGTCGGTGAACATTGGCTGCTTGTAGGGCCACTGCTGCAGCAGTTGCTGCTGGCGCTGCTGGTGCTGCTAGTCCTGCAGGGACAGCTGCTGTGGGTGCATCCAAGGCTGCTGTAGCCATCCATGCAGGGCCAACTGCTGCGGGTGCAGCCGCAACTGCAGCTGCTGGAGCTGGCCTTGCAAGGGGCTGCTGCTCCATCTGCTGGTGCCACTATGGCAGCTGCTGCTGATGCATCCAGCACAGCAGGTGGACCTGCAAAGGCGGCTGCTGAAATGCTGCTGCTGCAGGGGCAGCACCCGCAGCTAGCTGCAAGTGGAGGCAGTGTTATTGTAGCGAAGTTGTAGTTGTGGTTTTAGAGCCCCCACAACAAAGCTGTACAGTATGTAGAATGGCAAATTGCCCTGACAGTTTTCTGCTGGGCTAAGGCAAGATCACAACAGCTTGCTTCACAGTTCCTGTTGCCTTGTTGTTTAGGGCGCTATCGGGCACCTTGAAGTCACGCCTCTAGCGGAGCAGGGCAGGGCAAGCAGTGGTTGCCTTGAGAGCAGCAGCAGCAGCAGCAGCAGCAGTGAAGGCAGCGACGAAGAGTATGACCCATCATCAAGCCGATTTAAAAGCAAGAGCAAGGTTACCGCAGCAGGCCGGCCAGGCATCCACAAAGTAAAGCGCGCACAGCCACGTGGGGCACTGGCTGGTACCCAGCAAGGATGCACACCGGCAATTTCTGTGCAAGCTACAGCACGGCAAAGCAAAGCACCCATGAAATCAGGGGCAAAAATGCCATGGCCCCAACAAGCAAGTGCAGCGGATGAGGGGGCACCCCTGCTGGTGCCACCCAACAAGGAGCCCGTGGCAAAGAAGCGCCCTGCCAAGGCATCATATGGGGTCAGTACACCCTCGTTACATTACAATTCATAGAATTCGGAGCAGGGGAGAGAAGGAACGCGCTTGTGTTCAGCAGGTCTGCCTTGAGAGGAGGCAGTTTTTTGGTTGTCCATTTATCCACAGCCGCAAGTGTGCCATTGTCAGGGTGAAATATTTGAGCAAATAATAAGCATTACAGGCATGGCTGACAACATATCTGGTAACCGGATCTGCATTAGTCTGGATGCTTATGATTTCCCTCTTATGTCGGGGGACTCAATGCTTGCTTGTGTAAGTGCAGATTCTAAGGTCTACTCTTAAGCATGCAACTAAGCTCCATTGCTACCTCTCTCCCTCTCTTTCTCATGCATGGATCTGGTGTGGAAAATTGGCTCCCCATGCTAACTGTTTTCTTTGGTCCCAAGTGGCAAGAGGAGTGAAGACAGTGGCACGGGCATTGGCAGGGGCAAGGACAAGAGGTGCACTGGAGACAATGGGGTTACCTCCATGCCTCTTCTTGCTGCAGAAGCCCCAGACCATGGATTTGGTGTTCCCTGCAGCTGCCACATTGAGACGTTCCAGTGAGCAGAGTTTGCTGTTCGAGGTCCAAGATCCCTCATTTGATCTGGAAGGAGATGCAGGGGTGGTAGGCAGGTGGGTGACGGGGTTGCGGCACGCCTTACACTATAGCAGTGATTGCTTCGTCAACTTGTTACTCTTCATCAAAAGGGCTTGATGTCAAGCAAATTGAAGATGGAGAGTGCAATGCAAGGGTCCTGGAAAAACCCTTCCCCACTCTGTGCATCAACTAACTCTTGTGTCGTTTCTTGCATTGAGGATAACACAGGACACAGGATCTTACCCTAAATTATCAATCGTTGCAAGCAGGATCTCAATTAAGCGTGACTTCTGGCAAAGGAATGCTTCTGAAGAACCTGGCTAAGCGCAGCCAGAGAAAGTTGCACTTGCGCACTGCATTGCTGCAGCAAACTTTTTTAACTGTTTCTAAAATAGATTTGCATCCAACAACCAGAGGGAGTCGTGGTGTGCCTTTTTTGCGCAGGCTTTGCCAAAAACCCAGAAGAGGTGGAGGACCTGAGGGTGTTGCGAAAAACGGATTGGATTTGAGTGGATCAGCTACAGGCAGGTTGGTGCGTTATATGGCGTACTGAAATGCCTGGTAGCTTTTGGGGGCTTGAAAAAGGGGGGTTTGAGGAAGAGGGATACGGCAACTATTTTTCCGGGTGCGTACTGTTCTGCTGACTTTTTTGATTGTGTTGACCGAGTAACTGACTTTGAAAGTGGAACTATTGGGATTATGTACACCAGCCAATGCGCATGGAAGAATTATTGCCTGGATCTGTAATTGCACCAGGCAATGATGTAGGAACATTTTGGAAGAGAAGGAAGCAAAGAAGTGTTTGCAGCTCATTCTGCCGGGCTGTCTTGAAAGAGTGATATATCTCTTGGTATTGATGCATGTTATGGACTGCATGGGGGTTGAGCCCTTATATAGTGGTTTGCGCAAGTTGCCAAGCAGAACTCCTGATGATGATGATGATGATGATGATGATGATGATGATGACCAAAACTGGTATGATAATAATGATCATCACGATTATAGCTTTAATAAGCGAGATGCTATTGCTTGTGCACTTTGCAGTCCTACAGGAATTTGCTTGGACATCCGCAACACTGTGTATGAGCTGCAAGCCTGTCCTATGCCCGTCACAGCTGCTGTTATTCGAGCAGCACCAGGAGGTGAGCGCGCCTTCTAATTTTGTGTAAACTAACACGAACCATTCTTGAAGATTCTCGCAAACACCATTGTCCTCAAGTTTAGGCTCAAGCAAGAAATGCTTTGGGTGTCAGCCTTGTCTTGCCCCTCATTGGGCAGCTTTTGAGCAGTGACACCAGCTGGAAAGCAAGCCATACAGTTAAAAAATCATTTGGATTTGGAAGGCTCAGCCCTGGCCGAGAGGGCACACAGGGCACTGTGCCCGGCAAATTGTGAGCACAGGGTCAAGACTAAGCCTTTTTACAATTGCTGGGCAGCAAAATTCTATGCTAAAAAACTTTTCCTGTCCTTTCCCCATCTTTCTTTGTGGCTTCTTTAATGGGGAGACCCCATCTTTTCTTGTAGCTTATTTAATGGCGCCTTGGCCCTAGGTATCCTCTTTTCCTTGTTTGATGTGGGGAGCGTTTTCACTGCCTGCGTAGTTTTCTTTTCTTTTCTTAATGGGGAGACACAGATGCCAGAAATAGATTAAAGTGCTTTAGAATCACAGGTTTTGCTTCCTTACCTTCTGATGATTGGAGTGCTTCAAGGGAGCAGCACACATTTGGGGATGTCTTGAAGCCTTGAGGTGAAAGTATGGAAAAGAGAAATAAAGTAAGACACCATAGTGGAGTCGTGACAAGGAAGGAGGACTGCTGGCCAAGGTCAGGCTCGAATTTTGAAGTGTTCCCAGTTCTGCGCAATCCTTGATGCAGGTGCTGAGGGCACAATTGAGGCTGTCTTTTCCACAGTGATTGCTGCAAACCCAATGCCTGATGAAGAAGGTGCTCAACAACAAGCAATCCAGGGAGAAGAGGATGAAGATGACGAGTTCTTCAGGTAAGGTGTATGTGTGTTTTAGAGCAGCCTGCATGCCCATGTTGTTAACTCTGGTGATAGAAGCCTGGGCTGCTTACAAACTGGTGATGGCTGCCTGTTGGCTTTTCAGTGGTGATGTTCCCCTGCTCCTCAACACCAGCTGAAAGGAACCAAGCTACAATTCATTCATACAAGTCATTCTTACTTTGTCATTTTGTAGGGGGAAGTGGAATGATGAAGCAACAGGAGGGGAAACAAACAACAAGCAGGAGAAGAAACGATCAGCGAGTAGGAAGGGGAAAGGAGCAGGTGGCACCAAGCGCAGCACTCCAGAAGCTCTGAAGCACAAGCCCACTGCCAACAAGCAGGGTGGTAATGTGAGCAAATGCAGGCGTGGTTGATGGTGTGCCATCGTTCCAGGACAGACAGTAGTGCTTCTACACAGTGCTGCAGACATGTGCTCTTTGGGCATGATGCACCATTAAGCAGCCTTTCAGTTAGCAGAGAAAGAAAGGGAAAGGAAAAGGAGCAGAGAAGGCTGCGCAGCTCATTGATGAATTAGACATCGTCTGACTTCCCCCTTGGCTCACTTGTGCAGGGAATGCACTCAGAGGTTCGTCAGAAATCTGAACGTTATATTTACTGGACGATATGAGCATCCCATGTCCACAGATGATGCATGCTTCAAGAGCATTTTTGATATGACGATATTTTCTTGCATTGTTGTGCAGTATTAAGTTAATCTCCTCACCAATCAATTGGCACACCTCAAGAACCTGTCCGTGGACTTCCTAAACAAAGGTGAAGGAGTTAACCTCCATGTACACCGACAGCTAAACTACTGCATGCGGGCCCATCAGCTGATCAGCATCCGCCTTAGTGAACTCCACCTTAGAAAGGACGGCAAAGCATATCTATGATGATGACCTAAAAATCATAGCTTTAGCTCTGTCGCTGCGCATCCCCCTCCCTCTGCAACCTCTCCAACCTCATTGCATGTATTAATAATACATGTATAGGGATGTATAGGGATCAAATGCATCCCTATAATGCAGTATTATACAACCCCTCATGGGCCTTGGTATAAATGGGATACATGACCTCACATCCTCCTGCAAAACCATGGTCACCACAGAGCCTTAACTTCAAGCAAAGTACTCCAGGGTAAACACCAATTGTAAAATGGCACTCAATAGGCTGGCAGACCTCATCAACCTTCCATCCACTGAAGAGCTCAACACTGATGCTCTTCAAGAAAACCTCACACATAAAATATTGAAGCTGGAGTTCCTGGGGCTCGCCGCCAAATTAACAACACCCACATTAGTGGCCTCATTGATACCCGCCTGATTGAAGCAATCAATCCCTCCACCAACATTGATGCCAATCCTTAACCCAGCAAAAACCATCACACACAGGCAGTACCAGCACCACAGCCTCCCTCCACAACTCACTCGAGGCATGAGATCACCGGACGTCGTTTCCCACGCACACCTAGTGTCAGGCCTGGGCCAGCTCCTACAGCAAGCCCTCTCAGTATGAGCGCAACACGTCTGATATACCCTGAAACACAAAACACCAATCAATTCAATACTCTACCATCAACACAACTGATTCGCCCCAAGACAGAGAGAATGACAAACAATAGAGTAACAGAACCCTGAAGCGAGCAACCCAGTTCAAGAACGCACTCTAGAAACGGAACAAGCACTGCTTTTCCTATGCACTCAATCCACGCAAACCAATGCTCAGCCCTCCACCCAAAATATCATCTAAGAAGCCAAGCTTACCCTCAACACCCCACCTGCAGATGCTCCCACCATCATTGCTAACCTGCTCGGCTTACAAAAAGGAGACTCTGAAGACGGGCCTCCTAGCAAGTGAAATCGACCTTTAAACGACCCAAGCCACCCCCTAATCAGACTCCACCAGATGCTGCAACCCATACTCCCCCTTCTATTATCCCACCTACCCTTATCCTCCCAGAAATTTACAGATCAAGGGTGGCATGCAACTATAATACGGATGGCAAACGTGTTGGGATGATGACACCCTCATTGCTTCAATGTCTCTACAAAGCATTACACTAAGCCAAAGCACTTGGCCTACATAATAGCATCTGCCCTCTACCAAAAAAGCTTTGTACCTGAGCTAGTAGGACTCCTAGCCCGCAATACCAAACTGGAGAACAAACATCAGAGCAAAAACATCTAAAGTCTCCTTCTCACGGACGCTTCCATCTCACATCTGCAAGGCCCTCCAAGAATGGGTACACGCCACCCAAGAGAAAATGGCGTCTCCCTTGGATTATAGTGGATTATAGTGCACTATTGGAGCTCTGACCCCTGTGACGTTCTTTTTGGTACCCACCACCAACTGGTCCCAACTCTTTCATACTCTCATGCAACGAGCTGTTATCCCACAAGAGTGGAAAACTGCCAAAATTACACCCTTGTATTAAAAAGGCTCTATTACCGATGCTGGAAATTACCGTATGCTTGCTGTAAGCGGGACCTTCTACCGCCTTTATGCTAATGTCATGCGTACTTTATTACAGGACTGGTGCCTCAAAAGCAACAAAGTTCCTGATTGTCAATGTGGGTTCTTCCCTGGGCGCAGCACTCTACACCCACTTCTTATTTTGAGACATCTCAAACATGCTGCCCAAACCTGCAAACCACATGGCTCGTCACGCCTGTATTCAGCATTCCAACAGGCCTACGACTCAATGGAGTCGGACTCCATCCCTCGTGATAAGCTATGGCACCATCTTCACCAATGCCACCTCCCTAAGCACCTTCTCAATATCCCAAAAAACTTGTATCACAACGACAGAATGCTCTGCAAACTCTCGTTGGCTGGAGTCCATGCGTGGTGCTCATTCACAGAGAGTCTGCTTAAGGCTGAAGGTGTTCCGTGTGGTGGGATTTCTTCTGGCTTGTACATCTCTGCCCTCTCTTTCGTACTTATTACACTTTAGTACACGCGTGTGCCCTCTGCCATGACTGGACATGAACATTTTTCTTTCAGAAAAAAACCAACGAACTTCAATTTTTTCTTTCATAACTTTGCTTTTATGAACAGGCTAGCATTCAAACGTCTTGACTGAGGCCTTCTTCCCTTGTAACCCTTGTATCACAACGACAACTACATTCTGGTTGATGGGGATAAGCACGCATATGTCAAGCCCACCTATGGCGTTAAACAGGGCTGTCCCCTTTCTCCGTTGTTTTTCTCCATCTACCTTACTGACATCAATGAGGTTTCTGAGGGGATTGAAGGAGCTTGCACCGGCACACCTAACTTCCATGTATCCAACCTTCTATACGCTGATGACTTATGCTTAACCTCTAACTCACCAAATAATCTTCAGGCCATGCTTAACCGTCTCAAGGCTTATGCCCGTCTGAAATTCCTGACAGTCAACCCCAAAAAATATGTTATCGTCTGTTTTGATTCCAAGACTGATAACTTGCCTCCCCTAGTCTATGATGGTGAGGTCTTGCCTAACTCGAATACCTTTCGCTACCTGGGGATGCAGTTGGACAAACACATGAATCTGCACAATGCTGCTGAGGAAGCTCTCAAACCCTGCCTGGCAGGCATGGCTCGCATACGTACTTTTGCCCATCAACACCAGATTACACACCGCCTACATGCCTACTTATGGCACTTCAAGACGTATGTCATACCAGCAGGAATGTATGCAAGTCAGATCTGGGCCACTGCATATCTTCAACAGGGGACAGAGATGGATAATTGCATCCAGAAAAGGCTTCTGAGATTCTTGAGATCCATGCTGGGTGTGCGAACATCAACTCCTTCCTGGAGTGTCCTCCGTGAGTGTGGAATCAAACCTATCCAATTCAACTGATGCAGAGCCTGTGCACGCTTATATAATTCAATTATATATAGAGAAGTTCTCTCACCCATTGCAACAGCGCTCTACTTCACAAGGTTTTTCATGCGGACATCACCCTCAGCCCCAGGAATTCCTCCTGCTGGACATCCCATCTATTGTCTGCCATGAATGGCTTGCATCACGCCCATCATTTCCAGCAAAAGATACGCTCTGCTGATCCTTTGGACTTGAATCAGCTTGTTGTGGACCTCAGGTCTTGCCATCTAGCATATTGGAGACAATTTTCTGGTTATGACCCACGAGACACAAACAGCAAAAAATTTACCTACCATCACTGGTGTGCTCTCCCAACCAAGCCTGCACACGTTACATATTCTCCTTATATTCTGCCCAAATATTTCTACTTGGATTTACCTACAACACATCGTCCGCAGTGTGGCTCGATTTCGCCTTCGTGTCCATAGCTTGAAAGTTGGGCAGGCCACATGGGATGATGCTATTTCCCCTGCCTGTGATCTATGTGATGCCCAAGATGATGTGCAGGATGAGCAACACGTTCTTTTCAAATGCACTCATCCCCATGTTTGTTCTCTTCGGCTTAAATATGCTCCCTTATTTTCTGGTCCTCTCCTCTCTTTATCTCACTCTTCCAATAGGGTGACTCCCTACGTGCCTAGCATTCACCATGTACAGTCTTATCATATCTCTTCTTTCTTAAATCAAAACAATAACAAGATTTTTCCTTTTCTTCATGAATTATTGCTTTTTAATGAGCAGGCTAGCAGCCAACCGTTTTGACTGGAGGCCTTCTTTCTTCCTGTAACCTGTAACCTGTACCCACCACAATTCCCTCTCATCCAAATATTTCGGGATTTCCATCTGCCACGCCATACATGACGAGAAGGCCATGACACTAGCCCTGCAGGACGCTATTTTCTCTGCCGTCCTAAATTTAGAGGTTCCGGCCACCTTCAGGTTTCTGCCAGCAAGCAGGAAGCTGATGACAATCCATACTCAAAACTCCTTACTACTTACCCGCATTTTTGCTACAAGCTTGGGATTATTCCTAAAGGTAAACTCACTTACGACAATCCCCAATCCTGGCCCAGCCAAGAAATTGCTCTCCCTCAGCATACCTGGGACCTACAAATTATTGCAGTCTGGAACACAGCAGCAAGAGTCCACTTGAACAACCAGAACCCTACCTGGCTAAGGAGTTTAGCCAAGGATATTCCAGAAGCCAAGTGGTTCGTTAAAAATTTCAGCAACAACCCCATCCTTAAAGCAAGGCACGCCGTTCTGCCCAGGATAAGGAAATGCGAACAGCTTCCCCTACACAATAAGCAACTTGCCAAGGTCCCCCATAAACCAGCCGTAGACATAACTGCCCCTGTTCCATTTAGTCCAACCCAAATCTCCAGCTCAAAGTTGTGGATTGGAAGTCCTGAGCCTACACAGACGGCAGCTGCCAGGTTCAGGACGGCAAAACAATTATAGGGGGAGGTGTATACCACCCTACGAGTGATTGATAAAATCTAGCTGAAAACCCAATGGCGCTGGTATTACCAACACCATAGGAAGAGCTGAGCTGGCTGCAATAGCTGCCGCGCTCACCCACGCACACGTTGCCACAGATAGCCTCAGCTCACTTCACCAACTCAGGAAGCAAATCCTGTACCAAGAGAAGCACATACATCATGTACAAGGAGATGTTCTGAAGACAATTTCAAAGCTTGCCCGCACCTCTCAAGGTCACATCTTTTTCTAAAAGGTCAAATCTCACGCTGGCATAGCCAGGAATGAATGCGCAGATAGAATTGCTAAATACCAGGCTAGCCTTAAAGATCACAATCTGACCAATACCGGCATTCCTAGTGCTGGCCCTGACGGCCCCCTCTACAATATTGCTTGGCTGGCTCGGGAAGAGGCAAGACCAAGTACATCTGGATCTTCCTCCCCCATTACCAATCTAGTATATATATATATATATATATATATATACTTTCCAGACCTTAAGGATGCTTTGAAATCCCGTATGCATGCTAAGCACAAGCTTGGGTATGCCGACCGCAAGACAGGCTATTACACTTACTACCAGAGTTTGCTACTTCATGCAAACGAGGGTATTGGCGATTCTTCCGCAGACCTTCTGGTCCAGCATGACCTGCACAGCACTGAGCAAGTACCTAATCGTACAATATCTCCCTACCTCTTCGACTTCAGTATTCCTGATCAAGCTTGACGCAACTCCAGCCGCCCTGATGCTATCTTGGTCATTCCTTGTCCTAACCCAAATAGACCACGTACTTCCCCCTCAAATCGGGTACTCCGCAGTATGAGAGGTAATGAAGAGGCAAGGAGCAGTGCAACTCCAGTTGGCAACCTCACCATTTGAACTACCAAACTACCATTTCATTGAATAAAATTAAATACTGAGAAGATACTATCATAGTACAAGGCCTGGTGCCAGACTAGAACTTCTGAGGCATGAAGCCTCACAGCAACAACACAGTGAGCTGCCCAAACGACTTCAAGGTGCAGAGATCACTCTTCACACAATCCTCCTGTGTTTGGGCGGGACTATCTATACTGCCCATACCCTGGATCAATAAAAAAAACTAGGGATTGACCTACAAAGGTCTACCAAGCTTGCACGAAAGCTCCATGCCCACTCTGTGCAATTCGCGCAAAAACTTACCTCAACCAGACATGCCACTGAAAACAAAAACGCATTGTAATTCTGGTGCCCTGGGGCCGCGTGCTGCCAGAAACTCATCAGACTAGCTTCCCTCTTACCCTCTGGTGAGGGAGACTCACGGCTCTTTGAGCCAATGTGTCTCCTTTCCTCAAATTGTGTAGGGAGTGCTCTCACAGCCTACATCTTAATTGTTTTCTTTAGGGAAACGATTAGTGCTTGCAACATGAGATTGTAAAAAGGAAAGCAAAGAAATTGTGAAAGGGGAGGATACAGAAAACTAAAAAGAAAGCTGAGCCAATGAGAATAATAGAGCGCCCTTGCAACCAGTGTAGCGCTGCCCAGTCCGTTATAGGAACAGCACACACTTGGTTGTTTTGTGCTGCAAGACATCGTCTTTATGGAGCTGAAAATAAACATCCTCTGGTGGGAAAAATTTCATCTCAGCCTCTGGTCCTCTTTCCTGGAGAGCATCTTCTCGCCCCTTCCTCCTTTCCGTTTATAGAATGATCATTGCTAGTGTTTCTGAAGAAGTGGAGATGGGAGCAAATGTAAGCAACCAGAGCTTGTATGCCATTTGATTTAACATGCTGTATTAAGATCACATATGCGTGAATCCCAACATTTGCCACACGCTCAACACATAAGTCCTTTTTGAAAGAAGATGGCATATCATAAAAGGAAAAAGTTTCTTCTAAAAAGCAGAGGTGAGCAACTTGCCTCGATAGCCGTGGTACGAAACCAACTTCCAGACACCCAGCTGCCCACATCTGACAAGCCAGACTACAAAGTTGAATAATTATTGGTTAGTCAAAAGATTTAGTCACTGAGAGGTTAGTCAGGTACAGATTTTAGCTTTCCCTCACAAGAAAATTAGCTTGAGCGGTACCAGGCACCGGTGCCAACTTTTGACCTGCTCCTTTCCTTTTCCTTTAACACTCTAGATGATAGCGTGGTACGTTGGGGTCAAAAATGCCTAATTTTGGGAATGGGAATGGGAAATGGTCCCAGGGTGGAGCAATGTAGTGGTGTTCAGGTCCCGAGGCGACTTTCACCAAATGAGTACAAAATTTGACAACAGGTGTACATTTGGTAAACATTAAGGGCTGCATACTTGGATTTTTAAAAATTGGCCCAGGGGGTGATCTGAGTGCCCCAGAAATCGATATCACACCCCAGATCGCACTCCTCCTGCAATAGCAGACCTGGAACTGGTCCAATCGTGACAGCTATTGCACTAGTGGGTGAGTGAGATCAAAGCCTATGTATTGATGTGCTAATCTGGGAAAACTGGTGCCAAATAGGCTGACTGCGCCTGGAAATGTCAAAATTTTAGTCATTTTTGGCCAATGCCACACACAAGAAGCCCCAGAAAAGACGGGCAAACCAATTACCAGGTCAGTAAATTGGCATAGCTGCTTTTAATATTATAACAAGGGTAGCAGGAGAAAAACAGGATGAAAATGTGGCCTTCGGGGCTAATGCTTGCCAGA